>OY744523.1:56032902-56037902 GCA_963556195.1 Sepiola atlantica | reverse complement strand
GTGAATGCGGCACGTGATTTGTATAAAGTTTTATGGTTTATATTTTTTTTTAAGAAGCATATATTGTTAAATTAAAAAGGAATAGGTAAAATAAATACCTTTTGAAGCATTAAAGATGCGATATCAATTTTTTTTCTTAAAAGAAAAAAAATAAATCGAAACCGATTTTTTTTTTTTTATTATAACTAGCATTTTTTTTTGTTAGTTTTAAGTGATACAGATATTTCGCCAAAATCTTGGCATCATCGGTGTGTAATATATCCTGATGTCATCGGATTTGTATTTTTTTCCCTACCGGCTTTTGTTGTTCCAGCCGGGCCAAATGGGTTAGCTGTTGTTTCCCACTTTCAAATATGAGAACGTGAATGCGGCACGTGATTTGTATAAAGTTTTAAGGTTCATATTTTTTTTAAGAAGCATCTATTGTTAAATTTAAAAAAGGAATAGGTAAATAAATACCTTTTGAAGCATTAAAGATGCGATATCAATTTTTTTTGTTTTAAAGAAAAATAATTAATCGAAACTGATTTTTTTATTTTTTTATTATGAACTAGCATTTTTGTTGTTGTTAGTTTAAGTGATACAGATATTTCGCCAAAATCTTGGCATATATATATATATATATATATATATATATATATATATATATATATATATATATATATCGGAAATATATATATATATATATATATATATATATATATATATATATATATATATCGAAATATATATATATATATATATATATATATATATCGGAAATATATATATATATATATATATATATATATATATCGGAAATATATATATATATATATATATATATATATATATATATATATCGGAAATATATATATATATATATATATATATAATATATCGGAAATATATATATATATATATATATATATATATATATATATATATATATATCGGATATATATATATATATATATATATATATCGGAAATATATATATATATATATATATATATATATCGGAAATATATATATATATATATATATATATATATCGGAAATATATATATATATATATATATATATATATATCGGAAATATATATATATATATATATATATATATATATATCGGAAATATATATATATATATATATATATATATCGGAAATATATATATATATATATATATATATCGGAAATATATATATATATATATATATATAGGTAATATATATATATATATATATATATATCGGAAATATATATATATATATATATATATATATATATATATATATATATATATATCGGTAATATATATATATATATATATATCGGTAATATATATATATATATATATATCGGTAATATATATATATATAATATATATATATATATCGGTAATATATATATATATATATATATCGGTAATATATATATCGGTAATATATATATATCGGTAATATATATATATATATATATATATATATCGGTAATATATATATATCGGTAATATATATATATATATATATATATCGGTAATATATATATCGGTAATATATATATATATCGGTAATATATATATATATATATATATATATATATATATATATCGGTAATATATATATCGGTTATATATATATATATCGGTAATATATATATATATATATATATATACATATCGGTAATATATATATATATATATATATATATATATCGGTAATATATATATATATATATCGGTAATATATATATATATATATATATCGGTAATATATATATATATATCGGTAATATATATATATATATATATCGGTAATATATATATATATATATCGGTAATATATATATATATATATATCGGATATATATATATATATATCGGTAATGTATATATATATATATATATATATATCGGTAATGTATATATATATATATCGGTAGTATATATATATATATCGGTAGTATATATATATATATCGGTAATATATATATATATATATATATCGGTAATATATATATATATATATCGGTAATATATATATATATCGGTAATATATATATATATATCGGAAATATATATATATATATATATATATATATATATATCGGAAATATATATATATATATATATATATATATATATATCGGAAATATATATATATATATATATATATATATATATATATATACGGAAATATATATATATATATATATATATATATATATATCGGAAATATATATATATATATATATATATCGGAAATATATATATATATATATATATATATATATATATATCGGAAATATATATATATATATATATATATATATCGGAAATATATATATATATATATATATATATATATATATATCGGAAATATATATATATATATATATATATATATATCGGAAATATATATATATATATATATATCGGAAATATATATATATATATATATATATATCGGAAATATATATATATATATATATATCGGAAATATATATATATATATATATATATCGGTAATATATATATATATATATATATATATCGGAAATATATATATATATATATATATATATATATATATCGGTAATATATATATATATATATATATCGGTAATATATATATATATATATATATCGGTAATATATATATATATATATATATATATATATATATATCGGTAATATATATATATAATTATATATATCGGTAATATATATATCGGTAATATATATATATCGGTAATATATATATATATATATATATATATATATATCGGTAATATATATATATATATATATATATCGGTAATATATATATATCGGTAATATATATATATATATATATATATATCGGTAATATATATATATCGGTAATATATATATATATATATATATATATCGGTAATATATATATCGGTAATATATATATATATCGGTAATATATATATATATATATATATATATATATATATATATATCGGTAATATATATATCGGTTATATATATATATCGGTAATATATATATATATATATATATATACATATCGGTAATATATATATTATATATATATATATATATCGGTAATATATATATATATATATCGGTAATATATATATATATATATATATATATCGGTAATATATATATATATATCGGTAATATATATATATATATCGGTAATATATATATATATATATATATCGGTAATATATATATATATATATATCGGATATATATATATATATCGGTAATGTATATATATATATATATATATATCGGTAATGTATATATATATATATCGGTAGTATATATATATATATCGGTAGTATATATATATATATCGGTAATATATATATATATATATATCGGTAATATATATATATATATATCGGTAATATATATATATATCGGTAATATATATATATATATCGGTAATATATATATATATATATATATATATATATATATATATGGACTATTTTGCAGATGAAAATGAGGGAGGATACCTAAATGATTTCAGTAGTGCTCATGAGGCCTCCTTCATTTTCAAAGTACTCAAATGTCCTAGATAGAGCTACTGTAGTGATAGGTTTGGATACTATTTTAACAGCATCTACGCTGAAAAGGATGGGGGAATCGATAAGAGTGATTGCAGTAGTGCTCAGGAGGCCTCCTTGATTTTCAAAGTACTCGGCGTTGTTCAGGAGAAAAGTGCTCAATATCCTAGATAGAGTTACTCTAGTGATATGTTTTAAAATATTTTAATGCCATCTTCGTTCCTCTTTGGACTTTTTTGCAGATGAAAAGGAGGGAGGATACCTAAGTGATTTCAGTAGTGCTGAGGAGGCCTCCTTGACTTTCTAAAGTACTCGGCGGCGTCCAGGAGAGAAGTGCTCAATGTCATAGATAGACCTGCTCTAGTGATAGGTTTGGATAATATTTTAACAGCATCTATGCTGAAAAGGATGGGGGAATCGATAAGAGTGATTTTAGAAGTGCTCAGGAGGCCTCCTTGATTTTCAAAGTACTCGGCGTTGTCCGAGATAAAAGTGCTCAATAACATAGATCGAGCTACTGTAGTGATAGGTTTGGAAAATATTTTAACGCCATCTTCGTTCCCCTTTGGACTATTTTGCAGATGAAAAGGAGGGAGGATTCCTAAATGATTTCAGTAGTGCTCAAGAGGGCTCCTTGACTTTCAAAGTACTCGGCGTTGTCCGGGATAAAAGTGCTCAATGTCCTAGATAGAGCTACTGTAGTGATAGGTTTTGATACTATTTTAACAGCATCTACGCTGAAAAGGATGGGGGAATCGATAAGAGTGATTTCAGTAGTGCTCAGGAGGCCTCCTTGATTTTCAAATTACTCGGCGTTGTCTGGGAGAAAAGTTATCAATATCCTAGATAGAGCTACTGTAGTGATAGGTTTGGAAAATATTTTAATGCCATCTTCGTTCCCCTATGGACTATTTTGCAGATGAAAAGGAGGGAGGATACCTAAGTTATTTCAGTAGTGCTGAGGAGGCCTCCTTGATTTTCTTAAGTACTCGGCGTCGTCCGGGAGAAAAGTGCTCAATGTCATAGATAGAGCTATGTAGTGATAGGTTTGGATAATATTTTAACAGCATCTACGCTGAAAAAAGATGGGGGAATCGATAAGAGTGATTTCAGTAGTGCTCAGAAGGCCTCCATGATTTTCAAAAAATTAACGCCATCTTCGTTCTCCTTTGGATTATTTTGATGATGAAAACGAGGGAGTATCCTAAATGATTTCAGTAGGGCTCAGGAGTCCTACTTGATTTTCAAAGTACTCGGCGTTGTCCGGGAGAAAAGTGCTCAATATCCTAGATAGAGCTACTGTAGTGATAGGTTTGGAAAATATTTTAACGCCATCTTCGTTCCCCTATGGACTATTTTGCAGATTTAAAGGAGGGAGGATACCTAAGTGATTTTAGTAGTGCTCAGGAGGATTCCTTGATTTTCTAAAGTACTCGGCGTCGTCCGGG
>OY744523.1:56011948-56026948 GCA_963556195.1 Sepiola atlantica | reverse complement strand
TGTAGAGAATTTAAATATTAATGATAATGAAGAAATGTATATACCATCATGTGAATGTGAATGTGAATCCTCCCCTTTATATAATACTGACATAGGGCATATAATTACCGGTAATCTAGCGATAGTTAAAAATTCTAAATTAAGAAAACTCCTAAGTAAAGGCTCAAACTATAGAGAAGCTAAATGTTTAAATTATGCGAAATGTGTTAAGGAAATAAATAAAGCGTTAGATAATTTCACTGCATCCATGGCAAAAAAACCCATAAACTATTACACTCTACATTTGACGCATGGAAAAATAATATACTTAGATTCGTAAATAAAAGAGTAGAACTTGTAAAAGAATTTAAACACCCTAAAAAAACGAATCCCCTCCTTAGAAATCCACAAATAACTACGGAGCTTGAAATGCTTCAAAATAGGTTTGTAATAGTTCCTATTGATAAGGCGACACATAATATAGCTTTTATCTGTAAAAAGTATTATATACAACGCTTATTGCTAGAAGTAGGAATAATAGGTGAAGTTTCAGATACTTATAAATTAAGTAATAATAAAAGCGATAATATTATTATAAACAATACTGTTATTTGTGAAAAATTAGGATTAAAATTAGAAGAAAAATACAAAAAAACTTCCATCTATGTATTGGATACCTAAAATGCATAAAACACCAGTTGGCGCCCGTTTCATTGTTGCCTCAAAAATGTGCATCACTAAACGTTTAAGTAAAGCTGTATCTGAAGTCTTTAAATTAATTATAAGTCAAATAAATAATTTCCATAAAAAAAGTAAATTCTATAGTAATATAAACCTATTTTGTGTGGTAAATAATTCCGATCTAGTAAAAGAAAAATTAGATCGTATTAATTCTCGTAAACAGGCTAAATCAATCTTGACATATGATTTTAGTACATTATATACAAAAATACCACATAAAGAACTTATTAAAGAATTAGGTAATACTATAGATTTAGCTTTTGCAGGAGGAAAAGGTAAATACACAGACTTTGCAAAATCTAAAGCCTTTTGGTGTAAAAATAAAAATGGTAAGACGAGTGTGTCCAAAACTGGTCTAACAATGCTTATAAGTCACCTTATAAAAGAGAGTTACTTTCAAATAGGGAATAAATTACTACTCCAAACAATAGGTATTCCAATGGGTTTGGATCCGTCTCCATTTTGGGCAAATCTATATTTACATAGACTGAAATATATATATATATATGTCATCATTAATAAAAAAGGATATATCTAAAGCGTATAGTTATCATGGATGTAGGCGATATATAGACGACCTTGTTTGCATTAATGATAGCGAAGAGTTTGCAAATACTAAACATTTAATATATCCTAAAGAGTTAAAATTAAACTGTGAACATAAGGGAACACAAGCTACTTTTCTTGATTTGGATATAAAAATTGAAGATAAAATATTTATCTATAAACTGTTTGATAAAAGAAATTCATTCCCTTTTCGTATCGTGCGAATGCCATATCAAAATAGTACTAGTCCTGTGTATATATTTTACGGGAGTATTATGTCCGAATTTCTGAAGATTGCTCGTGTTACCTTAAAATTAGTAGATTGCATGCCCCCAATTTCTGATCTAATAGTAAGAATGATCAACCAAGGTGGCGATCAAAATAAAATATTTAGACAATTAAATAAAGCAATTACTCGCCATCCTGATGCTTTTAAATCTTATCAAATTAATTGAAATAAACTGATAGAACGAATCATAGGATATATAAATAAAAATAATGTAGAATATGTATAAACGTATATATATAACATATACTAATTATAATGAGAAAAAAAACAATAAAAATACAGTAGAAAGAAAGAAAGAAATGTTATAAAAAAAAAAAATTAAAAAAAGAAGTAGAAAGAGAAAAAATCTACAGTTATGAACGCCGATTTTAAACACTGGGAGTGGGCAAAGAAGAAGAAGAAAAAAAAGAAGAAAAAGAAGAAGAAAAAGAGAAAAAATTAACGGTTAGCTTATAAACGCCGATTTGAAACACTGAGAAAAGGGAAAAATCGACAGTTGGCTTGTGAACGCAGATTAGAAAAACTGTAAGTGAACAAGGAAGATTAGTATTTATTTGAGGTTGACGACAACGGGGAGATGGACAACAAAGGAGGAGGAGAGAGAGAAGGAGGGACTAAAAGTATATATATGTATGCATGTGTATATATATATTCTGATGATAAAATACGATTTATCATTTATTATAAACAAATGACAACATCAAACTATGTTGTTAGAAATAACACTTCCCAAACCCAAAATACATTAGGAAGAACCAATGTAATATATCAGTTCCAATGCCCTATGGGAGAATGTATCTCCGACAACAATAAAAAACTAATTCTTACATAGGTTTCACTTCCACAACACTGTCCCGAAGACTCACCCTACATCTCTCCGACACTAGCTCTATATGCCAACACCTAAAAAACATAATTGCACCCCCTCCCAATATAGAAACATCCTTGTTAACAATACCAAAATAAAACACCATGATACCAATATCAAAAAATTAAAAATACTCGAAGCCCTCTACATAAAAACTAAACATCCCACAATTAATAATGTCAATTATGAAACTAGTCGCAACATTTTAAAGTGTCTAGCATAATAATTAACATTACCAAATTCTTAGCCATTAGGTAGTTATGCGTTTGAATTGTATGCACTTTATTTAACGTCATCAATTTCTTAACGGTTTAAACAGTCAAACTTTAAATCTCTCAACGCCATCACGCTCTCATGTACATTTCAACTTTACAGACGCGTTTTCAAATATAAACTACTTGCCGTTATAATTCAAAAATGAGCACAACAGTAAAGACACTAAAACTAATACCGCCTGAAGATGATTTGACGATTCAAATCGAAAGTAATTGCAAAAAAGAAAAAAGAATGGAACAAGAAAGCCATGGATCATATTTATATCAATTTGACCGAAACATTAGATGGACAATTCCGAAAATTGAAAAAATAAAAAAAAGTCGCATCAAACAAAACCACTCCGTGTTATTTAATAATGTGTGCCTAAATGAAAATATGCTGCCTAAATACACACAATATATATATATATATATATATATATATATATATATATACATATTTATTTATTTTTTATTTTTTGATGTGTTGATATTTTTTATATTTATAATATAAATCTAAAAATAATACATTAATCACCTAAATAATAGTGTAATGGATTTGTCTAAACACTTTTAAATGCAGCAACATTTTTGTAAGTAACGGATAAATTTTATTAGACAGACGAACAGCAAAGGTAAGGGAATTTTTTTTTTAAATAACTAATATAAGTTAGCAAAACATTTATATGGAACAAAACGTAGATTTAGTATAAGGAACGTTTATGTTTTTCTCTTTTAAGGGAAGTGGGGTCTGATCAACTCTGCTGGGAAGCCATGAAATTAAATACTATCTTGTTTTTAAATTCCCAAAACAGTTTTTCATGGTAAACAACTGATGATCCCTTAAAATAGTGTTAGAAACAAACTAATATAATAATTGTAAAAAATAAATTGACTTACATAAGTGATTTTCCACTGAAAGACTTGGGACTAAAAGTTGTTTTTTTTAATATAGTTTTAATGGTTGAGAAACTTCCGAGACTATATATATATATATTTATATTTGTATATATATTCACATTTATATATATATATAATAATATATAATACTATATATTAGTACTTGCTGTAAATAGCAAAAAAAAAATTATAAATAAATAAATAACAAAATAAATAACAAAATAAATAAATAACAAAATAAATAACCAAAAGAATTCATATAATACTATATAATATATATATAAATATATCTATATATATATTATATTTGTATATATATTCACATTTATATATATATATGTATATATATATATATATATATTATATTTGTATATATATTCACATTTATATATATATATATGTATATATATATATGTATATTTATATATGTATATATATATGTATATATATGTATATATATATATACGATCTCCGTTTAAAACGTATGCGGCCGTTACTTTTTCCGTGCGAAATAGAGACGATAGGGCTGCGCCTTTTTTACACAGTGAAAGAAGACACCTTCATGCGCATGTGTGAATTTTATCACCGCCTTTCTGTTCGTATGTCGCTGTCTGTTGGTTGCTGAGTGAGGTGCAACAGAACGTGTTCGTCGGATTACCGATTCTCTCAAGATAATTGAACGTGTTGAGCAGATGTACTGCATCAAATTTTGTCAAAAGCTATGTGATTCTCAAAACAAAACAATTCGTAATATTAAGCAGGTGTTTAGAGAAGATTCGATCGGTGAAACGCAAATTAAAGGGTGGTTAAACCGATTCAAATATTGCCGCACATCAGCGGAGAGTAACTAGCGTTCTATAACCGCTAACACTGATCCTGGTATTCTGAACACCATGATTACTGGAGATTAATCATGGGTGTACGAGTACGACCCAGGAACAAATAGACAATCGTCACAATGGAAGTATCCTCAGTCTCCAAGGCAATAAAAAGCGCGACGGGTCCGAAGCAAAATAAAGGTGATGCTGACTGACTTTATTGATATCCGCAGAATTGTGCATCACGAATACAAATAGGAAGGATGAAAAGTGACACAGTAGTACTATCAAAATGTTGGTGGCGTCTCCGTGATGCTGTTGGGCGCAAAAGACCAGACATGTGGACGGCGGACAACAGAGGCCTGCATCACGACAACGTCCCCGCACATCCAGCCCAATTACTCCAACATTTCTTGGTCAAACATAGAATTGCAGTCGTTCGCCAACCACCTACTCTCCAGACATGGCTCCTTGCGACTGTTTCGAAAATTGAAGACGCGCTTAAAAGTTTCCCTCTTAAAGACTGTAAGAAAGAAAATGCGGAACGCGACGGCGAGATGGACACCATTCCAATAGAAAACTTCCAGGGGTTTTTCTGGCAGTGGATGGGTCGGTGAATTAAGTGAGTGCAAGCACAAATTGACTACATTGATGGGGATTAAGGTCCCAAACCCATCAGGTATTTGAAATATTTTTCTAGCCTAAGGTCGGATATTTTTAGACAGACCTCATATATATATATATATATATATATATATATATATATATATATATATATATATACGAGAGGAGTTCAATAAATAAGGCCTCGACCCATTTCTCAAAGCAGTAGATTAATGACACTTGGCACAGTTATTAGTCTTTTTCTACATAGGAACCACCCACAGTTATGCATTTCTCCCATCGTTTGATGCAGCTCTGGAAACCGTTTTTGTAGAACACCCCAGGTAGGTCTTCTGACCACGTCGTAACTTTAGAAATCAAGGCTACCTCATCTGGGAAACGCTTTCCTTTCAAAAACAACTTTATGGCTGCGAAGAGATGAAAGTCAGAGGGTGCATGGTCAGGAGAGTAAGGGGGATCGGGAGGATTTCATAGTCACACGTCCGTGATTCTGATCTGGCGACATGCGAGTTGTGGACAACAGGCGGAGGATACATTTGTGATCTTGTCACGCCTCTTTATTTTGATAGCTTCTCTTAATTTTATCAAAAGTAAAGCGTACTAAGCTCCTGTAATTGTGGTACTCTTTGCCAGGAAATCTCTCATCACTACCTTGTCCTGGTCCCAGAAGACTGTGAGCATGACCTTGTCAGCGGAGGGCTGCACCCTTGACTTCTTTGGAGGTGGTGAATCCAGGTGCTTCTACTGCATTGACTGTTCTTTGGTCTCTGGATCATAGTGATGGACCCAAGTTTCATCTTGTCTAATCAGTCTTTTGAAAAACTTTGATTCATCTTCTTGGCACATTTCCGAATTCATCCTGAAGCACTCGACGCGTTATTGCTTCTGGAAAGGTGAGAGTAACCTGGATCCATCTGGCAGATACCTTATGCATATGCACATAGTAAGGAATGATAGCTTCCGCAGACTCTGTTCTAATCTGGACCTCTTGGGCTATTTGGCGAATAGTAATGCGTTGATCTTCCAAAATGGCAGCTTACAATTGACTAATAGATGCCTCATCAATAGCAGAAAAGGAACAACCCGGTCTGGGAGCTGTTTCAACACACTTCCGCCCATGTTTTAATTCACGATGCCAGCGTTTTACAAGGTCATATGATATCCCATCGTCACATAAGTTTCTTTCATTTAATCAAAAGTCTCTTTTGGTTATCGTCTTTTCAAATACGAAAACCGGATCAATGCGCGGCCCTCAACTGGCTCCATTTCACACCTGACTCATTTCAAACACCTGTAAATCAGAAACCACAATTAGTTAAGAGCTCTTTTTCGCAACATACCCAATACAGATATACATCATTACGTATGCAAGATTTCACTCGATCAGAAAACTGGAAGTGGGTCAGGCGCATTATTTATTGAACGCTCCTCGTATATATATTTATATATATATATATATATATATATATATTTATACATATATATATTTATACATATATATATATATATATTTATACATATATATATATATATTTATACATATGTATATATATATTTATACATATGTATATATATATATATTTATGCATATATATATATTTATCCATATATATATATATTTATGCATATATATATATTTATCCATATATATATATATTTATGCATATATATATATATTTATGCATATCTATATATATTTATGCATATATATATTTATGCATATATATATTTATGCATATATATATATTTATGCATATATATATATATTTATACATATATATATATTTATACACATATATATATATATTTATACATATATATATATATATTATATATATATATTTATACATATATATATATATATTATACATATATATATATTTATACATATATATATATTTATACATATGTATATATAACAGTTTATTTTTGATATATGAATAATTTTTTAAAAACAAATTCTGCGGGATGGGCTTTTTTCGCTTCGTTAAACAACAAAACGATAATAATTCGGCAGTTAATTAAATGAAGGATATTTTCCCAAAATGTAAAATGACGTCCCAGACACTAGATGATTAATTTCTATAAGGAATAGGTTTAATAATAAATATTTTTAGAAACAGTATTTTGAATAAATAGTTTCTATATTAAGATTTTTTCTTAATGGAAGGGAGTTTTCTGCGGGATTGACATTCAACTCGTCGTGTGTTTATTTCGAAGGGTAATAAATCAACAATTGAAATAAGACTCTTTGAACTCGGACGAACATTTGTGTGGACTTTTCTTTGTGAGAAGTTGGATTTAGAATTCCCATACTATCATTGGATTGGAATGGTAACTTGTGAGCGGTAGCTTGAATGATTTAGTTCTTTTGTTTTCTTGTGGGGGGGGATGTATTCATCATTGTACCGGCCGACGTGAAAGTGTAATATCGCACATTGTTCCGGTTTTGTGGTTTTATTGAATGTATTTGCGACCGATTATTTGCTTGTTGGCTTGGTGGAAGAAATAATGCACAAGCTACTTTTCTAAGACTTTTCTAGGACTTTCTTTTTTTTATCGTTGTTCTTCCTTGTTTTTTAAGTTTGACTTTTATTTTTATTTTTATTTTTATTTTTTTTCCTCTTCTCTTCTTAAGTGACCTCAACTATTACAACGCCACATTGTGTTTTGTCGGCAGTTGAAACCAGTATTCCAGACATTAAATTTCTCTGATGATCTGCCAAGCAAGTAACTGCTTGGTAGTGAAACACGTGTAGGAAAAAAACATTTAATTTGAATAAATAGTATTTGTAAGAAAAAATATATTTAATGGTGATCATTGGTGTCTTGAAAGGAATGCTTTGGTAAGCCTTCATAAAATCACATATGTATATATATATATATATTTATACATATATATATATGTATATATATTTATACATATATATATATATTTATACATATATATATATTTATACACATATATATACATATATATATATATATATTTATATTATATATATATATATTCGTACATATAGCTGTATTAATATATTTATAAATATATATATATTAACACACACATATATATATATTAACATATATATATATATATTTATATATATATTTATATATTTATATATATATATTTATATATACATATATATATATATTTATATATACATATATATATATATATTTATATATACATATATATATATATTTATATATATACATATATATATTTATACATATATATATTTATATATACATATATATATTTATATATACATATATATATTTATACATATATATATATATATTTATACATATATATATATATATATTTATATATACATATATATATTTATACATATATATATATATATTTATATATATATATATTTATATATACATATATATATATATATTTATATATATATATATTTATACATATATATATATTTATATATATATTTATATATATATATATACATATATATTTATACATATATATATATTTATATATATATATATATATATATTTATATATATATATTTATATATATATATATTTATATATATATATATATTTATATATATGAAGCAATCCAACAAAAGATATAAGCGTCAACTAATATCTTATAATTAGTGAAACATCCGGATAAAAAACTGAAGCTCAATATACTGGATAAAGCATAAATATTATAATATGAAGAGAAGAATTATCTTTGAAAACTCATGAGCTCAT
The DNA here is from genome assembly GCA_963556195.1 of Sepiola atlantica. Classification (NCBI taxonomy): domain Eukaryota; kingdom Metazoa; phylum Mollusca; class Cephalopoda; order Sepiida; family Sepiolidae; genus Sepiola; species Sepiola atlantica. The sequence goes on along the minus strand of OY744523.1, from coordinate 56,018,196 downwards.
GAGCTAAGGACTTAAGGATGCTTTGCATGAACTTTGAATTCTAATAAAATTTGATTGACACCTTATTATATTACTTCATTTTATATTATAATATATATTTATATATATATATATATATATTTATACATAAATATATATATATTTATATATATTTATGTATAAATATATATATATATATATACATATATATTTATGAATATAAATACATAAATATATATATATTTATATATATATTTATGTATTTATATTCATAAATATATATGTATGTATTTATATTTATATATATTTATATATATATATATTTATATATATATATTCATATATTTATATTTATATATATTTATATATATATTTATACATATATTTTTATATATATATATTTATATATATATATATTCATATATTTATATATATTCATATATTTATATATATTCATATATTTATATATATATATTTATATATATATATATTCATATATTTATATATATATATATATTTATATATATATATATTCATATATTTATATATATATATATTTATATATATATATATATTATATTTAACGAACAAACGCACGGTTTGTTTTACTACTTATTTCCTGTTCTATGTTTCTGTTTTCCATAGAGTTGTTATATCCTGTTTCTTTGTACTGTAAGTATAATGGGTGAACTTATTTTAACACAGTATTCCTTGTATTTCTAATTCAGGTTTTAGTTTTTACGTTGTTAGATTAAAGTTTAGTTATGATTTTCTTTTACTTATTTTTTTGTTTATGCATTTATTTTTTATTTAAATATTTATTTAGGTATTGATAGCCAAAGGTAAATTTTATTCCGTGCAGAAAGATGTTTGCTATCTCATTTCTACAGGTTAATACATTTTAGGGGTATTTAAGGTTTAAGATTTCAAATGTCTTATTTAAACACAATTTTCGCGGGTTGTCTAAATTTCTACATGCACTGGCTTGTATTATTTTCCATTTAATTATTTGTGAGCGTCCATTTTCTTGGAGATCCTAATGGTGGTTTGCGAGTGCTGTTTTTATTTGACGTTCTCTGTTTTAAATGTACTTTTTTGTCATAATATCTGGTTTTAAAATCTAGGGACGTTTTTTTGTTATTCGGTCTTTTCTTGGCAACTATTGTGGCTTTGTAAACAATACTTTTGGTTAGTCATTTATTTAGTAGTGGACACAGTGTACGATTTATGCAGTTACGTTTTTTCTCTTCATTACTATTTTTTTATTTCTATTGTGGTGGTTACTATTATGGTTTTTGTTTATTTCTGTTTGTAGTGTTTATTATATTTCTTGCTTTTCGTAGTGTTATCATTTCTATATTTGTCAGTTTTTATGTAATTTGTAATTTTTGTTCCTATTTTCTGTTCTCTTTTAGTGTTTTGATATTTTGTGCCTTAATAATTATTTCTAGGATTTTGCAGCAGCTGTAGACAGTTTTAGGTTATTTTTATTGAATATTTTATGCATGGGATTGGTTACGGGGAATTATTTTCAATCAGATTCAGGAATTCTTTGCCCAGTTTAGTTTTTAGCATTTGGTTATATGGCGGTGTATAATAGATTATATTTCTTTTTCTTTTCTTTTTAATTTTATTATAATTAATGGTGTCGTGTTTCTGATATTAAATTCCGATATTATTGCAACCACTATTTTTTAGAGCTGTATTGTAAATGTTGCTTGATTTTTTATAAACATTTTCATTACTAGAATTATTGATAAGCCTACGTTTGATAGAATTCGGAATATGTTTTATCATTGATGGGGGTGATTAAACTTTGGGTTTAAGTATATTGGATTGGCCTCATCTTTTAGGTATGGTTCGTAAGTATTTTTATTTGAGTTTAACGTGGCACTTAGAAAGTGAGTTGTTTTTATGTTAGCCAATACTTCTACTTTTAGGTCTAGATTTTTCATTTCCATATGCATAATTTTCTTGATGTTTTCACCCTTGACTTTGTTGGAATCTCTTATTATCGCTAATTTATAATCTCTATATAGGCCGATATCTGTATTTAAGACATATTTGTGAGTTTATATAAAATAAATAACCCCACCAGATATGATGCCCTCGCAGAGTCAAGGTTGTCCATGGTCAAATCAAAGGAGTTTATCATATTTGCTTTGATCCATTGGTCATCATTATTGATTAGAATTGATCTCATACATTTTTTAATGATGTGGATTTCATCCTTCGATATATCAGTAAACATCTCGGCAAATTCTTAGGCGATATGGAAGAGTTCTTCTGATATAGCCAGATGGAAATCTACTATGTCAAATTGTAGGAAGGTATATTTGGTGTAATTTTCGATATTGTTAACTATTGTTAATCAAAGAATATAGACGCTCATAAATAATCGAATGGAAAATAATACGACAGGCCAGTACATGTAGAAATTTAAACGAGCCGTGTAGATTATGTCTGAATGAGAAATCTGGAATCTTGAACTTTACAGACACTTAAAATCTATTTAACTATAGAAGTGAGATAGCAAACAGCTGCCCGCACAGAATAAAAATTACCTAAGGCTAACAATATATTTTAATGATATTAATTCTTAAAAAAATATATTATTAATTTATCGTTACGGCACATGTAAGAATTTCTAACATGTGCCGTAACGATCATTTACATAAATTCATTTAAAATAAAGTTAGAAGATGACTTTTTTTATTTTACGTGTGAAAATGTCAATTAAAGCCAATGACAACACTGACAATATTCATTAAAACTGATTTATTAATAAATAAATAGAATTCAATTTCAAAATTATGTGTTATATTGTAATTCTATTATTAATAAATAATTGTTTTTAATTTTTTAAATATTTTTAATGAAAAAATGCCAAAACAAATACAAACTTACGTTTTATCTTTCTAAATAACTGACGATGAATTATGAAATTTCCGAAATTGTTAAATCTCTGAAAATTAAATTTCAAAGACGGTGTAGGGTAGTGAGTGGTGGTTGGTGCGCTAATCCTGCCTGTTACTAGAGAACAGGGCCACCATACTTCTCCAAGTGAATCGTTAGTCGAATTTAAAAAAATATTTTCTTCCATACAAACCATGATTCTCAATTTATTGGTTATTTTCAAGATTATATAACAAAAAATACGCTAATAATGACACGTTCATGTGCGAAATGGAAATATAAGTATATCGCATGTTAAATTTTCATAGAAACTCTACTTATTAAAATCACATAAATTATTTCCAGCAATTTTATTATTCTTTGGTAAAAATATTGATTAACAAATGTTTTATTCAATGATAACACCGCCAATTCAAGAAATTGATTTTTCTTCGAGTTATAGTGATTTTATTAACACGGAATTTAGTGGCCTTTTTCGTAATATATATGAAATAATTAAAAGCATGTTTTAAAATTTTAAACATCTACAGTACTTTTATTTTCATCAAAAACATTTTTAAAATTCATGCATTTTTAATTAATACATAAACTTATAACTTTAGTAAAGGTGTATTTTATTTTAAAAAAATAATAATTTGCACTAACTATTATGTGATATTTTGTTTATAAATATTGAAAATTTCATAATAATTGGTTGATTTCGTGAATTTTGGTGAATTTTTAAGTGAAGTGAGGGTCAAAATGTTTTTACATTTTGGGGATCGGCCATTAATTTTGGACGTACCTGGATCTATCATATCGTCTGTTTTTCTTATTTATAGTTGTCGTGTTCACTTTAGATTTAGCCGTTATCTCTATCTTGAAACGAAAGGGGCGTACATATGTCGCTCATTAATTTTGTATCGTAAAAAGATGGCGGTAAAATAATTGCATCGATCTACTAATGTCTTCTTGAGGAAAGCTTTGAACAAATGTTTTTATGATACATGACAATATTCGCGCAGACATTCTGCGATATGCGTGACTGATTTCATGTATATCGTTAGAATCAAACCGCATCTATTCAATCATCAATGTACTGATTCTGTTGTGAAATACACGTTGAATTATTTTGAATGTATTACTAGCAGTAAGACTCGGCGTTGCTTGGGATTAAATGACGATCACTACTCTGTACTTTTTCACTCTGCTCATAACAGCATATTACTTTCTTTGTTATTACTGTCTTTCGCCGCTCTCTGTTTCGTCCCCTAATATAGTTGAAGGAGCTGAAATGATGGAAAAGTCTCTGAATTAATGTTTTATACGCATGGTTTTAATTACATTAACATCGGATATACGTATCAGAGGTCTTAAAGGCGCTCTGTTCCCATTGGTCACATAGAGGTGGGGGGCACGTATATATTCGGCAAATAAAAGGCTACGAAGAGATTGAGAGCACTTCCATTGTCTTACCCGGAGAGTTTTATACATATTATATAAATTTAATAAAAATAGGATATATTTGAAATTTTAAAGTAGGTTTGGCCCCCACAGCTCTCTTAATGTAGGAAAACTCTTAGAGATTCGAGGCAACTTCCTTTGTCTTCACCAGAAAATGTTGTACATATAATTTAAATTTCATAAAAAATAGGATACATTTAAAGTGTTGAGCTGCTTATTCACTAATAGCCCCTTTAAGTGTGCACTTAGAGATTTGGGAAACGTTTCCATTGTCTTTCCCGGTGGATATTAGATAAGAATACACTTTTAGAGTTTAGGTAGATCCTCCAACCTTCATTTTAGAAGGAACAGAAAAACATCACATAAACACACGCATTGAGTTTTATACATGCAGCACATGAATTGAATGTTTCTTAACATGAAAAATAAAATAAGGGACACCGAAATTAAATTTAAAAATATCACACTTAAATGAAATATAAAAATAGCAAGGTATATATCGTGTGAAATTCAAAGTACGCAAGTCTGAAGTGGTATAATAAATGTGACAAAATCAAACATAACTACCCGTAAATGATTACTATGTTCCAAATGTCATGACAATCTTTTGTCGGCTTTACATTAGCAGTAGTAGAAGTGGTTGTAGTAATAGTAGTGGATCTCGCCCGTGCCACCAATTGCAAACCATGGATTGTTTGTTAAGTAGTTCTGAACTTTATATTTGCATGTCCTATTCTTTTTCAAACTTCGATTTCAACAGCTGTTGTTTAAAACGGTGTCTACCATAACTTTATGTTTTCCTCTGCAGATAAAGTTCTTCATCATTGTGTTTTTTTGTGTATAAATTGTTCAAAGTGAAATGTTGCCGGAAATATTTACACGTAGATTACCGGTTTTTATTTTTGAAAATCCATATATTAATGATATGAACATTTTTGCTTTAAACCTCTGATGTTGTTGCTTAACATTAGCAGTAGTAGAAGTAGTAGATAATGTAGTAGTAATAGTAGTGGATCTCTTCCGTGCCACCAATTGCAAACCATGGATTGTTTGTTAAGTAGTTCTGAACTTTATATTTGCTTGTCACATTTTATTATTTTCAGTATTGGCAGTAGTATTACTAGCATGAATAGTAGTAGGCTTTACACACACAGACATACACACCTGTCACTTCAAGGGCAATCCATGCTAAATTTGGTTAATTATGTCGAGTAGTTTTGAACCCCAAAAGTGTTTTTTGGTTTTAGCAGTAGTAGTGGTATTAGCTGTCGTAGTTGATCCTCCTCTATGACACACCTGGCAAATTAAGGATACTCAATGCTAAATGTGGTGCTATCCTGTCGAGGACATACATTTTCAAGGGAACGAAAATTGAATAAGAAAAAAGCATAAAGCAAGCACATCATTATTTTTAATGCGGAAATATTCTTGTCAAATTTAGTTTTTTAATTTACATATTTAATTAAGTGTGTTTAAGATTTATAGCTATATTAAAACCATTTTCTTAAACTTTCTCTTTTTCATGATGCTTTTATTGGAGCTTAATTTTTATCTGTTCATGTTCTGCTCTGAGTTAACCTATGTTTGTCTTAAGGTAACTTTTTCTAATTAATCGCCTTGTGTAGAGGTATGGTTTGGTAGTTTTGTTTTACGGCATATCAACCCTTTTTGGGTTATTTAATGCCGAATCTGGTCATTATAGTAAAAGTTTTTATGCTTCAAGTTCTTTATATCTTCAAATGTTTAATCATCGTTTTTGGTTTGGTAGTTTTGTTTTACGGCATATCAACCCTTTTTGGGTTATTTAATGCCGAATCCGGTCATTATAGTAAAAGATTTATGCTTCAAGTTCTAAAAATAAAATAAAAAAGGGGAGGGAGAAAGGGAGAGGGGCTGTTGTTTTTGTTTTT
>OY744523.1:55946948-56006948 GCA_963556195.1 Sepiola atlantica | reverse complement strand
GGCTGGGTGGAAAGTGGCCGACGTTCTTAATACTTAGATCCAGGGTTCGAATCGTCCGACTCTAGGTACGGTTACCTAAGTTATATACTGACGAGTGGAGAAAACACGAAACAATGTTATCAGATAATAATTATTAAGCTCCGATAAGTTGTGCGTTTTGATGGAAATTAAATTGAAGATTCGAAGGAAGCCATGTAGCGAAATTCTCTTTCTTTACAGGAGATTGTTACACTGTTAAAATATCATGAACTTGTGTTTACAATTAAAATTATTTTTTTCGCATTTCAAAGCGTAGTTGTGACGACGGCTGGGTGGTAAGTAGCCGGCGTTTATAATACTTTTATCCAGGGTTCGAATCGTCTGAGAGTCGGTACGGTTACCTTATTTATATACTGACGAGTGCAGAAAGCATTAAACATGTCTAGTGATATCTAAAATATTTATTCATTAAATAATAATTATATATATATATATATATATATATATATGTGTGTGTGTGTGTGTAATCTATCAGCATGTTATGCGTTTGTAATACTTTTTACATTAATAGAAAAGATTTAAGATTCATATTATTGGCACTATATATAATTTTAATTTATTCCTTTAGTCTTTTTCAATCAACATTTTATAAAGTTTATTGGAATGATCTATTCATTTTATAAGTGCATGTGTTTTTTAATTAGTAAAGTTACTTCAGTATTTACAATTATTGTCTATTTTACTTCTACAAATAAGAATTTTTCACACCTTTGAACTTTAACATGTCTAGTTTCGCCCTCAAGCGTAGTCTACACGGATCGCCTTATATCTGCATGTCCTGGCCCAAATAAATATTTTCCATTAAATTAAGTTGCTACAAAATAATTCGATAATTATTCACTATATCTATGATATTTTTTATTAAATGTGCTATTGTGATTGTAATAACTTTTTTTCTTAATCCAGTACTGTTTCTCCTATATAGTATTTGTTATAAAGGTTTTCATTGGTATATATTGTAGCTGGCTTTATTCTTCTTCTTGCAGTTACAATTTTTCCCTATTCCCTATCTTATTTTTATTTGGCTTATTACTATTTCTATCAGTCATTATATTTCTTATGGTTTTATTATTTACTTATTAGAAGTAATTATCAGTGATTGCTCACTGGTAACAGCAAGTGGTATTCGCTGAAGTTTTCTTAGAATTCTAGCACGCTCTGCCTCTTTCAATGATTTGTGCAAATCAATTTACTATTGATGTATTTTTTATAAGAGACACTCGCAAAGAACATAATTGATTTTGAGATCAGATAAGTAATCCGCAATTTGCACAAAATACTTGAACTTTTCTTTGTCCGATTATAACAATAAAAACAGTTTCATTGGCTTCACAGTAAAATGTCTCATCTACCATAATAAATATCAAATACTATTTAATGTTTACGTGCATGCAGGCTGCTGCAAGAAAATCGAATATATTTTATGATTAGTTTATTCCCAATAACGGTGAATAATCTAATCTTTCTCAGTCACGCTCAGTGATTGAGTTCGTTGTTTATTGTAACGAATGTTACTTTGTTTTCTGGCATCAGTAATACATGATTGGTACGCTACTATTGAACCCTGACAAATAGGTAGAAAATCGAGAATAAGCTTTAAATTTATTTGTACACAAACACACACACACACACACACACACACACACATATATATATATATATATATATACACGTCAGCGTCCATTAGCCAATGAGAACATATCCCACCCATCTGGCTCCCATATAATATCTTCTATTCCCTATTTCAACGTTCTTTCTTCCATTGGTCCGCATTCAGGTAAGTCGTATTTTTTCCAATTTCTCAACTACCTAATTAATTTAATTGTTACCTTTGACTCTGATTATATGCAATCTACTTTATTCTATTAACAAGGAAAGTAAATCCTATTTCTATGTTGCACAATTGGTTCTTCGTACACAAATCGTATACTTTACCGTAACTAGAAAATAAACGTTACCTATTAGAACAAGTAAACCTTACTCACACTAATTACTGATATCGAAAAAATTACGAACCAATACTTATTTACTAACTAGTTGTACACAACATTCCCAACTCTGGCATTGGGACTAATGTCAAATTTCTTGTTTTTGTTTTTCACCTGCATTTTAACCTGTTTTCCGTTTGTCATTTTACACACATTTTGTCTATTACGGCATTTCATTTTCATGACTTATCGTGTACCTTACCCCATATTATATATATATATATATATATATATAACATAAAATATAATAACACGAAATCACATAATTGTCGATGCAATAATTTATTTCAACCGTGCGGTTTTTTCAAGCATCACTCAGACAATTACATTTTTGAGACTGATAGAAAATTGAATTTCCCTACGACAATTCAAACACAACCAGATAGAGTGGTGGTTGCAACCAATTTGACACATCTTTTATAGAGAGGGGGAAATTTAAAACTTATATTTAACTATGGCGGTCGAAGGGGAGGGATCTTTAAGTTAATCAACTAAAAACTGCCGTGTCAAAATTATGACACATACGACTTGACGATATCATACATATAGACAACTTTACTCACGCGCATACACAAAACTAAATACGCACACATCCTATGCGCACGCACATACATAATCTCACTCGCACATTACCATAACTAAGCCTAATCACGTACACAACTTTTATTCATACATCTCTAGCCGAGACGAAATGCGTCCGGCGAAACTCGTGTTCTACAACTCGGTAGGAGAAAAGAAAGAAAGAAACAAGAGAAGAAATAAACAAACCGTCTGGATTCCAAGAAAGAGAATCTAATTGAAATAAAATTATACGCACATACATATATGTATACATACAAATCCATACGCACACACACATACATATATACACACACATCTACATATATGCATATATATACATATACATACATATATATATATATATACACACACATATATATATACATATATATGTATACATATACACACATACATACACATATACATATATATATCCCTGAATCTATTTGAAATATTGACCAAATGACAACGCATGTAGTTACACATGTAAACATATACATACATATACATACACACATACATATACATATACGCATATATACACATATACACATACACACACATACATATATATCCACACACCTACACACAATATTTACATAACACTCTATATTCTTACTGATACAATATGAGTTCTAAAAATAAGTCTTACCTTATTTATATTTTAGATTAATTTGATAATCTATAGTTAAACCCTAATTAAAGTCTAATAATGTCTAGTGGTAATATTTGACATTTATACTTATATTAATTCAATAACTAGTGTATTACCTGCAGAAACATTTTTTCTTACCACTATCTTATTTTAAGTAAATAATCTGAATAAATAAATATTTCAAAATACCATTATATACGCATACACACAAATACTATATATCACCAAGTCGGTAATTCTGTGTCTATAACAGATCTTATTATAAGTATTTAGGGGGGGGGTTACCGTAAATAATGTTATTCAATTTGGTATCTTCACCGTTATAAGTCTAGAGGTCTATCGGATTACTAGTCATTGGTTATTTTAAATTTATATTTATGTCTGCACTGGCCATAAGTTCATCTCGTTTATTTAAGAGATTATTTCAATCATATTTTAGGATTCTTATTTTTTCCTCTAGACATAAGTTGCATCTTTGCCTAAATCCATCTGGAATATCCGAAAAACATAAGATTGACCACGAAACCACCGGGGACCTGTTCTCATTTTTCAGATGCCACCATTGTTTAGCTAACTCCGTTTTGTTCTTGAGTTCTGGGTTATTGAAAGAGTGTTTGTGGCCATAAAAACGTTGTTTCCAGTTTCCCGCGGCGATGCCGATGTAAACCTTTTTATCCCTGTTGTTATCTTCCGGATGAATAGTGGCCTTATAAACCACACACTAATATATATATACATATATATATATATATACATATATATATATACATATATATATATATATACATATATATATATACATATATATATATATATATACATATATATATATATCTAATGTATATATATATATAATGTATATATATAATGTATATATAATGTGTGTATATATAATGTATATATATATAATGTATATATATATATATAATGTATATATAATGTATATATATAATGTATATATAATGTGTGTGTATATAATGTATATATATATAATGTATATAATGTATATATATATAATGTATATATAATGTGTGTATATATAATGTATATATATATATAATGTGTGTACATATAATGTATATATATAATGCATATATACATATATATATGTATATATAGAATAAAATATGAAACTAAAAGTAAACTTTTAGTAGATAGAACATATAGTGAAATGGTGAAAGCTCAATATACGATATAGAGCAATTATAAAGATATGTGAAAGAAGAGTGATAGACATGTACAAATGTCCAGATTTATTTCAACTTCGATTATTCAATGCAAGGTATATTCGGTAATAAAAGTATGTTTATTATTATTTCCTTAAGCCAAGGCTTTTCAAATATCGAAATCTTATCATCAGGGGAATTACATAGATATAGTTTAATAATCTTGTTTAGTGGAGAATTGGATTCAGTGTTGCTATTATTATTATTATTATTATTATTATTATTATTATTATTATTATTATTATTATTATTATTAGCATTATTTTTAAATAGTTGAATTTGTTGGTCGAGGATATAATTCCGGGAAACCATTATTTACTAGGGTTTGTTTTAAATTTTTAAGTTCATTTTGAAAGAGAGTTGGGGAGGAGGAGATTAATTTAGCTCGCGTTAGATTTCCGCGAACAAAGATGTTGTTATTGTTACTTAATTCCTATATCCTGTTCTATTGTGCGAAAATGTTGCAGGCAAGTTGTCCAGCAGGGCCGCTCGGCGCTGCTCGGCGTCGCCCTGGTCACAGGAGACGGTATATCAACCCGTTCGTTGGTGTTAAGGATTGTTTTTTCGCTCTTTTGTTTCGTTTTACTTGTGTTATATTTTATTGATTTTTACCTTGGACAATGGTTTGTGCGGGGAGTTGTGTTTATTGTAAGAATTTAAGAGAGAAAAAATGTATCTTTTTCAGGAATTGTATGCATGTTGGCTGTTTCTTTGCTTTTTTTCTTTGGTTTGGATTGTCTTCAAGGGAGAAGAAGAAAAAAGTCATTGTTTTTTGAGTTATAATTGTTGTAATTTGTATAATTTGTATTGTGGAGATAGGTTTTCTATTCGTTCCGTCGGTTCCATTTTTTATTTTTTTTATTTTTGGCTTTTGAATGAATTTTGTTTCTGAGAGTAAGCAAGACAGAAATGTTTTCCCTTTTTTAAAAAAAGAAAGAAAAAAAAGACAGTTAATTAAGTTTGATGTCAGCCACGTAATAGATTCAGGTTTGTAGCTTGGATTATGGAATCTTCGTGGTCGACGGCAGTGGGAGTCGGTTTGGATCAGGTTGTGGAAACACTTAGCCACGGTTAGTTTTCTCGGCAATATCCCCGTGTACATCGTATGTACAGGTCTATAGGATGGAAAGGGATCACCGAAGGTTCGCCGCATGGCCCTTTGAAAGGGCGGTCACGGGTGTTGACTTGGCAATATCGAACGGAGTTTCGAACCGCATGCGTTAGATTGCGAACGGGATAGAATGACATATTTTTTGTAACCAAGGGTTGTCCGCGATTACATTGATTTATATGGTGTGAATGATGTTGAATTTTAAGTCTTAGGATGTGGTCCAATCTTTGGATTTTGGACGTTGGCCGGCGTATGCGCGGGGATGACTCTCCCCCCCCCCCCAGTGCATTGTTAGAATCACGGGAAGGGTGCGAAGAGTATTGATGTTCGTTCCACATCAAAGGGGTTTGGAGTAAATTGGGGGTGCAGGGCGACTTACGTGTGCGTGTCGGGGACGGATAAAACCCTGGAGGGGGTCGGTTTCAAAATGTACCGTGTTAAGTATACTTGGATTAGATAATAGCAGGATGGACCTGGTTTGGTGATCCGATGCTTTCCGGGGGTGGTGTTTGAAATAACCTGTCACCTTTTCACCGTACTGTATAGTTAGAAGCATGGGATGGGAGCAACTACGTAAAAGGGGCTGGGAGTTAGAAGAACAGGTGATGATTCTCGGACATTCGCACCGAAGTGCTGAAGTGTATGGAACGCACGGTCCAGTTGTAGCAAGTGGTAGGAAAACGGCACCTTTTATAATTTTCGCGGGCTGACCAGATAATATGACATGTTAAAAAGAGGGATTTCTATTTTTTGTTCCCCTATATCGCGGTAATACGCATGAATTAGATGAATTGAAAATCGATCGTATACTGATTTTAGAAGAATGATATGTGTTTGAGATGGGTGCCCAGGTATAACATACAGCCAATTCGGGGCAAAGGTCGCCCGATTATCGATTTTGATGGGATGGTCAGAGAGCCGATTCAGATCGAAAGATATCCTGTCATACATTCCAGGATTAGAATCGTGTGATGCCGATTGGATTTCCGGCTGGATTCGGAGGATTAGGGCCCAGTTATGTTTTGTTCCAGATTCTGACCAGTCCCAGGGATGGGCGTTTGGAGAAAAATCTAAGGGTTATTTTTTTGATAAGAGAGGAAGGTATGTTATATCATCAGGGGCCCTGTATTCTGAAAACGTGTAAAGTTAGCTAGTATGGATGATGAACTGGGTGAATCAAATACGATGGAGTACAAAATAGGTGCATACATAATTTGGGACAAACAAAAATGTTCCCACGGTGATTAATTCTAAGAATCATAACGCACTGGATGTGAGTTGGCCGAGATGAAACACTCGGATCAAAAAGGTTAGACACAAAAGCGATATTGAGTTCTGTTATGACATTGGTTGAAGGGGCAAAAGGCCCTGACGTCACATATACTTGGTGAGAAATTAGCTTTCTAGACAGTTCCCCATGGATGCGTTAAATTGACTGAGCTCTGCAATGCGTAGATATGGGCTAAGACGCAGAGCAAGATCCCAAGGGCGAGACAAGAATATAGCCGATTGCATCTGTCATATTCCACAAAGAGTATGAAAGTAAAAGAGAGTGTGAATAAAGGAACCGACAAGTGGAAATCTCTCCGATTTTAGTGTGAAATAAAATCATACAATCTCTTTAAAAAGTCTTGCCTTGCGTTTTTGTCTCCCGTGCATGGGGACAGAGTTTGCCCACAAGACAGGTAATCCAATACGATTACGAGCCAGCAACGGAGATGGGTATGCAAGCAAACCCACGACGAACAGTGAGGCAGAAATCTGTAAGGTAACTTTTAATATTGATTTTAAACGTAAGAACGATTTGAAAAATGTTAAGGACATTATAAGTTTAAACCCAGTTTAAAGACCTATTGTTCAATGTGGTGATAAAACTCTGTTAATTATTCTGCATTTAAATGAACGCTAAATTTTCTGAAAGGCCTGGCCAACGTTTTTAACTTTCGCAGTGAGTTTCGTGTTGTTTCGATTTCTGGTGGTTCCTCTAGAAACGTTGACCCCGGGCCTTCGTATTACGAACTTTATAAAAATATATAGAATAAGAAGTGTAAAAGATCGTTACAATATGATGGAAAAAAACGCTATAATGTTATAAATATATCTATATGTATATATACATATATATATGTATGTAAATATATCTACATGTATATATATATATATATATATGTATATAAATATATCTATATGTATATATACATATATATGTATATAAATATATCTATATGTATATATACATATATATGTATATGAATAAATCCATATGTGTATATGTATGTATATGTATATAAATATATATATTTGTATATATATACGCATATATATGTATATATATGTATATATACATATATATGTATGTATATGTATGTAAGTATATGTATATATATGTATACATATATATGTATATATACATATATATGTATATATATATGTGTGTATACGTATATAAGTATATGTATATATATATGTAGAAGTATATATATACATATATATGCATGTATGTATATGTATATATATGTATGTATATGTATATAGATGTATGTATGTATATGTATGTATATGTATATATGTATGTTAATACATGTATATATGTAAATATATGTATATATACATATATATGTATATATACATATATATGTATATATACATATATATGTATATATATTTTATGTAGATATATGTATGTATGTATATATACATATATATGTATATATATTTTATGTAGATATATGTATGTATGTATATATACATATATATGTATATATATTTTATGTAGATATATGTATGTATGTATATATACATATATATGTATATATATTTGTATGTAGATACATGTATGTATATATACATATAAATATATATATATGTATATATATTTATATATACATATATGTATATATATGTATATGTATATATATATGTATATATGTATGTATATATATATATGTATATATACGTATATATCTATGTATATGTATATATATACGTATATATGTATATATATGTATATTTATATTTATATATATGTATATATATGTATATTTATATTTATGTATATTTATATATGTATATTTATATTTATATATGTATATTTATATTTATATATATGTATTTTTATATATGTATATTTATATTTATATATATGTATTTTTAATATATGTATATTTATATTTATATATATGTATATTTATATGTATGTATATATAAATGTATATATTTATATATATATATATAAGTATGCATATATGTATGTATATATGTATGTAATTATTTATTTTTATTTACGTATATATGTATTCATTTATAGATATGTGTATATATATATCGGTTCATATAAGTCTATATATATATATATATATATAAATATATATACATATATATGTGTATATGTATATATATATTTTGTATAATAAGCAATAATTCTTTTTATACATATCTGGTTGAACAGGAGTGCCAACTTCTATTTATTTTTTTTTGTGATCCAATCTTTGTATTCGTCGAACAATAGATCTTGTACTATTAACCAAAGAGTGTAGGAAATCTTTATATTTGACGCAAACGTTTCGACCATCATTGGTCGTCTTCAGGCGGATGATTGAACAATGCAAAAGAAAATTGGTAAATTTATTAAAGATATAAGATATGTTTATATATATGTATAAAATTGTATAGATATATGTGTGCATATGTATACATGTATATATATATGTATAAGTATATATCTGTAGGTATATATGTATATATATATGTGTGTATACATATGTGTATATATATGTATATATGTATATATTTATATGTATATATGTATGTATATATTTATATATATATGTATACATGTATATATGTATATATTTATATGTATATATTAATATGTATATATGTATATATATGTATATATATGTATATATGTATATATGTATGTGTATATGTATATATATGTATATATGTGTATGTGTATATGTATATATGTATATATGTGTATATGTATATATATGTATATATGTATGTGTATATGTATATATATATGTATATATACATATGTATATATGTGTATATGTATATATATGCATATGTATATATATATATGCATATATATGTATATTTATATATGTATATATGTATGTATATATATGTATATTACATATATATATGAATATATATGTATAATTATATATGTATATATATATGTATATTTATATATGTATATATATATGTATATTTATATATGCATATATATGTATATTTATATATGTATATATATATGTATATATATGTATATATATATGTATATTAATATATGTATGTTTATATATATGTATATATATATGTTTATATCTGTATATATATATGTATGTTTGTATACATATATATGTATGTTTGTATATATATATGTATGTTTATTTATCTATATATATGTATGTTTGTATATATATATGTATGTTTATTTATCTATATATATGTATGTTTATATATTTGTGTATATCTATATGTGTATATGTATATTTGTATATGTATATATGTATATGTATATTTGTCTATGTATATATGTATATGTATATTTGTATATGTATATTCGTATATGTGTATATTTGTATATTTGTATATTTGTATATATGTATATATATGTGTATATATGTGTATATATGTATATATATGTGTATATATGTATGTGTATATATGTATGTGTATATATATGTGTATATATGTATGTGTATATATATGTATATATATATGTATGTATATACGTATGTATATGTATATTTATATTTATATATGTATGCATATATATATATTTATATGTAGATATATATGTATATATAGTTATATATGTATATATATATAGTTATATGTATAGTTGTATATGCATGTATATATGTATATATATGTATATATATATATTTACTAGATACATATAAGTATATGTATATAGACGTATATATATATGTGTGTATATATTTGTATATATACGGATATATGTGTGTATATATGCATAAATATGTGTATATATGCATAAATATGTAAGTATATATATATAGGTATATATATATATATATATATATAAGGCGAATATTTAAAAAAAAATATTTCGATGACGTGAACAACGCAGACATTCGTTTTTTAAAATAAATTATATATTTACTTTAAAAACGGTTTTAGATTGAACTTGAGTACTTACGGTTATAAATACCTTTGTAAAAAGTATACGCATATTTCTTTTTTTTTCCTCTTTTTCCACCCTGACCGAGACATATCTATCGCAGCTAACTTGCAATTTGTCTCGTTATTATCGACGACTAAATTTTAAATGTCTTTGTGTGTAGCACGCTGTTACGTGCATAACGTAGTTTTAAAAGTCGCACATTGAAACGCTGCTGAAATGGCAATGCCATTTCATTAGCGTAACAATGTGTGACTTTTCAAACTATATATATATATATATATATATATATGTTTATGTGTGTGTGTGTATGTATAAATTGTTGTAAGAATAACACGGTAAAATGGTACAAAAATAAGATCTAAATTGATTGTCATAAGTAACTTCAATAGTAACAGAGTATCTGAAGCTTTAACGATCCTAAATGCTTCCCTATTATAAACTATCTGAAAAACTACTATTTTTCACAGACTGCGTGGATCTTCTATGATCTAAGAAGACTGGTCAAAGTAAGTACGATGTAAAACGACCGATGAAGTACGGCGATCTACTTTCTTTTTTGCGTGACTATAAAGTATTTGATCATACAACACTTGTTCACTTTTTTACGCAGTCCTTTATTTTTTCGTTCAGCTCTGCGAGATTTTTCAACCTGCACTGGTTTAAAAGTAAAGTGCAGATAAGACGGTGCTGCATCGTATGGTCAGTGTTTCTACATTCGCAGATGATTGGGTTGGTTTTGCAGCCTCATCTGGTTATAGCCGCTTTTGTTCGTCCCAGTCCAGTTCGCAGGCAGTTCCCTGTCCTCCAATTGACCCAAGTTGCTTCTCGGTCAAGAGGGATGGCTTCAGAAGGTTGGATTCTGATGTCAGTAGAAGGGCAGGGCCATTCACTAGCCCTATCGTCTACAGCTGCAGCCTAGTCTCTTCCTGAGATGTTGTTAGAGGCTGGGCATGGCTGAGTAAGCTACCACTTTGACTTCAGTCCTTTGACCGTTTGTTCACATTAATGAAGGAGATGACGTCTATGACTAGTAGCCTTTATGATCTCTATCGTGTTGGCAATTTTCCGTCTAACATCTGCAATTGCAATGTCAATGAGGAGATGCATGTTCTTCGGTTTATTAGGCTTCAAACAACCAATGATCAAGCTTCAAGTGTTGTTTAAAGCTGGCTTTAATTTATTAGTATGGATTGATCTCTCTAAAATAGGGCACGCGTTCTACTGCGATATAAATGAACCGTCCGTTTAGAGCGTACGAATTTTTGACTATTTGTGTAAATGATACGAATATTACACAGTCTGATAGCGCATTGACCTTCTTACTAGACTATTGGGATCCAAAAAGTAGATAACCGACGCTACTACAATCTAGACTGTTTGAAATGAACTACGACATAAGTTAGATTATAATAAAAGAAACGAAAAAGGGTATAGAGTAGTAAATACGCTGGACTTTAAAAATGTAGAATCAGGCAGTATATTGTATTAGTTGAATTTAATAATAGCTAGATTCGAGTGTGTCAGAATAGGGTTAGCATGATAAAGTTGTACGTAAGGTTGAAATTAATTAGAGTTGAATTTTACAATCAGAAGACAACTGAGATAGACGTCTGCATGCAGTGAAGTCACAAAGGCAGCAATACACTAATATGACGTGCGAATGAGCAGAAAAAATGTTTCCGTTTTGATTAAATCTACAGAGAGAGAGAGAGAGAGAGAGAGAGAGAGAGAGAGAGAGAGAGAGAGAGGGGAGATCAGTTGGATTTTCAGATAGCTGCTTCCTCTCCCCATGGGGAGAACGTTGGGAATAATTTATGAGTGTACTTGTGTACTATAAAGAAAAAAAGAAAACTCTAAAGAGATTTCTAAAACTCAAGTACATTTGCGATGTCTTATTTATTATTAACCTTGACGACTGTTTTTATTAAGAAAAAGTAGAAAAAAAGACACCTACAGATACGGCGAGAAGAAGATGAAACTTTGACTACCACGTCATCACTGAGACTACAGAAATAGAACCAGCGGGTTCCGAAGAACAGTGCAATCTACGTTACATGAAGTCTGCTTACGTCAACAGTTATTTTGAACTTATTTAATGCAATCAAATAAATAAACACTGTGTTAAAGCCAGTGCATCATAACACATTTCACCTACGTATTAACCTTGTTTCTTCCAACGTGGTTATTGTTGCTATTATTGAAAATTTATTTTGTAGCAACGACTGCAAACGGTGTAGAGTTTCTCGCAGTCGGGAGACGGGTTCTTGTTCATCGACTGTTCATTGTAGACGCGAATCAGGAACAGATTAACAGGTCGATATAATCGCCAACCTATTGCAGTAAATAGGTATCTGCATTGAAAAGGAATCAGGGCAATTTTACGTTCATAGTTGCCTCAACCATGTTTTCTAGAGAACATAAGAGTACAGATTCCTGAGTTCGACATAAATATTCCCGACTCAAAAAGCGAAGGTCGGAGATAATATCGGCCGAAACGTGCTGCGAATAATATCTAAGATGAATACAGTAGTCCGAATAATCAAAATAATACACACATTGAATTATTATTTTATTTACTATTAATCGAATATTTTTTGAACAAAAACAAATAAATAAATAAACATGATTATGATTTAAATTATTTTCCTTTAATACCTTCATTAAGCAATATGTTTCTATCCCAGAAACCCCTAGTAAAAATGCTAGTTTTTTAAAACAAAACATGCATTCGAGACATAGACTATGTAGTTTGCACAGCAACTGATAAGGCTGCACTGCTTGCCCAACAGTTCGACTTAAACTCCACATAGACTACAGAAAACAGCCAAATGGCCCACTGCGGGCAACGCCACATTCGATGATCTTATCACCCCTTCTCATGTCCGGAATATCATAAAAACCTTGACACCTCCAAATCATGTGAGCGTGATCTTATCCCTGCTATAGTTATAAATAAATGGTCTGCTGAGCTGACCCCTGTCCTCTTCAAACTCTGCAAAAAATGTCTTGCAGAATCCTGTTTGCCTGATAGCAGGAAAGTTGTCTTTGTGTTACCAGTGGTCAAGAATCCTAGTGAAACAACTGACTCTCAAAATTATCGCCCGATCAGTCTCTTCCCGCTCATTGCTAAAATATTTCAATTATTGATCAACCCACCACCTCCTTAATGCTAATAGTATCGATTTAGTCAAGCCTGCTCTACTGCGGATATCCTAACACTTAGTTTTTAACGCATATACTATACACTGGCAAAGGAGGTGAATCTAGGCAGAACTGCTATCCTTTTGAATTTCTTTCTTTTTACCAGTTTCCATGACTTTACAAACGTGCAGAAATTTAAATGTAATGTGAACAAACATATCGAGGCATAATTCGCCATCTACAATACCCTATAAATATGGCACAAATACACAGTAGCCCCTTACGTCTCAATGACAATGTGTCTTGTTTGGGATGAATAAATATTATTAAAAAGATTTTAATCTGAAATATTTGGATTTTCAAATGGTATATTGTGTCCATATTATGCCCCCTAAAATCCCTTTAAAATACTCCAAAGAAACTAAAATTAGGGGAATATTTATTAATTGATGCGAATACCTGCTGTTAAAATTTCATAAAAATCGGAGGTATCTGAATTTTCACTGATGGCTTTCATCCATCCCCACTTGACCTATTTTGCATGAAACTAAAATAATCTAAATACAGCCCACATAGCCCATCTATGCGCCTAGAAGCTTCGTTCCAAAATTAATAATGATTGGTTAATTAGTTTAGGAGTGAACACGTACATAGAAATATATATATATAAACATACACAAATACCTAACTTTATATACATTCACACCTTAAATGTTAAAGCTTGCAAAAAAATAATGTGACAAGTTTTAGTTAATAGCACAAAAAATACATTGTGAAACTAATATTCAAAAAATAAAAACACACTCGAAGCTATATTTATAAACATTAAGCGGCGTACAATCAATAACATTATGTATGAAACAAGTGACAACATTTTCAAATGCTTAACGTGAATTAACTTTATCCTGGCGTCGCGGAATTTAAATTATAAACGTTCTTCTGCAACTGCACCGGTTTCTTCTTTGGACGAATAACGGCTCAGCTGCTTTTGAAAAATCTCTTCTTTTATCCAGCTTTCTGTTCCTTTGTTTTGTCACCTGCAGACGATTCGACGAATAATCGAAAGTGCTAGTGATACTTATTGAACGTTCATTAATCTTTTTGATTTTGACACAAAAAATTTATTACAAAAATTTAAAAACTAAAAAAAATGTGCAGAAAGATTCTGTTATTTTTAACAATGTTTACTTATATATATATATATATATATATATATATATATATATATATATATATATATATATATATATATATATATACTGTGTAATCTCCTAAACTAATGAACGGATCACGCAATGAGTATCACAGGCACATTATTTTATTTTTGTCAATGTAAATATTAAGGGGTTGCATATATATATATATATATATATATATATATGAATTTAATTAAAATTTTATTTTATGAACCGATCATTATGAATTTTGAAATAAATATACTCGGTAACCTGATGAGTAGCATCGGGGGCATTATTTTTTTTCCCATCGAGTGAGGTACGCCCCCGAACTTTCCCCTCCCCCAAAACGTTTAAAATAAGTTAGATAGAAAACACGCAGTAGAGAAAAGAATTGCTCTACATAAACTTTGGAGTTATATTAAGTAATATATCTTAAAAAGATCGATGGGCGCGCGTGAACGTTAATGATGTATATGTTTATATTCCTGTCCGCGTGTCAAAAGCCGCAAGGATTTGCGCGTCAGAAGCTTTGGCCTCCGCTATAGAGTCTGTTACCACCGAAAACTCTAAAAATTCCTGGGAACGTCTCTTAGTCTTTGTCTTAATAGCGCTGAATCTCCATCCCATAAAAGCAGACATCATTGTCACGTTGCGTGAACGTCAACATATGCTTCTTATCAGAATCTTTAGATTGGCGCAGAACAGATACCGACCATACCTCCGCCAACACAGGCCTACAACAGATTTGAGGAGGGCTGTAAATGCAAAATTGGCACAGGACGACGTTTCCTCAGTTATTTGACTTATTGCTTCGGATGATACCGTCGCAAGTCCGAACAGTGAGGTGCTAGAGACGCTGAAAGCAAAACATCCTCCATCACCACCGAATACCAGCATTTTGTCATCCCATAATCAACCATCTGTATCAGTCAGTGTGTCATGTGATGACGTCCGAGCAGCCCTGAAGTTCTTTCGCTTCAAGCAGTAGCGGAAGAATCTACAGTCCCCGACCTGAACAATTGCTTGATTTAACATCTTTTGCGGTAGCTGAAGCTGGTTGTTGTCTCGTGTCTTCCCTGTGTAGCGTTTGCGAAAAGATTCATTCTCGTTGATATTCCTCCAAGTAACCGGGAGCTTCTATTTTCATCAAATCTGACGGCACTAAGCGAGTAGAATGGCTGACTACGACCTACCGCCATCTGAAACACTCTTTGTCGTCTCGCCTCCAAACTGGCCACACATCCTGTGATCTACACACTGGATCCCGAGCTATCCTCGATCCACCTCGGTGTAAGAGTCGCTCACGGAGCTAAAGCTGCAGCGCATGCTGTTACGGCGTTCATCCTGGACGAACAACAATGACAGCAGGATCGTTTTCTGATTACATTTGATGTGAAGAATGCTTTAATTTTATCCAACGGGACCATATTCTTGAAACCTGTATCCGTCGAGCCTCTGCGCTTCATCCTGTAGCCTACACTGCCTACGCAAGTTGAAGAACCCTGGTTATAGCCGATCACACCCTCGCACTATAGTGCGGTATACAGCAGGGTAACCCGATAGGACTTCTTTTTACTCTGGGAGTCAACAATGTCGCCCGGTCAGTGACTACATCTTCGAAAAGCTGATATCTCGACAGTGCTACATTTGGATACAGTTGCGCGGAAGCTGTTGAGCACTTCTCTTGAATTGTTCCAGCGCTTGCTGCAACCGAGATTGAGGTAAACCCTGTTGTCCGAAGTCGTCAATATCAACAGTTGGGCAGAATCCTTCACGGTGACCCTCTTTGAAATCAGCAAAGTCCTTGATGGGGTTAACACCCCTAATAGGGACGAACTAATAATCATCGGCTCACCAATCTTCAAACCAGCGATCCAAGCCGACATCGACAACAAACTTACAAACTTGTCCAACATGTCATCCCGGTTCCTACTGATTAATAAGCATCCGACACTCTTCCTCTGGCGCAACTGTTCCTTTATCCAAAAATGTTTATTTTATTTACGTAGTGCACCATGTTATGAGATTTCTGTCAACCTTAGCAGGCTGGATAACGTAATTCGGGATTCAGCAACGGCCATCTGCAACATCAATCTTGATGATGTAGGCAGGCGCCAGGCCACCCTTCCTATCTCTTTTGGTGGACATGTCTAAAATTAACAACCAACCTTGCATTGCTGCATTACGTCTTCTCCATCTGCGCAAGCCAGGATCTGGTTGAGAATATTCTACATGAAGCATTCAAATCTCATCTAGACAAACTAATTCATCACATTTCCACCGACTGGAAGAGAACCTAGTCTCATGGTTACGAAGCAGACGGGGATATAAAAGAGCTAAGAATACCATATATATATATATATATATATATATATATATATATTCCATGATAAATGCCAGTATACTGAAATCATATGCCCTTAACAGGGTTAAGATGAAAATTCATATACACTAAATGTACAAAAGCAAGGAAATTCCCAAATGTTTACACTTTTATTGTCATTAATAAGGGTATGACTACATATCAACCAAACCATTTCATTATCACATCACTACAGTATAAATATCTATGCATGAGTGGATGAAGTGTGTGAGGTGCGCTGATGAAAAATTCCTACCAGTAAAATATATAGCCATTTTAAGGGCATATGATTTGAGTATACTGGCATTTATCATGGAATGCTTTCTTGTTCGACAACCAGAATTTGAATTCATAACCGCCAACGACATCGGCGTGGATACATCATAACAAGGATATTTCATCAGAAAAACAAAAGGAAAAAATGTTTTTTATTTTTGTATTTGTGTTTTTTGATGAAAAAAAAATGACACAATACTATTCAACTCTGATGATGAAATTTTATTCCGATATATATATATATATATATATATATATATATATATATATATATATATATATATATATATATATATACTATTAGAATATCAGTCCCAAGATGGGTAAAATGAATTCTCCAAACAGAAAAGTTTTGCACCAATTTTATGTCTTCTTTTGGAGATTTAACTCAAGACATTGTTCTACAAAACCTTACGTCTATAATCCTTATTCCTATTTTGATAAAAAATGTTTACATGATTTGGATTCCAAAATAAATGTCTAAAATTTAAGGCTTTAGCTTAAGAAATCATAAGAAAAAAATGATATTCGGCCCATCTTGCTTATTGTGTGTCTAATGACTATGGATGAAAGCCAATGCGAATCATGTATAGTTACATTTTTAAATGAGAAGCTGTGCTCATATCATGTAGAAAGCCTTTTGAAATACTCAAATAAAACTAAAAGTTGGGGAATATTTATTACTAATAACTATGAATTTTTACGAAAGGTTTCTATCCCCGTTTTATCTCTTTTGCATAAAACGAAATGAAACTACATGTGGCTATATTTGGACACGTTACGCTTTGCAGGTGTGTTCCATTATTATCGGTTATATATATATATATATATATATATATATATATATATATATATATATATATATATAAGTGGGTTAAGGTTCATATTTTTGTTTTTAAGAATATATATATATATACATATATATATATACATATATATACATATATAAATGTATATATAATTTATTATTTCATGTATATACACAAATACTATTATAAGATTACATAATATACTGTGCATCGATTTTACAGATTTTCAGTATTTACTTTAGCAGGTCTCAATACGTGAGTAAAGCTTTGTTTTAGTAGTAGTATAAAATATATCTATGACAATTACGCTACACAGATGCGTCCATATTTCATCCCTGCATGGAAATCATCAGGCTAATTATATATATATATATATATATATATATATATATATATAATGATTTTAATATTAAATATGTGAATATTATCTACATACGTATACGTTTCATCATTGCGGAATCTTTAGTGTAGAAAATACGTTCACGCCAGTCGCACGATTCGAACCGCCGAAACAAGAGTCAAATTTAACTCCATTTCCTACATATATATATATTTGTTATTGTTTATTATCTATGTACGTACACATTTCGTCCTTTATAATGAGGACTCATCAGCATAGAGATATGATTATTCACTACCGGTCATGCGATTCGAAACCCGGATTACAAGTATTATGCAACTCAAATCCCGACGCCTTAACCACTCGGCCAATTTTGAACAGCGAATAAACGGTGATAATTTTAACACTTTATGTGGCGGCTTGACGTCATAAGAGCGTTCTACTTAAATGAAAGGAACGATGCATTTATAGCTAGCGACGTCATGCTGTGTTTATACTATACTTACAGTGCTCTTCTAGACGGGTTTTTCTAGGAGTTACAAATAATAAATATTTATTATTGTTTATTATCTATGTACGTATATGTTTTGTCCTTTATAATCGGGACTCACCAACATAGAGATATGACAATTCACTACCGTAATTCGAAACCCCGGATTACTAGTATTATGCAACTCAAATCCTGACGACTATATATATATATAATTAAATTAACTTAAAACTACCGAGAATATGTTAAGTAAAGTTGCTAATAGAGTAAATGTGGTATTGTAAAGAATAGGATAAACAGAGGATGACCACCAACCCACATAGCCCACATTTTAAGACCTTGTGCCTAATTAATATTTTACATATACACGAATAAATAATTGAAAGTGTAATATCTGTTCTGTCCTAAGATGACATTCTTGAAGACATTACTTTCTTCTTTTAGAGTTGTGAGTTTACTGCCTGTCACCTATAGCCCTCTCGTATGTGAGAAATACGAACGAGACCGACAAAATTATTTTTGCAACCAAACCAGTGTCTCGTGCTGGGTAGCTGAATTCTATTAATAAACTGTTCGTATATCTACCCTATGCCTTTGAAGTAGACAGGTACACCATGGAAGACTTTGGCTAGCATCAAAGTATAGTATCTCTTAAATTTAGGCACAGAGGCGAACCAATATATTATGGAGAAATTTATATATTGATTCGTCGTCCAACTGTCTCCATATGCCTATGGCGACCATTGTCAAACGTAGCTGCCATCATACACTTAAAAGATAAACGGAGGTTAGATAAAGTTAAATATTGAAGGTTATAGCGAAAGTTTTTAAAAATATTTTACATTAAGGCATGCCATATCGCACATAGAGTAGAATTAGTAACAATTTATCGGACGAAACCACATTTAAAAACTATAAAAAACATTTATAACACGGCCTCAAATAATAGCAGGCGCATAAGAACTTATATAAAGTATAAGAGTATGAAAACAAATACGAATAATTCTATAAATCGAAGCCAGAAGATCATCTGGTTTACGCCACCCTATTCAAAATGTTAAAAACAAAAATCGGTAGCAAATCCCTGCAACTTATAAACAAACACTTACCACCAGGTAACACACTGTATAGGTATCTTATAAATATACATTAACATTAAGTTATAGTTGCACAGATAAACATGAACGAATCATTAAAAAACACAACAAAATGCTTGAAATGAATGACATAAATAATAGTATTGACAGTAATGGAACTGCTAACAACTGTAATTGTGAAAGACAAGTAGAATTGTGTTACTACCTCAATAATATATTGTGCAAGATCTACATAGCAGAAACTCCAGATGAAAAGTTCTAAATAGGAAACACGACAAAAAGTTTTAAGTATAGGTTTTAAGTCCACACATGTAATTTAAAACAAAAATACAATAACACTTGAAATTGATAGATGATAGGAAAACCCCAATAATTACATGGAGTATAATCAGTAAAGCCAGCACCTGTAGATCACACTACTAACCTTGTTTCGTATGCCTCGCTGAGAAACTAGAAATTGTAAGTTTTGAAAACAGGGAACTTACTGAAAGTCAGACAGGAAAGTACTCTTAACTGCAAACATTTCAAGGAGCCTAGACTAAGCAGATTTTAAATAACAAATACCGATGCCCACTAACTGCTCTTTACCTTACTATAACGGTACGTTTGGCTTTATTTTGATTTCACTGATTTTTATGTTTATTATATTTCTATTTAATTTTTATATTTCAGCATTTCATATTATTCGAAGTCACTATACATCATCATAAGGTAGATTTGATTTTAATCCTTTCTTCCGGTTATTTTCTAATTTTTTTCTAAAATTAACCGTTGCGTTTGTTTGCCCTGTACTTGGTTATTATATTCATTTTTTTGTTACATAACAAAGTACTTTCACTTTCATTGCTCGATTTATATATATATATATATATATATATATATATATATATATATATATATATATATATATATATATATATGGAAACTGCAAATGGGAAGCCAAGAACTATATTATTTATGTATTCACAAACGTTTCGTCTTTATTGTATAACTTTCTTAGGATAAAGAAAAATCAAGAAAAACATCATACAAACATCAATTTGATTTGCCTAAAAACTTCAGCTGGTTTGTGAGTAAAAGAAAGCATTAAAAAACAGCTGAAACTCATCACTTTCAGACAAATTAAATAGATGCTTGCATGATTATTTTCTTCATTTTTATACATCCTGAGGAAGTCTTATGATCAAGACGAAATGTTTATGAATACATAAATAATATAGCTTTTGGCTTTATTTTTTCATTTTCCATTACGTTGGATTATGTTTATCTCTGTCTTTATTTATATATATATATATATATATATATATATATATATATATATATATATATATATATATATATATATATATTGTGTGTATTTAGGCAGCATATTTTTAATTAGGCAAACATTATTAAATAACACGGAGTGGTTTTGTTTGATGCGACATTTTTTTTTTTTTTTTTTTTTTCAATTTTCCGAATTATATATATATATAATATCACTTGAAACTAACTTTAAGAAAACCGCAAAAGAACCACATTGCAACTTATCAAAGAAATACACGTTCTCCGAACTTCGAACCCAAATGATCTCAACGGTATCAATGAGCATTTTACCTTTTTCTTGATTTAGGAAATGTAATTTTTTAAAATGAACTGGCATCCGTATTTCCAAAAGATAAGTACGCTTCTTTAAGAATTTTTATCTGAATAGACTTTGCTTGGTCCACATTAAAACATTATCTCTGTTCATATCAATTACATAACACATAGAACATGCTTTCTTTCCGAACCCATTGTTTTACTCCAAAATTGTCGTGAGATGACGCTAAGAAAAGTTACATGACTTTCGATTTTAATTTGCATGTACTCTGCTCTTGTTTGAATGACACACATACACACACATGTATATATATATATATATATATATATATATATATATATATATATATAGTAAGTTATGAAAATATATTTATGGCAATTAAGCTACACAGAGGCTTCCGCGTTTCATCTCCGGGGGTAATCCTCAGGCTAAAATGCATGGAGTTAGTTTTGCCGGGCGTGTTTATATACACGGCTAGCTAGTTAACTATGAAGATTCTTTGTTGTTCTCTTAGCCAATCGTTGGGTTTCTCACGAACAAATGTCCGGTTAGTTTTACTTCCTACTTCCTGTTCTATTGTTCTGTTTTCTATACAGTGGGATATATCCTGTTTCTTTGTTGTGTCAATATAATGGGTGAACTTATCTTAACACGTGGTTCCTTGTATTTCTATTTTAGGTTTCAGTTTTTGAAGTTGTTAGGTTTTTGTTTAGTTTATTTTCTTTTTAACTTATTTGTTTGTTTAATTATTTATTTATTTTTTAATGTATTGTTTGTCTAAAGTGAATTTTATTCTGTGCAGGCAGCTGTTTGCTCTCCCACTTCTACAGTTTAATAGATTTTGGGGATATTTAAAGTTTAGGATTTCAAATTTCTCATTCAGACATAATTTACACGGGTCGTCTAAGTTTCTACTTGTACTAGCCTGTCGTATTATTTTCCATTCAATTATTGGTGAGCGCCCATTTACTTTTAGCTCCCAATAGTGGTTTGCTAGTGCTGCTTTAATTCAAAGTTCTCTATTTTTTAATGTGCGTTTGTGGTCATAATACCTGGATTTAAAATCTATGGAGGTCATACCCACGTAGTACTTCTTGTTATTCGGCCTTTCTTTGGCAAATATTGTGGCTTGGTAAACAATACTGTTGGTTAGGCATTTATTTTGTAGTGGATAAAGTGTACTAGTTATGCAGTTACAGCTTTTCTCCTCATTACTAAATTGTTCATTTCTATTTGGGTTATTGCTATTAGGGTTTGGGTTATTACTATTTGTAGTGCTTATATTTTTGTTTTTCTGAGTATAATGTTTGCTATATTGGTCACTTATTCTACGCAATTTATTATTTTTTCTTCTCTACTCTTTTGTTATTGTGTGCCTAAATTATCCTTTCTGGGTTTTCGCTGCAGCTGTAGGACAGTTTTAAGTTATTATGTTTCCTCTCTACGGGGATGAAACGTGGAAGCCTCTGTGTAGCTTAATTGCCATAAATATATTTTCCTGACTTACTATATACATGTGTATATATTAATGAAGGAATAATAAAGATAACATTTTATCTTTAAATAGTATCCTATCTTTGCAGGTCAATGCTCAATATACACCATAGAGCAATACTATTAGAAAATGAGTGATCAGAATAAAGATTTGGATAAAGTGCAATATTTTTAAATCATCAAATAGTTGAAAAATAATATATAAAGAATATAGAAATACACTTTTTCTTTCTTAATCCATGGATTTTCAAATATCTATGCTTTTATCATCAGAGGAGATCAGAGTGATTAATCAATAAACTTATATTACTGTTTAGCACAAATTTGAAAATATAAACATGAAAAATAAAAAATATTTTTAAAATTCTTTTGAGCAAAGAGAATCATATTCGATGAAAATATGTAACATGCCAAAATAAGCACATCAAGATGATTACTGTGAAGAAAATGTGTAGTAAATAGCAGCATATCTTCAGAAGGTCCGAATACTGAAAACTTTAGGTTTAGAAAATAGAAGGATTCAAGTCCGAGGTTAAAGTTCATTTGCAAAAAAGTGACTCACCAGAAGGAATGCAAATGCATAAATATCGAGAAAATTGGTAAAAACTAAAAAAATAAGAAAACCCTATTGCCGGATATTTCTATCCTTGGTAGAGTAAGAAAATGGGACGGTTTCTGTCCCGTCGGACAATCCAGCCCGTCCAGTCTTTCAGTAACTTAGGTTGATTGAGGAATTCGGGATAAGATTATACCAGTCGAGGATTCGTTCTCGACAATCAGTCTGGCAGGATCTGTCTATTTCGGTGGGCTGGTATCTGTAAGACTGAAGTATTAGATCATGGGTCCTTCCCTTCCCTTTAAGGGGTGGAGTAAGTTCATTGCTTACTGCCTGAGGCGACCTGACCGGATAATGCCGACGGGGCTGCCCAGGCCATTTTTGATAGGCCAGCGTGGTCTTTCCTTAAGGGCGCTGGCTTGATTCTACCCAAGATTCCGATCTGCCAAACAGACAAAATCTAAAATAGTAAAATTCAAGTAAATAATAAGTTAATAAAATGAAGAAAAAGAAAAGGAGAAAAGTTGCATCAAAAAGAATAAAATAAAAAAGAAAGAAAAAGATAATAGAAATAGGTAGAAAGAAAAGTTATAGAAAGAAGCATTAAAATGAGAAGGGAAGGAATATATATATATATATATATATATATATATATATATATATATATATATATAAGGCAGGGAAGTGGGAACGAGGATGAGGGAAGGACAGGGAGAAAAGTAAAGCAGACATGGATTAAGGAAATAAAATTAGTTTATTCATATATTCCTTTTTTGAACTATTTGATGATTTAATAAACATTGTACTCTATCCAATGTTTATTCTCATCACTCATTTTCTTATATTTATATATGAGTGAGAGAGAAAAACAGACTAACAGAAAGACAGTCAGATACAATAAATGCGACTTTATTCATCAACATAGTCTCCTTCAAAGGTGATACATTGATTCCAAGTTTCTCTAACAATTCTATGCTTTTTCGTAACAAAATACGCCTGTTTCCGATATCACTTATTTATTGGAGCAAAATCTTTTTCCCTGGAGCATTCTTTGAGGTCTACAAACAGCGAGTAGTCGCTGTCAGCCAGATCATAGGAATTAGATGGATGAAGAAGAAATTTGAAGTGCAATTCATGTAATTTTGCCATAGTTGCGATCGACTTGTGACCCGGTGCATTGTCTTGGTGACAGTGCACTCTGTCTTCTTCATTTGTGTCCGTTTCTCGCAATTGTTTCCTTAAAACATGCCAATAATGTTATACTATATTTGTTATTGATTACCCTTCTTCCCTCAAGATAATCGATTTACCTTATGCATGCCAAATTACGATGGGGGAAACACTTACTTGCTGATCGCTTTAGACAGCTTTTATTTGCAGCAATTCACTCATCGATTATATTCTGGAATGAAGTGGTGGATCAATGTTCCATCCATTGTCATATATTGACATAAACACTCTCATTTTGCGTTGAAACAGTTGCAAACAATGCTCTGAATCGTCGACGCGTTGTTGTTTCTGATCCATTGTGAGTAAACGCCGCCCTCACTTTGAAACAGCTTTCTCATTGACAAATGTTCATGCAACATTGTGAATGTACGGCCTTCCGATATCTTCAAATCCTCTACTATCGCACGCAACTTCAATTAACGATCGGCCATAACAATATAGTGGACGTTTTTATGTCTTGCGGGACAACTGCTGAACTTGGGTGACCTGTAAAGTCAGCATTCCACCTCTTTCACATTGGTTCCGACAAAGCAGAATCTAAATAATACTTGTCAAGTCATTACTTTGCTTGAACAGCATGTGCCCCTATCAGAAAGCAATGTTTTATCAACACACGAAATTCGGATTTTGTCATTGTTTTGAAAAATTGCAACAGTAGCTTCATTTAAATAACTGTAGTTTGTAAACTAATTATCCATTCGGCTCAACGTTTGACAAATGATTTAGCAGATAAAACGTAATATTAAAAACAAAATATGTAGAAACAAATTTGAAGGTATTTCTGCTAGAAGTTAAAAGACGGCTTATTGTATATGACTGTCTTTCTATCTGTTTGTCTGTCTATCTAATCTAAATATTTTCAGGGAAAAAGATTTTGCTCAAATGAATAAGTGATATCGGAAACTGGGGCGTATTTTGCGGCCAAAGACAAATCGTTCTACGAAAAAACATCGAATTGTAAAAATTGGAATAAGTGTATAACCCTTGAAAGAGACTATGTTGAGGAATAAAGTCGAATTTTGCATAATAGTCGTTTTATTAGTTAGGCCTGAGACTTAATGAGTGAGTGGTATATGTTAATCGAAAAGTGGTTCTTGTAATGAATTCAAAAGTGTGGTAGAATTAGAATTTCGTTCTTATTGCAAAATATAATTAGAGACAATTCTTCATGTCTTGTTGTAAATATGTCTGTTTAGTTACATTTCTAGCTTAATGCCTCATAATTGGTACACGAATGAAGAGCACATCAGCGTGTTCAACTCTTTAAAGCCCAACATAAAGCTGGCCATATGAAAAGACAGGTTTAACTAGATTCAGTCCAACAGCTTTCAGTGATTGCTCTTGCGATTTCTTTATAGTCATGGCAAAGCTGAATATGACAGCAAAATTGTAGTCTTTCAAATGTAAATACCAAGTATGTTGGTCTCATTAGAATTCTGAGTATGAAGAAGTTAACTTCTGCATATATACTGGACATGGAACATCATATTTTGTGATAAGCCTTGTGGTATTGAATAGTTTGAGTGGATCGAGGTTACAACACAGCATGATTGGTGGGCCAAGCTTATGTAACAGATTATTTAGAGGAGTCCTTGGTAGTTCTAGACTATTAACGGACTCAGTTTGATAGTTTACCGATGGTATCGACACAATTATATGATCTGTTTTTTTCGGGTAACATATTCAGAAGCCTGATATTCATTTCTTTCACATACACATTGTTGTGCTAAAAGCGCTCGACCACAGAGCCATTTGTTATCAGTCTGCCGGTTATGAATATTTGGAAATCAATCAATTCTTCTTCTGTTTAAATTGTTTTAAAGAGAAATTTAATTTGCTCATAGGAGACCATTTCCAAGAGTTCATTTACCTCCATGACAATATCCAATTCCAAAACATCTTGAATATTTGTGCTTCTGTTTGATTGCCAACCATGCAATAAACCTGCACAAATGTATTAGTTTTTTTCGGGTAGTGGAAGCAGATCAGCCATTGCATGATAATATTGACCCTGGATTTCAGAGCTGGTTAAGAATCCAAAGTCTGTAACATTCTTTGCAGCTCCAAAAATGTAATTTGAAAAGATGAATTTTATTTCAAAATATTTCTTCTGAAGTGTTTTGCTGATGGTGTATCGTGCATGAATAGGTTTCTGAGAACTTATGGGTATCTTGTATTTCTGCAAATTGATTTTGCCTCCAAAGCAACATGCACCAGGTGTTTCTGCAATCCACTTCTTGGCATCACAATGTTCAGAAATGTCATCCATTTGCCCAGTTATTACTTTCGGATTACTGTTATCATAATTTTGTGAATTATTTGAAAACGCCTCCAGCAGTCAATTAATACCTCTTGAATCTCTTAGATGAGCTCTGTTAGTGTAGTGGTAAGTTTGAGTACTCATTCTCCTAAGTTTTCGTCTTTCCTGTGTCTCTTGTAATATTGCTGTAGCAGTCTGAGTGCTATTAGCAAATAAACGTTACCGTCTGACTCGCACATTTTCATTTTGCCTTGCTCTAGCAATCCGAGTCATGTTAGCAAGTAAACCTGCTTGTCGCGCTTCCTCATTTTCATCTGATCGCTTTTGTTTTATGTTACGTGTCTGTGAAAATGCGCTTCCATCTGATGATGATGATGAAGATGATGATGATAATGGTGGTGGTGGTGATGATGATGATGATGATGATGATGATGATGATGATGATGATGATGATGATGATGATGATGATGATTTCCTGGGTATTTTGATCGTAGAGAAAATGTTGATTACAATAAATTAGAATCAGATATTACAAAGCAAAACTACTGACAAAACTGTAAAAAGAATTAAACAAAATAATATCTAAAAATCATGTAAAATATGGGATTCTACAGTATAGAAAAACAACAAAAATAAAATATAAACTTTTCCGACTTTAAATAACTCAACTTATTCAATAAACTGTACGCATAACGACTCCATATAAATAAAACAAATAAAAGCTGATGTTTAAAATAAGTAAGGATTCGATATCTCGAATATTTCCGAATATTTTTGTATATATTGTGTTTTATTCGTGTGTATTAAAGTATGGACCAAAATATTATTCGAACTGCAGTGATATGAAAAACAAATTATTTTACATAAAGTTTTCTTTGATAGTAATTATTAAAGACAATGTGATGAATGAGGTATTTTTAAGCAGTTGCAACTACAAAAATTGTATTGGCATTTTTTTTAAATTTCAGCTATTTTATGAAGGAAAATGTTATAAATAATTATTTGTAAATCAAAGAAGCATTATACAAACTTGCTGATGATGTATCCATAACGAATGATGCATTAGTTTTATTTAACAATACAAAAGGAAAAGAACATGTGCTAAATTTTTGGGGATAATTTTACGTGTGATCATCTGTAATAACATTGCAGGAAAAAATGAAAGAAAACAAAACAATTATTTTAGAGTTTAGAGTAAGAGATCAGTTCTCGCATATGAATTTAGCAAACTGCGCTAAAAAGTGAGAAAAACACGTAACTTACGGATAATACAATGCTAAATTAATATGTGAAACTCATTCTCCACTTAAAATTATAAAATATTTTTCCCGGCGATTCTAGTGTTTTAGCGGTTTGTGTTTATTTATTTTTGCTATGTGCGTTTTCCTTTACGACCTTGTTACATCGACCTAGAGTTAGTGGTAAAATAAATTTAGTAACTGCCCTAAAAAGCTAGAGTGGTCTGGAAATGGAGAATACGAAACAAATTCCCATACTCCATATTGTAAAATATCTGTTTCTTTGTTTTTACAAAGTGTTCACACGTAATCACCTAAAAAAGAAGTAGAATCAAATCTGAGAAAACATCGTCTATTTTATCAGCAAACGGCGTAAACACAAAAACAGAAAGCAATGCTAAATTCTCAACTGGGGCCATAAAAATCAGCTCCCAGAGACCGTCTAACAAAATGGCGCAAAAAAGGCGCACAAACGCCTAAAATGTTGATCACGTGGGGTGCTCTGAACTATGTCCGCCAAACCACTGATCAAACAATATAAAAGCAGACCGCACAAAAAAATATGCCTCTTTCTCTTCTCCATTTTCCTATTTTCTCTTTTTCAGAGAATACAAGTTCGACTACCTCTCGCCTTTAGGGAAGAGGTACCATCGCGTCGGCTGACTACTAAACACACACACACACATACACAAAGTCTTACACTCCTTTAATTCTTCAACATACGCAACCACACACTGCTGACAAAGACACCCACATAGAAATGCCTAAACGAATTATCAACTCTCACGGATACACATACGTACAACCACGAACAAATGGCGAGACACACATTCACACACTTCGACGTACTAACACCAAGCCTCACACATGGTTACACTACGCACATACATACACATTTATAAATCACATTTATCGTTTCTGTAACTGAACACTTGAAATAGAAAATTTCATGCTCTGCAATTTGTAAATATGATAATATTTTCGTTTCTTAAGTAACCTTTTATCCTTTATTCAATATTCATTCATTGTTTTCATGTTTTTATCAGTTTTCTTCTGGTTTTAAACAATCTCTTTAACACTTAAATGACCCCTACCACACAAATGTAAATATTTGAAAACGTTGAAACAATTCCCCATGATAGTTTTGCTTGTTTTTTTTGTTTGTAAATTAAAAAATTGTTTGGAATAATTTGTTTAATTGTTAACAAATAATAAAATCAAACTGTATTTTATAATAGTGTATAAGAGTGTATAAGAGAAAGCATTTATTATTAATTAAATAAAAATATACTTTTCATGCTGAATGCTCAAATACCTTTTTACTTTTATAAATTAGATAATGCTAAATAAAGTCGCATTTTAATCTTTTTCTTTATTAGATTAAAATGTTGGCGTTTGTACACAATTTGAGCCGAACCAAACTGACATTTTGCCGGACTAAGCGTAAAACGTAGGTTAGGGTTATTTTAGGGTTAGGTTAGTGTTATTTTAGGATCAGGTTAGGGTTATTTTAGGGTCAGGTTAGGGTTATCTTAGGGTAAGGTTAGGGTTATATTAGGGTAAGGCTAGGGTTATTTTAGGGTTAAATTAGGTAACAACAAAGTTCAGTTGAAATTCTGTAGAAGTACCAGAATGTTTATCATCCAAATCTTGCCAACCTCTAATTCTACTCGATCTTAAGAAAGGAAAGAAGCACTTCCGTCTCCAAACCGGTTTTAAAACGAATATATTCTTTAATTTATTCAAATGGAGGACTTTTTAAGCGGTGAGAAAACTTACATTTTTTAGTTTATTTTCGAGGTTGGGGACATGCATATATATACTTTAAGTAACCCTTACCTAACCGTAAACTAACTCGAAAAACAAGTAGAAGAATGCGATGTAGCCGAAAGTGAATATTGGTGTTTCCTTAAACCAGTTTTGTTTACATGTGGTAAACTTTCTTACTTTAACTTTTTTTAAGTTCGCTCAAAAATGAATACAACAATGAATTTATTTTTTAGAGAACTTTAAAAAGATACATAAAAAAGTTTTCCACATGTAAAAAGTACATATTGTAATTTAAAAAAAAACACACATTTTAGATTCCTTAACAGACAATTTAACTTGTGTTCATTTATATTTTGATTCCTGGGACAATTATGCCATTGTGGACCATTTCAAATGGTTTATTTCAATAAATATCATTTCTCCACATAAAACACCGACTTTGTCTCACACTTCTCTCGTTGTGGAAAAGTGAATATTACAATATTTATTAAAAAAAAATGGAAAACAAATATTTTAGAATGATAACCTTATAATGGCTTGGCAGCACTTTTTATTCCCATCACTCACCGCCACTTACTACAATAAAGGATTTGTTTCACGTGACTCAAATATACCAATCAAAGGCAACCATTTGAAATTAGAAAAATATATTCCACATTAAAACCTGATCTTGTGTCTAACTCTTCCCACGTGGGCAGACAAATAAATATTACAATTAGAAAATGTCTCGTAACTCTCACCTCCCTGACTCTGTCCTTTAGTCCTCATCTTCCAAGTGTTTGTTATAACTGGAGATGACTTGAGTAAATATTCTTTCCTCTATTCTTGATGCCATGCTGGAGATAAACGTTTTATCTAGGCTGACGTGATCCACCTGATTGTCCAGTGACACGAACCTTGGAGTAACTTCCAAGGAGGCTGTCATATCAGCACGTGCAAAATACCGGGACTGATAAATGGAGCCTAGATCATGAAGTACTTTCCAGCGCGACCTCCCGATGCCATATTGGTGGTAACTGCTACGGGTTTTCTTTATTCAAATGTTTACAAAAATAATCTTCTCACTCATTCTATCTCTACGTTTCATCTCTTTACGAATCCACTCATCTCTTCTACAAACTTTACAAAGCCGGACATGAAAAGTTCTAAGACAAAAACTAAGCTTTAACTCAGTTCCACAACCACTACCGTGGATCCTTACTATCAAGTCCCCTTTTCTAACATTAGAGGTTTGTGTTCTCACCTTCCAGAGGTAAAAATCCACTTACAGGAGACTAATCCGGACCTATCCATTCAGTGTGAAACTGGCATTATCCTTTCAGCTTCTACCGACGATAATATGATTAAAGGCTACTGGAACATGATATCAAAACCTTACCCTCATGATCATCATGGACATGGAATCTTTGCCTCCATAAAGAATGGCTTTCATGTGGTAGGGACATCTTCAAAGATGACTCTAAATTGTCCTATATATGTTTTTGTGTAGCACTGACTCACAGACCAGCAGCCATCTTTTCCCTCTATCGTACGCACAATGACATACTTACTATCTTCGTGAGTATCTCTGAGAATATTGACAATATCTTGTCTGTTTACCGTTATGCCAGCATTAATGCCTGTGGGTAATTTAATATTCACAATGTTGAATGACTACTCCACACAACAAGACCGATTCGTTAGCATTCTATTTTTAAAAGGAATGCGTCCAGTATCACGACTGATATAGCTGGTTAGTTAATCATTGGTATTTAAAACTTCATACTATTCAAGAAATTCCAACAGAAAACAAAACATCAGCCTTTGTACACCCCTAACTGTGCCGCTGCCATTGCTCACAGAAATCACTATTTCAATTGCTTTCAAAAAAATTGATGCTCCGAAACCAAATCTGACTTTGGGACTGCTAACAAGCACTGCAAAATAGTTATTTTATTTAACTCCTCTCCAGAAGGTTAGACACAAGGTCAGGTGTGGGTTTGATGAAAGTATTTCTGAAGAACGAACTCGATTCGAACTAGGTACACTAAGGTGTTCAGTCAGTGTAGTTAGCCACTTAGCCACCGTCACACTAGTTATAAAAGATTTTTTTAAAAAAGAGTCCTATACCCAATCTGTTTAATCAAGAGTGACTGAGCAGAGGCTTGGTTCACAGGAGCTGGAGCAAATAACAAACAGAGTCCTGAACAGATGTATGGCCTCTATTTCTACGCCATCAATGGACCATGAATGACTTCCTCAACATCTGATTAAGACACATTTTTTTGCAAAACACTTTGTATCAAAGTCTACCCTTTTCGATCGGTGCAGCCTACCACTTGAATTTCCCCCTAGTTCGGTAAACACTTTGAGCTACATCCATATATTTGTCCGGGATGTTGCCAAACTTATCAAGAACATAGATGCCAGCAAGGCAACTGGCCCTGACAATGTTCCAACCATAGTGCTTAAGAAGCTGCAACGTTCCTATCCTAACAAAGGGGAAATGCTTCCCATCACATTGGAAAACTTAGTCAGTCTGACTAATATTCATAAATACTGGGGATCGGTCTTCTGCATCTCAGTACAGACCACTCTCCTGTGCATCAGAACTAAGTTTTTTTAATCTGTGATAAAGCAAGGAGTCGACAACTACCTAAGCAAAATCTCATTGATAAACTATATGGGTTTCGTCCTGCAAGATCAACAATATCTGGACATGTGTTTTGAACTATGAAACCCTTTCTCTGTTATGGGTTTATGAAATTATAAGGAGGAGTCAACATCAGCATCCGTCGTCCTTTGGTCGTCCTGCTTCTGTGTGTGGCAAGCAATGGCGTGTCAGGTGTGATGATTGCAATGTTTTTTCGGCGCATATGTAAACCGCATTTCCTTTATGTGTTCTTGACCAAACCTTCCCCGACTTCGTATGCAACACGTAAGTATGAATGAATAAGTGGTAGTTATTATTCTTGAAATAAAGATATACGCTCTACAACTGTTATGGAATGTTTTTTCTAATGTTTAGCTAATTTATAAGCTGTTCTCTTTTTTTTCTCAAGATGCTAATGTCGGCTTGTAATGTTTACTTGTAGATACAATTATGGATGAAAACTCAGCTGCACTCGAATACACAAAGGACAAATCAAATGAAGATAAAACCGCTTATTCCTGTAACTTCAAGGCACATAAAAAAGGAATAAGTAAAGAAGAAATGGTGCAAGCCTATTCTGAGTGGAGTAAAAATGGAAAATATGACGCCGTAAGTCTGTGGAGCCGTCAGGTTCCGTTCCGCATGTATTTTGGAGACCCTGGTTTTAATAAGAAGGGACTTTGTTCTATAAAATCGATTTGAGGCACTCCATAATGAGTAACGAACAAAAGGACACAGTTTGCCTAAACGCCACTTCATTTTTTACTTCTGGTTTAAATATGAACACAACAATATGGTTACGTGCGCATGCGCATTTGCAACTTTGCCATCGTAGATTTATTTTATTAGAAAAGGAAGTTTATATACAAAGTGTTTTACTAATAGCCTAAACAAATAAACAGCTTTATTTAAAAGATAAATTTTGTATTTGTAAACTCTTGAGATTTATGAAAGATTAAAAAATACATTGTTTTATTTACAAACCTTTTTATTTAAGCAAAATCTATAAACAAACGAAGCAAACAGATATATTACCAAAACAACATTTGAATAAAAGGATTTTGTGTAGTGATGTTTTCGAAAAATATATTTTAAAAAATATGTTATTGTATTAGAAAAAGGATATTTTTTTAATATTAGATTTTCCGCCATAATTTTAAAAAATTTATCATGATCTATGAAACCGGATATCAAATATAAAAAAAACGATGTTATGACAAAATGTGTCTTTTTGGTTAGTGTCCATTCAGGCATGCCCTAAGTCTTTTGGGCCGCCAGGTTCCCTTGTGTATAATTGTAAACGACTTGTGCTTTTATAATTCCTTCTTGTTCCGTCAGTCTTCTCATTTTCAAAATGTTCAATATTGGTTTAAATACTAGATATATTGCAAACTTCCAATTGCTTAAGGAGTACATAGACCCCGCCTATCACCCGGCTTTTACTCTTTCTTTATCTATTAGCCAAGTGAAGATATAACATCAGAGAGAAAATTCTAAACACACTCAATCGCCGTCTCACCACCTTTTTCTTTATCTGGGAAACCTGGAAACACTTGCTTGTAATTTACTTTCACATTGCAATACCGAATAGCTCTTCCTCTGACAAATTGAGGGTACAAGTTTGAACGCTTGTTAGGCTACCGTTTCCGTCACAAGAGCCCAAACGTTTAGGTAGCGCAAAGAGCGGCTGCCCTATCAACAGTTTTAGAACATCGG
This sequence comes from Sepiola atlantica, assembly GCA_963556195.1. Classification (NCBI taxonomy): domain Eukaryota; kingdom Metazoa; phylum Mollusca; class Cephalopoda; order Sepiida; family Sepiolidae; genus Sepiola; species Sepiola atlantica. The sequence goes on along the minus strand of OY744523.1, from coordinate 55,972,036 downwards.
TATAATTGTAGTACCATATATCAGGAAGTCTTTCCCGATGCCACAACCCCTATAGATAAAGACTCGGCTTATAGTACACTTGTATGAATGTTGTTTTATGGCATCTAAAAACATCCACTTTGTCCGACACGCTTTATCTAAAAACAATACTACTGACACTCAGAACAAACTGTCAGCTAAGCTCCAGTCCCTGTCCCATCGCCGCAATGTGGCATCCTTGTGTTTGTTTTACAAATACTTCAATGGATTATGCTCCGATGAGTTGGCTACTCTGGTGCCCCCTCGACGTAAATTCACTAGATTAACTCGACATTCTACTAAATCTCATTCATTCACTGTGGAGGTCCCCAGATGCCGGAGAGCATTCTACTCAAATAGCTTCTTTCCTCGTGCTGCTGGCCTCTGGAACTCCCTCCCTGCCCCCTGTTTCCCCGACAGTACTGACATGCAGAAATTTAAAACTAATGTAAACAAACATCTCGCTGCTCAGATCCCAATTTAAGCTGAACCACTAATCCTTCTCCCCTTTTCCTTTTTCTCAGTAGCCCCTTACGTTTACAGTAGCGTCCTGCCTTGTTTGGGGTGAATCATGTAAAAAAAAAAATAATAACATAATAAGCCCCACTCTGTCGTAAAGACTATGACAGACATATAAACGGGCTGGAAGTTCATGTCTGTTGATAATTTAGCCTAGAATCAGACATACATGAGCTTTAGATTAACCTGACAACCGAGCATTAGTTACCTATATTTCTTCTACCATTCTCCCTCGACCTCGGATTGTATCCTACAAGACTACGTATATAATAATATAGCGTTTTCTTTGGAACCAAGCGCATAAATGTATGTATTTGGGAATTTCAATTTCCACTACATAGATTTGCTTGGTTTCTGGAGCTAAACAGGCCTAACCGGTAACAACACGCGTATTTCGATTGCACATTTCCTTTCACGAACCTTCAATTTCCCGAGCGCCATCGAAGGTTGTTAGGACCAGCAAGCTACACTTCTCGATCTATTCTTGACAAAACTGTCCGAAGCTTGTGTGACAGATGTCCATAGTCCACTCGGTAATGCTGATAACCTAGTAATAATGGTCGATATAACCATAAACCTCTGACCCAAAACCGAAGCGATGTTACTAAAAACAACGAGATATTACCAATATGCTGATTTGGAATCCCTCAGAACGAAAAGGGTCAAAGCAGGTATAAAAGCATTTGTGTCGATGCGGAAATTTCATAGTAATCCCCACTCTCCTTACTTGTTAATATCAACCTGTGCAGCTGCTATTGTGCATGGGCAGCAAGCATTCTGCCGTTTCAACCGTTATAAGTCATCTCTGATTGGATAAAATGTTATACTATCAAGAAACCACTATAAGAGTGTAATAGCTACAGTTAAGTAGGTTTATCGAGATAACCAGTAAACGTATCGAATCACAGAAATTAGGAACTCGCGATTTCTAAAAAATCTATAACAGTGTAATGACAACAACCCGACAATCAACTAGGCCCCATCCATTCACTGTGGAGGTCCCCAGATGCTGGAGAGCCTTCTACTCCAGTAGCATTATTCCTCATGCTGCCGGCCTCTAGAACTCCCTGCTCCCTGTTTGCCTGACATACCGACATGCAAAGGTGTAAAACTAATATAAACAGACATCTCGCTGCAAAGCTCCCAACTTAGGATGATACCCAAAACCTACACCCTAATCCTCAGTCGCCCCTTACATCTACAGTGGCGACCTTCCTTGTTTGGGGTTCAATATCTTTTTAAAAAATGAACAATTCTACCACTACTATTTGAATAAAATACCGCGTTTAACTCGACCTTGGACTCCAAAAACGACCCCCTCCTTAATTTCAAACTTCGAACGGTAACCACACTAGATTATTTGATAATCACTCATTTCCATGTCCTCGATATCATATAAAACAACCTTGACACCTCCAAACATTTGGACCAGATCTTATCTCTGCTTTAGTAATAAATAAATGCTTTGTTGATCTAGCCCCTGTCCTCACCAAACTCCATAACAAATGCCTTTCCGAATATTGCTTACTTGATAGCTGGAAATTTACCTCTGTGTTACCAGTTTTCAAGAACTCTCATGATATGACTGACTCGTAAGAATATTGCTCAATATGTCTCCTCCCGAACTTCGCTAAAATCGTTGAATTATTATTCAATTTAGCGATAATCCACCACCTCGAATATGCTAGATTTCTACTTGACCAGCTGTCTGAATTTAGGCAATCTCGTTTGACTCCTGATATCTTCACAGTCATCTCTGTACGCATTGGATAAGGGAAATTCAGGTAACGCTTCATATATTTGAGACCTTTGACAACATCTGGTATAATGGTCTTCTCAGGAGAATTAATTTGTACAGTATTACAAGACTTATATTTGATATAATTAGATCCTTCTCAACTAAAATCAAGAACCAAGTTGTTCTCGATGGCCGTTAACACAAACAACATCACAATAATGCAGGTGTGTCCCACGGGTCGATACGTGAATCATTATTATTCCTGATTGTCGTAAACGACCTCTCTGTATATTTCCTGATGACACCATGCTTTATTCTCGACATGTGGGTAAATGTACCACACATATCTTAGGCTGAATCCTTATAAAATTACCTCGTCTGTAGTAGAATGGGGCCTTAAAATGGATAGTCACAGTAAATGCTACGCAACAAAGCTCCTTTCCTTTAACAATTATAAGAAACCTTTCCAACCAACGATTGCCACGGCTGATAGATCCCTTCCCGAAAGTCCAACGTTTAAACTCGTCAGCCTTTTATTCACAGGTAACATGGATTGGAATAAATACATAAAAGATACTGCTAGGGTTGCTGAAATGCAGGTTGGCTCCATCTATCGTGCTAAATAACTTATCACCCTGCCACTCTCCTTTATCTCAATCAAGCCACCATTCGCCTATGCATAGAGTATTGTTGGCATATCTGAGACGGTGCACCAACCACAAGACTCCCCCTCTTGGACAGGGTGCAAAGAAGAGTCTCTAACCTAATAGCTCGTACACTGTCTACTAAGTTCCAGTTCCAATCCCATTGTCGCAATGTTGCATCCCTGTTCTTGCTCCAACTAACGTGTTTCACCTGTACTTCCTCAACGAAAATAACGCGACCAACTCGACAAGCAGCAACATCCAAAACCTTCATTGTAGAGGTTTACAGATGCAGGTAAACCTTCTACTCAAATAGTTTTTTTTCCTCGGACCGCTTGCCTTTAGAATACCTTCATTGCTTCCTGTTCTCCCAACTGTACAAACCTGCAGACATTTAAATGTAATGTGAAGAATCATCTTGCTTAATAACTCCACACTTAGTATGGCCCCTATAAATCTGGCCCCTGATCACAGTAACATCTACGTCTTAGTGGCAATGTTCTTTGTTTTGGATGAACGAAAGTATAAAAAAAATGTATCTAATAACGGAATGTAAAATCTATTTATGACATTTAAAAAGATGAAAACAAAATCTCCATGAAATTAATCTGTAATTAAACATGGTTTATGAGGAAAAGGGAATAAAATAAAATGTACTCATTGTTTAAAGGAAATCAAATACTTACGTAGAAAAAGCGGACGTAAACAATATATTGATATTTACTCGTTATGTTTCATTTGTATTGTTTTGAACTTAAGTATTTAACAAAGAAAAAGTGAAAGTAGATTATTATTTTCAATGCAGGCCACTTGTAGCATTACTGTAAAACAACAATATAAGTAATTGTTAAGAATAAAAATTCAAACTACTGTTAATTATATGCACATTATTTAAAAGAACAAATAGTTTTATATATTTTTAAACATGTATATTTGTTTATGTTAAAGCTGTAATAGATAAAAAATATGTTGCATGCTTTACTTATTCAATTAGTAGTAATCGCAAGCGGAGACAACTCATGCTTTACATTCCCGAATAGTAGTGATTGCTTGGAGAGACAGCTCATATTTTATTTTAATATTAGTTAGTGTAAGTGGCGATGACAACTTATGCTTTATTTAATAAAGTAGTAGTGATCGCAGAGGAAGACTACTAATGCTTTACTTATTCAAATAATAGTGAACGCAGGAGAAAACAAATCATGCTTCACTTATTCAAGTAGTGGTGATCACAGGAGGAGACAACTCCTGTTTATGCTTGTTAAAAACGCTATCTGATAGGGTAATCATTTTGTGTTACATTTATACGCACAACTAATCACAGAGTCGAAAGAATTCATCTAGAAGTAATCGTATATAGAGAAAACCCATGCTTTATTTATTCAAGTAGGGATGACTTCACTGTTCAACAACTTATTTTGTGTTTATTCAAGTAATAGTAATCGCATGCCTCACTTATTTAAGTAGTAGGTGGAGACAGCTCAGTTTACTCATTATAGTAGTACTGATCGCAGAATGAACTGATTTATGGTTTACTTATTGAGGTAGAAACAGTTTCAAGGGTTGACAATTTATGATTTACCTATTAAAGTAGCAGTTATCGTAGGGAGAGAGACCACGTGCTTTACTTATTCAAGTGGTAATGATCGTAGGGGTTGACAACTTATGCTTACATATTCAAGTATTCAAGTGATCGCAGGAGTTGACAAGTGATACTTTATTTATAAAATCCATTATTCAAGTAGTAGTGATCGCAGCGGGGAGGTAACTCATGCTTTACTTATTTAAGTAGTGATCACAGGAGATAACAACTTATGCTTCACTTATTTAAGTAGTTGTGATTGCAGGGAGGGGAAAATTCATGCTTTACTGATCCAACTATTAGTAATCGCAAGTGGGACAACTCATGCTTTACCTATTCAAGTAGTAGTGAATGCAGGTTGGGACAACTCATGCTTTACTTATTCAAGTAGTAGTGATAGTAGGGGAGAAACAACTCCATGGTGACAACTCATGCTTTATTTATTACAAAGATATAAGATCAACCAAAGATGTGAAAAGGAAATTCTTGCGATAATTTCATGCGGGTTTCACTCATCTACAGGAAGTGGATACACTGTGATATTTGGTTGTTTTGTGTTACGGCATATCAATCATTTTGTGGAAGAATTTAATTGCACTATTTTTCTCAGCTTGAAACTCTATAACACGTTTATTTTTTATTTTTTCATTAACTTTACATTTCCAGCATTTTTACTGGCTTAATGATATATTGTCTCTTTCCTACAGGACTTGAACCCCAATCGCTATCGTGGTCCAGTAATAGCAGCCGCAGCTCTTGCGGAGTGCTTCAAGGAAGCGGAACGGTCATCTCAACGGATTTTGGATGTAGCTGCCGGTAGTGGACTGCTTGGTGAAGAGGTTAGTTAAAATATTTGTATTATAAGAACTCGTAAAATGGAAATACTTGATAAACTCACGTTTAGTATAAAAATAGATAGTGTAAACACCCACGGTCATATTTACTGCTGGGTTAGGTTTATTAGACTATGCTAGTGCTCAGCGGAGATGGACACATATTTGGGTGATCCGTTACTATAAAAGTCTGATTTCCATAAACGAATTCTTTCACGAGTATTATTTGACTGGTTAGTGTTCAGGCGAGATAAGAGTAAATTATAGGTAATATGGACCATCAGCAACGATAAAAGTCTAAATTTAATAAATAAAGGCTTGTAGCGATAATTTCTGCAATAACTTCAATTGTTAGGCTGTATGTTTTAACTTCTATGTATTTATAGTTTGTTGTATATACGTCTTATTGATTTGCACCGCCATATTTATTCAGCTTTGGGTAGTGTTATGCTGTTTATTATTAACCATGATATAATGCTAACTTGACAATGTTAACTTGTGATATAACTTTCAAGTGGCACCGTTTTGTACGTCTTTAATAGAAGCGTAACTCTATCCACTGAACAGCTACACGTATCCCCTCATCTTAACTCACGTCTGCATGTATTTCCGGGTTGAATAACCTTTACGCAGTTAACCAACATAAAAATCGGATATATTTATACTTGATAAACCGTGACCCGTTAGATCAGTATTATATACCCCTTTTCTCTCTCTTCCACTCTCTCTTTTTCTACTCCCTCTGTCTCTCTAGCTATCCCTCTCTTGTTATTATTTACGTTATTCTCATCCTTGCATTACTTCCTTCAATTCGTCTTTTATTTACGCAATAATTTTGTGGTGTCAGCCAGTGTGTACTGTGACTACTTCTCTAATCAGTCGCCCTTGGTGTACATTATTCGCCTTTGTAGAAAGCCATATCGACGCACATATTGAAAATAAAACACAGTAAAACCGACGTTATCTATGTATTATTATATTTATAAATATATTAGTAACAACTTCACATTTTGTTAGTTGTTTTTATTTTCAATATATGCATTGGTATGTCTTTAAAAAAATAATAACACCAATTTTAACAATTTCCCCTCTAATTAACTATTGTTAGATAGCGAAGAGGGTGTTTGGACAGAAGGGGTTGAGTGGCACCATAAATGTCATAGGTTATCTAAAAGTGGAAGTCGATGAAACCACGTGACCTCCGGGTGGTGGGGGCCACCTGTCTTTTTCTAGCTGACAACTGAGGTAAGCGGAAGTCCCTGCTAAGTTTCATGAGACAAGTGACTTATCGGCTTTTCTCTTTTTCTTTTCCTCTCTCTATCACGCATAATAGGTTAATCTGTTTTCTGTTTATGTTTGAAATAAATCCTGTTAAAAATAATCACATATTAGCGTCCACGTGATTTTTGTCAACAGCCTAAATGCAACCTGGTTTTCACAGCGGCGTCGACGGTGACAGCGATGAGAAGTTCGGCCCACGTGCATTTTGTCAATTACCTGGGTTCACGACGACAACACGCGTGCTGAAGGACAGTTTATACATCCATCGGTAAAGGGTATATACTAATATAACATTTCATTAGTAAATAATTGTACAATACTTGTATTTTTTGTTAAACAGTGTGAATACAGAATGTTCGAGACACATTTGATAATTATTTGATATTCTTTCTTTTAAGAAACATTAAAAGTATTTAATAGTGGAAAAGCAACAGAGAGTCGTTTATTTGTCCTATTAGTGAGTTTGGCATTTGGGCACCAGAGACGACTAAAATGCCAGAATATTGGAAGAGATTGACCTGTTCATGATGGTCATCGCCGGATTAAAAACAAAACTCGGAAATCTTAGCTGCTGATGTGTGCTCTTTAAATAACTTGAAGGCCGTGAGATGGGAGTGGAAAAATTGCGACGGAAATATGGAAGGAATAGTCATTGAGAATAATAATAACAGGTGTTCTGACTGTGTCCGCAGAACGAGGTTTGTCAAGAAGCGCCACAAAATGTGCACCAAGATCTAGGCAAGGCGGACCTTTGCAAGAGAAGTGGCTCCAGAATGGTGACTATAGAAAAAAGTGCTGAACGAGGATCTTGCTACTCTTCATACAAGATTCGCAAAAGTCAACTAATTACCAGACAGACCCAAGAGAACCGCCTTACGATAGGTAAGAAACTCCCTAATAATGGCAAATATCCAGTTGAGCCGGAAATGCTTATTCCTAGGACCAGTTGTTCAACGCGGAGAACAATGTGTGGCTAACCTACAGCCCCCATGAAGTCCCATGCACAAACCCTAATGCTCTTTGACTGTGTTTCCAGTGAAAGCCACGTCATGCCGCCCCACGCCTTCGAAAATACTCAGATTTAATTCAGATGTTTATATTGAGTTAATGTCCACTGTTGTAAGCACGGGGGTGGAGAGGCTGGAAGCGGAAGGTTATATGCATTGCAGGAAGACTCCGTGTAATAAGTCCGGGAAAACCTAGAAGTTGCTGTCTGACATCTTCTACGACTTTACAAGTCTGAACATCTGCCTCCTTCCCCGCCGACTTGTCTGATTACAACCCCATAGACTAGTATGTGTGGGGCGCAGTATAAAAAGACATCAGCTGTACCGCTTGCTATTGCAAGGACAAGCTGATTTTCAGGATCAAACTTGTGGCCTTTAGTCTCTTGAGGGACACCGTTGATGCAGCATGCTCCAGGTTCAAGTTCCACGTAGAGATGGTTGTTGATTCTCAGGATGGTATCTTCGGGTGAGCTGTATACGACAGATATTTACTAAGTGATACATTTTGAATTTTGAGAATACACCAATTAGTGACCATGATATGGCGTTTTTTCTTTCCTTTTCAAAAAGTGTAAACTTTGTCTGTAGTTCAAATATTTCCCTTTCTTTGCTTTGTTTTATAAACCACTTCTGAACGAGGGCATTTGTATCATTGTTAACTTATAATATTGCGTCCACTTTAATCGATGTGTATAGAACTTTATGTTCTCAGAAGAACGTGCCTTTGTCCACGGAAGAGCTATATTGATCTCTTGGTCCTAATTCGCATCTGCACGTATTTCTCACTATGCCATTTGTCTCGTAAGACAAAGCTCCATCAATGAACATTTTTGCGAGGATAATATATTGCTTCCTCAGAGACTTTGTGTTCTGCGTGATGTTTGCAAAAAATCAACAACTGGTATCGACGCTACACTAAAGAAAGTTTTGATTCATCGAATTTTCCCATTCGTACGTAACTAGGTGTATGTATCATAGCAGGTGTGTACATCTTGCTGCAGATCAGTGTGCGTTCTACATTATCAGCCTGGTAAGCAATGCCTCGTGTTAGTGAGACATTTCAACCCAGGCGCCAGTTCAGTTGTCCTCACTCAATTTTGTCAATATAAGAAATTAAACAAGATTTGTCCTGGTCGATAATTTGTTGAATGATTATTTGGGACCACTAGGCGCCGTACGTTTTAAACTGAAAGTCAGCTGTAAAATTACGTTTTCTATTACACTTAAGAAATATATAATTCTATGTATCATCCACCTATCAATTGTTGAAATAACAAGGTACACTTGACTACTAAGCCTTGGTTGCACACCTAGTCTAAGAAAGGGACATCTCCAAAATATCACAAGTCATTCTCCGTTTATCTAAGCATTGCTTCCGGTCTATGAGATGTCTACTGTCTTCCCTTAACGACAGTCAGAATTAACGAGTTAACCGGGGTTGTCGGAAAAGGCAGGCTAATAAATAGGAATTATAACCTAGATGGTAACGAGATGTATGTCAGGAGTGTGAATAAACGACAGATTTTGGAATTCGACTGTAATTCTTTTGATAATTGCAACGTTGAGACTAAAGTTGAAATTATAAACATTGGATTGTTTTTATTGCATGTAGTATTGTTGCCACATCTGGGTTAGTGCACCAAACGCTAGCCTCTCTTGGATGAGGCTCCAAAAAAGAATCTCTAATATAAAAGGCCCTCACTATCAATCATGCTCCAGCTTCTGTCCCATCGCCACAATGCTGCATTCCTGGGCTCGTTGTACAAATACTTTAATGGATTGTGCGCCAACGAATGTACTGCACTAGTGCCTCCCCCTCTACATAAATACCCCCGATCAACCCGTCAGTCAGCAAGTTACGTCCCCTTCACTGTTGATGTCTCCAAATGCCGAGCAGTTTTCTACTTCAATGGCTTCTTTCCTCGTACTGCTAGGGTTTGGGATTCCCTTCCTGCTTCCTGTTTCTCTGACCGTACTTGCATACATACATTTATATGAATTGTGAACAAGCACCTCGCTGCAAAACTCGCCATATTGAATTCCTCTAATTACCAATAGCCCCCTACATCTCAGTGGCATTGTGCCTTGTTTCGGATGAACTTATGTAAAATAAATTGAAGCATACCGACTAAGCAATTTTTTAAAAACAATTACAATATTACATCACCCATCGACAGAGAATCAGCCCCTCAAAAAAACACATTAAAACAGATTTGACGATCGAAGTGAGCAAACGTTCTGACTATTGCTCCCCAGCTTGTGGTTGGAGGGTTGGCTGTAGGAATGTCGACATTCCACTTGCAATAAATTGTAAGCTGTATAAAATAAACCTTTATTATTTTCATCTCGGTCAATTTTGCTGTAACAATTCTTCGATTTGCGGAGTAAGTAAAAGAGAAAGGCCTACGTTACAATCTTGGTGTTATCTGTATTCTTATTTTGCCATGAAGATGATGGATTAAAAACTATGTTGTTGCCTCTCAGCTGTCCGTTGTTGTTTTACACTGTCGAGTGCTGGATACAGGGTGTAGTCACACTCTCAGTTATTAGTAAGAAGGTCAATACAATGGTGCACTGATTTATTTTTTATTCTTACAATAAAATTGTTCAATATATATTTACATGTTTCAAAATCGTGTCCTCATTCGGTAATGATCACAATAAAAAATACATAAACAACTGAGGAATATTTTAACATATATTTTGTGTGACAAAAATATGAAGGAAAAAGCTTTAGGGAAAAACACTGAACAAATTCAGATATAGCATAATTTATATATATATATATATATATATATATATATATTCCGAATTTGTTTCATTTGGAGCTCTTATTATGTATACATTATTCTACTATTAAGTCTCTCTCTCCCTCTCTTTATATATATATATATATATATATATATATATATATATATATATATATATATATATAATGTGTGTGTGTATGTATGTATTTATATATTGCATATCTTGAAATGACTATTTAGAAGTTTGAATATTGAGCTTCATTTTTCTTTGGAATTTGATTATCCGCCGACGGAGACGATGAAGTCAATGCGAACGCGAAATAAGTCAAAAACTTTGGCAACCATGCCCTTGTCTATAGCGGCGAACGCCTTCACGATGGCACCTTGTAGAAAGTCGACCGTGTTGTGCGCGTGCTTGTTGGTCTTGGCCTCGATCACACCCCAGAAGAAATAGTAAAGAGGGTTGAAGTCGAGTGAGGATGGTGGCTATAAGTTCGGCAACCAGTGGTGAAGTAACATTGCTGAGCAGTCACGCTTGGGTCGTCTTGGCCTTGTGTGTCGAGTCGTGTATGAAGATGTAGGGGCATCCGGTGGGGTTCCCTTCTATCCAGCGTGTCACCACACTCCTCAGTACCTGCTGGTAAATATCGGGCCTTTTTGAAAGAAGACCGGAGGCATGCCACTAGAGATGACGGACCGTAACGGAAGAGGGCAACTTCGTATGCTTCACAACGGGAACGTCTTCGGTGTATTTCAGATCCACTTGTTCTGCCTGTTCGAAATTCTTTTCATAAGAGAATAACCTCAGCATCCCGATGGACACGTGTTTGGGCTCGTTTATCAAAGCTACCGCCTTGAACTTCCTCGACTCCCTGAAGGCATTAGTGATGAGCATGCGACGAGATTTGTGGTAGGAGGAGAAAACAATGTTCTTCTTTATCGTTCGGCCGATTGTCGACTTGTGACAGCCTATGTCAGCGGCGATCTTGGTGTAGCTCTTGCTTTCGATTTTGCTCCAACACTCTGCATGTATGTAATATATATATATATATATATATATATATATATATATATATATATATATATATATATATATATAATCACTAATCTTTTGTTTTTCAGTTAGCCAAATATGGTTTTACCAACATTGACGCTCTGGACCCTTCCGATGGTATGCTCATAGAAGCAGAGAAGAAGAAAGTCTACCAAAGTTTCTTATGCGAATATTTTGACAATAAGTCTGACATTCCTGATGGTATGATTAACCTTATAAATTGTTCCACGTTTTCTTTGTCCACAACCCCACCCACCCCTAAAACTATGTGTTGTAATAATAAGTGAATAATGTGTATCATGTCATCAAAAAGTAGATTCCTCATTACCTATGTTGATGCATTTTTACATAAAATATATTTATTGTTATATTTTGGTTATCAGTGCTTTTTTAATTAGCTACTAAAAGCAACAAAAAAAGAAGTAATGAATTAATTATTTAGTTATTTTCCAAATTATTAATTCTTTCAAAACTTAATAAATTACTTTTTTGTGATTTATGCATTAAAAACAAGGTTAACAAATATAACGTAGTTATTTATTTCAAACTCGTTTTACAAATATTTCTCATTTTCCTTTAACGTATAAAAATAAAAATTAAGATTTCATGTAACGTAATCCCCGTTCTTTTACAGGTCAACACATGCAAAAATAGGTTGCAGCAAAATGAAGAATCGAAAGCAAGAAAGGCTTTTTTATAGCTTACAATGTATTCGTAGTAAAATGTCAGCATTCAGTTGATATAATCCTGCTTTACAAATGAAGTCAAATCCAACCACGGGTCTGCTTTGTCGTTTTGTCCAATTCTCTATAGATCTGTGACGTAATTTTGACAATTGTTTTAAATATATTTTCTGAAATAAGCATGCTTCTAAATAAAAACAATAGAATGTTTACAATTTCAATTTTAGTCTCAAACCTGAAATTATCACAACAATTACAGTCGCATTCCAAATGTGACGTTTTCACTCACCGTTTACGTACATCTATTTACCATCTAGGTTATTCTTATTTACAATCCTGCGTTTCCGATCACCCGAGTTAATCTTTTTACATACGGACTTACATTAAAACAAGGCAATTAATAGTCATCGATTCTTTGAAAATAAATTATTTGTTTTTTCTAAAAAACTGTCCACAACCAGTCGGATTCTGATACGAGGAACATTGCTAAAGTGAGAATTGTATGAAAGATAAAGGGTTAATATAGAAATTAGAATAGGGACATACTGTACCGAGAGAACCTGCGTTGATCGAAGAGAATACAAATTATAATCTAAATGGAAATGAGATATACGTCAGGTTTTCAAGGTTAAGAGGAAAATGGAAAAATAAACATTTATAGTTTGTCTTTTGAAGTATGTAGGTTGAGGAATTGTCAGGATTACGATTACCGATCGAGAGAGAATCGGGGAAAAAAGTACAAAGCCAGACTTATGATCCAAGTGAACTGATGTTCCGCTGTTTTTCTCCCTCCAGCTGGGGCTTAGGAAGTAACTATATATGTAAGCTGATTGTGCCAAGAGAATGTTGGCATTACACCACAATAAACTATAAGCTATGAATAACCTTTCATGTTTCGACTCTTTATTATTTCTGTAACAGTTTTTGAATTTTGGGATCAATAACAGGATGGAGCATAATACGAAGGGAAAACATTTCGATGTTATACAGATGTTCATTTTCTTTTTAATAACTAGTTTATATCAACTCCTTGAGCTGTGTTGGTACAGCATCTGTGTATGTCAATGTCCATTTTCACTTAGCTTCTACTGAGTTTAGCTAATACGAAGAAAATATTTGTGATATTTAGTGGAACAAAATACGCTACATAGTATTTGCATAAGAGAGTAAGTAGCAATGTATGTATTTACGTATTGTTTTGATTGAAAAAATACATTAGAAATTACGTTTTTTAAGTAAAGATATTTTACTTTGAACTAATGCCAGAAAAACCTTTGCGTCCACTATTTTGCTGATCATCCAAGGAAAAGGGTCACTAAGTTAAACAAATATTTGCATAATGTCTTTTAAAAATTTTCTTATGTTATGTTAATTTCTTTAAATTTATAAAACATGTATCGAGTTAAAAAAATCCTTTGAACTTACATGAGATTCGAACTCGGATGTTGACATCGTAAAACATTACTCCCTTTGCAATTTGCACTCTGCTTATTCCTTTTTGTCAACCAATCACATGTTTATACAGCTGTTGAAAGTTATCGGAACTCTAGTTTATCGAAAGATCGTCTCTTATCCCATCTTCTTGATGAATGTTCAATCTACAAGTAGGTGCATCCACCCTTTATAATGTCTACATATATAAGATATAGAATGAATGAATCGATCCATTTTGGCTACTACACCGAGGTGTAAGGACGGATATCACTCATTTCCCTGGATTGCTCAACATCACCTTACATTATAATGCTAAATATTTCGAAAGGTGGCATCAAATGCAATTTTTAAGTGTTTGGTATAACTCGACCGAAGATTGACCCCCTGTTTACCGACCCAGTAATGAACACTGTAGCGATTATGCCAAATGAACCGGTATACACACACATTTTACTAGCAATAAAAATACATTTGTTCCTAATCTTGATTGTTGTTATCAGAACTTTTTGGTCGTCTTACTCTCCGGCCTTCTTGATGTGACCTATGTCGGACTCGAGAACCGTCATGGTAGTTTTAATCCAACCTTCACTCTAACTTGCCCAAGACGACACATGCTTCCGATAAAGTGTTCAGGTTATCTTCAGTTTCAGAGTTTAATCGTCAGCAAATAAAGCTGAGCAATGTCACTAGTAAACTGAAAGAATATCACAAAGCGCGGAGCGTCTGATACGAACTTCGACACAGGAAACCTGAAGAAGATCAAAATGGTCGAAACGTAGTAACAATAACGACCACGGTGAGGAAACAAGTCTACAAGTTATAAATAATTAGTTTTGTAAATCAAACTGTTTCGTTGGAGAGAGAGAGAGAGAGAGCGAGAGAGAGAGAGCGAAAGAAAGAAGGTGAGGGGAAGAGAGCGTTACAATATTTCTTATTAACATCAAGAAGTCGTAAAGATTAGGATGGAAATTAATATATAGAAGATAAATGAATATAGACTGTGATTTTAATAAAACTATGATACTGGCAATTAAAACAAAGTACGCGATTTCAAAGTATCCTACAGAAAGGCGTATACTATTCAGTCATGAGATCCTAAGTTAGGAGAATTAAAGAGTGTAGAATCACCCGAGGTTTCTATTACCCACATACTCACTCTGATTCCCCTGGGTTCTAGTACTTTTAAGGTCCCATATATAAGTTAAATAGTGTCGCATGTTCACATCATGCATCAGCATCAAGATATCCAAAACTTAAGGCATAAAGCCATTAACAAAAATGACTGGATCTGGAATTAAATAACCCGAAAAAAATTGATATGCCGTAAAATCAAATGAGAAAATTAAAAGATCTGTTTTCAGATCACGCAGACTGTATTAATTTAATCGTGTGACCTAAAGTTGTGGATGGATCCATTAAGGTAACAAGATTGTGATCGCAGGTAACCGGAAACCTGATGAGGCTGAACTGAAAAGCAGGATAAAAACCCTATTCATAAAATTAACACTCTGAAGAAATGCTAGGAAAACTGATTGAGGCTGAACTGAAAAGCAGGATAAACACCCTATTCATAAAATTAACACTCTGAAGAAATGCTAGGAAAACTGATTGAGGCTGAACTGAAAAGCAGGATAAACACCCTATTCATAAAATTAACACTCTGAAGAAATGCTAGGAAAACTGATTGAGGCTGAACTGAAAAGCAGAATAAACACCCTATTCATAAAATTAACACTCTGAAGAAATGCTAGGAAAAAGGCTATTAAAACGGCCAATACTTGAGACGAATTGAAAATAAACGTTCTGTTCGACGATAATTATAATTGTTGGCCAAAGCAAATGCGCTCTAAAGATAATTGTTTTATTTTCATTTTCAGATACTTATGATGCCCTAATAATATCTGGCGGCATGGGTGAAGGTCATATTCCTGGAAATTCAATCAAGAAAATGCGAAAAGTTGTTAAAAAAGGTAATCATAATTCGCAATTGTTTATATGCTAGCAGAAAGACTCGACGTTGCTCGTGATTGAATGAGGATAACTACTATGCACTTTTTTATTATTATGCTCATGGCTCCATGTTACTTTCTTTGTTTTTACTGCCCCAGTATTGCCGTTTGACCCCCTAATATAGTCGGAAGAAATGAAATGTTCCAAAACTCTCTAAATTAATATCTTTTGGTTACATTTAATTAAAATCGGATATACTTATTTGAAGGTCTGTCTTCATGGGCCACTTAGAGGTTGGGGCACGTAGATATTCTGCACATAGAAGGTAACGTAGAGATTCGGTACCACTTCCATTGTCTTCCCCGGAAATTTTATAGATACATAAATTTCATCAAAATAAGATATATTTGAAGTTTTACATAAGGTTTTGCTTCCATAGCTTACTTAGGTTATAGGACACTTAGAGATTCAGGACCACGTCCATTATCTTCTTCGGATAATCTTATGCATTTGATCTTAATTTCATAAAAATAAGATATATTTGAAGTTTTAAGGGGATTGCGCCCTCATAGCCTCCACTTAGAGATTCAAGAAAGCTTCCATTGTCTTCCTCGTTATATGTTACATGAGAAAACAATTTTAAATGTTGTGTAGATTCTCAAACCTTTCTTTCTGTAGAGAACATACACACATTATACACACACATACAGCAGACAATCGCAGACATTGAGTTTTATATATATTGAAAATAGAACCAAGCAGGTGAACCAAGCCCTGCTCGAGATTGAATGAAGAAATACTATGTTCTCTTGCACTCACCTAAATATATTACTTTTTTCTTTCTTACTTTTACGTTTTATAATATTCAGTTTTCACGGGTATGACGACCGAAGCATGAACTTAGCAGCGATTGGCTTAGAGAGTGATGCAAGTAATTGAAATAAATCTAAGAATTTTTAAGTCTTTAATCTACTCGAGACACTTAGTATTTCCTCGGAATAAATTAGATCACTCGTGTACAAGTGCTCCAGGCCCTGAACCTAATATTACCATTTCTATTCTTATTTTGGAATTTCTATAATTCTAAATTCATAAATAAGATAAAATAAAGAATTGCATTTACTTTTCATAGATACTTAACGCGATTTCTGACTCCATTGTAATATAAAATATACTTATCCAAGTACCCCGATTAATGTAAATCCATAGTATATATATATATATATATATATATATATATATATATATATATATATATATATATATATATATATATATGGTTAATGCAATTCTACCAATAAGACCATATGAAGAGTTCGTGAACAAACGAAACAATGAAACACATAAACAAACAGACATGAACTACAACTTTATATCGATCGAGAATATAAACGTGGTCCCGGTCTCTCTCTCTCTCTCTCTCGCTCTCCCCCCCCCCCCATTCACTCTATCTTGTCCGGGTTTACAGCTGAAACCAAATTTCAAAACAAAGATAAAACACAACTTTCGTTGTCTAAATCCAATGGTTGTATCGATTTTGTATTAAGGCGATTTACAATAATAATTTGGGGTTTGTGTTCACGCCGGACATCCATGAAAAGAAAACACAGTTTTACTTCATTCATAAATTGGGAAGTGGAAAACAAATTTTAAGTAAAAAATAAAAATTGGTTAATAAATTATGTAGTTACAGGCTGCGAACATTACACGATTGTATTCATTAATTTTGGGTGTCTCACTGTATATCTATATATATATATATATATATATATATATATATATATATATATATACGTGTGTATATATGTGTATGTTTATATATATGTGTGTATATATATATGTGTATATATATATATATATGTGTGTATATATGTGTGTGTATATATATATATGTGTATATATATGTATATGTGTGTATATATATGTGTGTATGTATATATATATATGTATATGTATATATATGTGTGTATATATAATATTTATATACATACATATATATATATATGTATAAACTGAATGAGAAATATAATTTAAAAAGTAGAAATCGAGAGAATGCAGAAGATAAAATCAAAACTAAAGAGATATCTACTTGATAACTTGACAAATATTTCGTCCCTTTTATTCACTTTATTCTGATAAAGTTCTTTGAATTAAAGGGACGAACTATCAAACAAAGATCACTCTGATTTTTCTTCTGTATTTAGTAGGTATTTTTCTTCTGTATTTAGTGGGTATTTTTCTTCTGTATTTAGTGGGTATTTTTCTTCTGTATTTAGTAGGTATTTTTCTTCTGTATTTAGTGGGTATTTTTCTTCTGTATTTAGTAGGTATTTTTCTTCTGTATTTAGTAGGTATTTTTCTTCTGTATTTAGTGGGTATTTTTCTTCTGTATTTAGTAGGTATTTTTCTTCTGTATTTAGTAGGTATTTTTCTTCTGTATTTAGTGGGTATTTTTCTTCTGTATTTAGTGGGTATTTTTCTTCTGTATTTAGTAAGTATTTGTCTTCTGTATTTAGTGGGTATTTTTCTTCTGTATTTAGTGGGTATTTTTCTTCTGTATTTATGGGTATTTTTTCTGTATTTAGTGGGTATTTTTCTTCTGTATTTGGTGGGTATTTTTCTTCTGTATTTAGTGGGTATTTTTCATTATTATTTATACTAAAACGTTTGTTTCCCCGAAGACTTTTCTCTATATACTTTAATGAAAAAAAATATATCCTCAAATATTCTTTCGCATTGGAATAGAATTGTGCTTGAAAATAGCCATCTTAATTCTTCTAATTAGTCGTAAATTATAATTAACGTAACAAGTCACATGTACCCTATCTCTCTCTCTTTCTCCCTTCATCTATGTGTCTCCTGCTCTCTTGTTCTCTCTCTTTTTCTCTCGTTCAGCTATCTATGTATTTCTCTCGCCCTTTTCACTTTGTGTTGATTTAATCCACTTTCTAATAGTTTTTAATATCTCTATGACTATTCAGAGAAAGAGTGCCTCGCTTTTCAGCTAAGTTACATAGTGTGGTCGTACAGACCAACATCACGTATGTAAATTAGATAGCTTACGAGTAGAACTCTTTACTTCTATATTATCCATAAAGATAATGTTTAAGTTAAGGGAATTATGTTTAGTTATACAATAATGATTTCTGATCAGACATGTTACAATTTATACAGTTTCGAATGAAATCAAAATGGGTCATATATATATATATATATATATATATATATATATATATATATATAGCATACTATAAAATTAAGTAATAAAATAAGGTGCAAGTCAAATTTTATTAGAATTCAATGTTCAGTCTAAGTACCTTAAAGTCCTTAACTAATGAGTTTTCAAAGAAAATTCTTCTCCTCAGAGGACCATTACCGCAATGACATTACTGCAGATAATAAAATTAAACTAAAAAAATGTATTAAAATATATATATAAATACATAAAAGTATATAAAACATCAAATATATCAGCCCAAAACATACTTTTTGTTAAAGCTATACAGTTCATCCAAGTCATACAATTTAAAACATATTCAGGAAAGACACCCAATATTTTGAGCTTCAGTTTTATCCGGATATTCACTAATTAAAGATATTAGTTGCCTCTTATATCTTTTGTTGGATAAACTATATATATATATATATATATATATATATATATATATATATATATATACTAATGTAAACAGACATCTCGCTGCTCAGATCCTAATTTAAGCTGAACCACTAATCCTTCTCCCCTTTTCCTTTTTCTCAGTAGCCCCTTACGTTTACAGTGGCGTCCTGCCTTGTTTGGGGTGAATCATGAAAAAATAAAAATATATATATATATATGTGTGTGTGTGTGTTTTGTTTGTTTTCCCCCCAAAATGAACTGCTTTATAGTGTAGGTTTTTTCAAGACACTTTAATCCAAGAACTTTTTACTCTTTGTGAATTTTTTCTGATGATTTTGTAGGGTTGCAGAGACGATATTGACATACAAATGTTGTTTGGCACAAGACAAATGAAACGGACCGTAAAAAATATATCTCACAGAAATATTATGTTTTTTGGAAATGTGAAAAAATAAAAATAGTAAAATCAAACCAAATGAATAATAATGTTAAGACTAGTGTAAATTCTTGGAAGCAAACTAATATAGTAACTACAAAAAATAAATTGACTTACATGAGTGATTTTCTACTGAACGACTTGGGACTAAAATGTTTTTTTTTGTTTTTTCCGTATATAGTTTTAATGGTTGAGAAACTTCCGAGACTATATATATATATATATATATATATATATATATGTATGTGTGTGTGTGCGCATGTGACTTTCATCGACAGTGACAAGGTCTCTACTTAATCGCCAATATGTGTTGTAGACCCCAGAGGAAAGAAAATGTACCCTGAAAAAAAAAGAATGAATCAATCTTTGTATTGTATTATGTAAAGTTTTATTTTCATTTTTTTTTTAGCTTACAGCGATGTCACATTACATCATCATTTCTTATCAACTCACTGAGGTTAAGCCACATTTAGCCGCGGTGACAATTTCGAAATAATTGGTGCCGTTTGTTTGGAAGTGACTGTAACTTAATATTTTTCTGTCTTCATTCCGTGAAGGATAAATCATTCTAGACTCAGGCAATTTTAAATTATTGTCATAATGCAGAGTGCCTCTGTTTGGAGAGTAGATTTCCCCCCACATAAAAAACCGACCTTGTTCTAACTCTGTCCTTGCAGGAAAGCAATACTTGTTTATACCCTTCGGAATGTATGACTCTTATTATACGTTTTCTAGCTATGCAGGAAATAGTAGGGTAGACTAAACTTTCAGGCCTTGGTAGGGCAGCTTGTCTAAAAAAGTAAAAACTATCGAATAACACCAATACTCCGCTTATATCAGCGTTGCTTGGATTTTTCTATGTCGCTTGATTTAAGCAATGCCGAACCTAGAGATGTGCACATCGGGTGGAATTGTGCAACCATTGCTTCACTATAAACTACTCTTCTGAGGGTATACATTGTATGGAGGGCGAGGGGGGCAACTATTTAAATGTTTTTATTTGTGAACATTTATTCAAATACTTCGATATCTTATTTATTTTTTGGTTTTATGTTTTCTATTTTCTTTTAAGGTGGTCTCGTCGTGATTGTGATGCGTAAAGAATATCTCTCTTACGTTGAAGATTACAAAGATTTGTTGCCAATGATGAAGAAAATGGAAGAAGACAAAGAATGGGAGACCGTCTCTCAAAAAACCGTCGAGCATTATTCCTTTAACAAACAAGGAATGGTCTTTATCTTTCGAGTGCTGCAATGAATTAAAACCTTACGATTGAGCAGTATATTTCAAGTGCCTTCTATGAAAAGAAAATATATTTTCATCGCGTAATAAATTGAGTCAAAAAACAAATGAGTGTCGGCTTACTTGATCAAAGAGAGATAACTTACAATACTAACATTTCGGCGCTGATGTAAGGGAAGTAATTACGTTTGACTAAGAGAATCATCATTTTTTGCAGAGGAGAATTTCAGACTAACGCAACTTTGAGGAATTGTACTTTTTATTAAAAAAAGATGCGACGATAGTTCCAGAGGAATTGTTATTTTAAACAAATCCGCGACAACTGTTTTTTATGTAACAAACTATTGTCGCATTTTCATTCTTTTTTTTTAATGTTAAAGACTTTAACATTATTTTAATAAAATAAAAATAGCCGTCGCGATTTTGTTTAAAAAAATCCTCAGCACCTATCGTCGTATGTTTTTAATAAAAAGTACAAAAGTACAATTCCTCTAAGTTGCATTGGTTCCAGCGTCCCAAATGCTCTTCTGAAAAAAAAAGTGATACATCTCTTAGCTAAACGGAGTTATTTCCCTTACATTAATGCCAACATTTCTTCTACTGTTCATTTTCTGTTTCTTTTTCTTTTTTCTAATATGAATTCCGTTCATTCCATCCAAGTCAGGTAATTTTATTTAATCTTTTTAATTTGAAGTTGTTTACGTCACCAAAAGAAGATAACTTAGATATACTAACATTTCTTGTACTGATTTTTTATTTTATTTTTTATTCGAATTTAAGGAGGATAACTATTAAATACTCATATTTCCTTTGCTGATTAAAAAAAAAATTTAATTATTAAAAAAAAGGGGAATTTCGCTTACTTGCTAGAAGAGAAGAACTAAGAAACACTAAAATATTTTAATTCAATTTTTATGATTAAAAAACGAATAATTTACTTTCGGTTGCTGAAAAACATACTCCATATTTCTTGGCTGTGATCAAAGTGTAGTATCTTTCTGTCTTCGATGGGAGAAGGAGAAATCTTTCTTGACCTAAGCAATTTTTATTTTTGTCCCATCCACAGTGCCCCTTTTTGAGGTTCTGGGTATACCCCACATAAAAACAACAGCATTGTGTCTAAATTTGCCGTTGTTCTTAGAGACACAAGGTAGCTTTTTAATGTGGGGAAAATCCAGGTCTCGAAAAGGGGGAACTCTTGATTAGAACAAAAATTAAGATTACATCTGTCGAAAAGAATTTCTCATTCACTGACCGAGGACAGAAACTACACTTTCATCTTAGTCAAAAAGCCAAGTTTACCCGTGTTATGAGGCGGTTTAATAGTGCCTCCCTTTTTAATCTTATTAAAGCGAAACGCCGCCGCCTCCCTTGAAGCATCGTTTTCCGGAAAAATCAGCCGGCTCATATCCGATTTATATAAAAACGTTATCTTTATTTGAATTCAGCCGGCTGATTTTTCGGGAAAACGACGATTCAGGGTAGGAGTAGGCATTTCGCTTTAATAAGATTAAAGAGGGAATCACTATTGACGGAATATCAAGGGGAGACAACTTTAAATAAACATTCAACTAAAGGGAGGTAATTCTATACAGACTATAAAGAAAAAAAATAAAATCACAACCTAAATTGTCACGCATGATATTCAATTGAATCTTAAAACTTAACTTTCACATGTGAGCATAAGTGGTGTGATGGATACAAACACGCACTATTGAATTGGCTAAGACATGTTAAAATCCAGTCGAACTTATACTTTTTAAATTTTTTGTACTTTTATTAACCCAAAACAAGGCATATTGCTAATGATGCGTAAAATATACTGTGATAGAGGTCATATTAATAGAGTGCGATCTAGGTAGCAAGACGTTTCTTCATATTACATTTAAATGTGTGCATGTTGGTACAGTCGAGGAAATAGGGAGGGGATTCCAAAGGCAAACGGTTAGAGGAAAAAAGATATCAGAGTAGAACATCTTCCGTTATCACGGTGTCTTTATAAGGAAGAGTACTGCTACTGGTCGGGTGGGTCGAGGGTATTTATGTTGAGGGCGTACAACTGCAACAAGTTAATCGTATCACATTCCATGGAACAACTTGTAAAACAAGCACAATTATGCAACACTGCAGCGATGCGGCAGAGGTTGGGATGGAAGACAGTGCGTGACCTATTAGGTTGTAAATTCGTTTTTTTTCCTTGTTTTAGAAAGAGAAGCTAGTTGTTGGTGCATCAGACCAGATATGACAACATTACTCCTTGCACGGTCGAATGGTGGCTTTATATAAGATATACAATACTGATAGACGAAGCCTACCTGCTTGGTCGCAGATGTGACAACATATAAATTAATTAATGATTATTCAAACTATGTTGCCTGAGAATTTCTAGTCCAAGAGTGTGGACGTTGGACTCTCGAATAGTGTGCTATCGGCCAGTTGTCGGAAAGGTTTCTTGTGTTTTTTTTTAGAGAGAGAAGCTTGTCTTGATGTGGTCATCTATTTTGAGCCCCATTCTACTCCAACCTGGAGGTTGTTATCTAAAGATTCAGCTATTGATTTGCCCTCATGCCGGGGATAGCGCGTGGTGTAATCAGCAGTTACACCCATCTCAAACGCGATTGTATCGGAGAGGTAGTTTATGAAAATCAGGAATAATATATGTCAAGGTATTGACTCCTGGGGCACATCCGTGCAGATGTGATATTGTTTAGCTATTCAGCCATTGAGAACCACCTAGGTGTTTCTATTTAGCTAAAAAATATCTGACTATATAAAAAATATTCTCTCAGTTATACCGTACTATTTGATTTTTTCTGAGAAGACCTTCATGCCGAACTTTGTCAAAGGCTTTGGCGATATCAAGTGCTAATGCATTATGTTCCACTGCTTTATGCAGAGTGTAGTAAATAGTTCAGTGATAATCGTTAGGATATTGATAGTAGAACAGGTTGGCCTAAATGAATACTTTGTGTCAGATAGAAGTTTAGTATTTTCTAGGTTGTTAACTATCGCTAGACTGATTAGGGATTCAAGGATTTTAGCGAAGAGTGGGAGAAGAATTATGAGATGATCATTTTGCGAAGCAGTTCTTTCCCTAGAGTTTTTGAACATTGGTACCGCGAAGGCAGTTTCCCAGTTATCAGGGAAGCAATGTTCTGCAAGTGATATCTTATTGGGTTTAGAGAGGATAGGGCCAGCACATTAGAATAGTTTTTGTAAATATAGCAGGGATACGATCCTGTCCAGTTGCTTTGGAAGTGTCGAAGTTTTTTTAGGATAGTCAGAACACAAGAAGGAGTGATGATTAGATAATCCAGTTCGGTTTCTCTTCATCGTTGAAAAGTGGGAAGGAGCAGTTTAGAAGGTTCAAGGTGGAGTTTTTCTGTATCTATACATGATGTCGGAGTTTGTTTTTACTGTCACGCTTAGATCTACTACCACTGCCACTCACTAACACCAATAACTCTTCTTAGTAAGATACTATATTTTTTAGCACCGTTATTATTTAATTTAGTTTCGCTCTTGCTCTTATCTGTTAGCTATTCTTGATTATCCACCTAAATACGGACTGCTCCCTTCAAACCTATACATTTTAGGGTGGAGCATTTTTGTTAGCTATTCCAAATACTTTCATTTACATCCTAGATAAACAAAATAAAGTGTTAGATTATCAGAATAGCCTAACTGTTCGTTAACAGTTGCTTCAGTTGTTCTTACGTTTTAATAATTATTTACTTTTGATGAATTGCAAGTTAACTTTACCGAACTATAAGTTTTCATTACAATATTACCATGTGCATAAAATATACTTTCCCTTTTCATATTCCTATTACAGTACCGACTTTCAGAGGCTTGTGCACGTCTTTGTTCAAAGAAACACTTAATTTATTTCCAAACGTATAGCTATTTAATAGTCGAATTAGCAGAATGTCATTTCTGACAATAGACAAACATTGCCGTTCTTAAAACAATTGTTCGCCTACAGTTCGCTTGCAATTTTCACATTTAAAAATGTTTTTGTATTT
Source organism: Sepiola atlantica (assembly GCA_963556195.1). Taxonomy (NCBI): domain Eukaryota; kingdom Metazoa; phylum Mollusca; class Cephalopoda; order Sepiida; family Sepiolidae; genus Sepiola; species Sepiola atlantica. Next base: position 55,947,221 of record OY744523.1, on the reverse strand, counting down.
ATGTTTTGATATACTTAATTCTATTTATTTATTTTCATAAATATTTTCCGTAAAATATACATTCCCTACGAATTCTTTCACAGCAGGACCGATTCCCCACATGTAAAAAAAACAGCGCTTTTTACGTCGGATTTCTGACTAGAAGTAAACGATATGTCATTCGTTTATTCATCGACCCTGTGTAACGTCACTCGCCTCACATAGCAGTAGATAGTTGCTATTGTTACGACAGTCAATTGTCAGTTTTACGAAATGTGTCGCCGGTTTTTATTT
>OY744523.1:55886948-55941948 GCA_963556195.1 Sepiola atlantica | reverse complement strand
GTCAATGACTGTTACTTGTGTTGTCTGTCGAGATGCGGCCACGTCAGGTTCAGGTTGCCGGCGATAAGTCTGTGTTATTACTGACAAGGGTTCGTTTGGCAAGTTGATAATCTCACTGCTGACCGCACATCGGTTATCGCTGATGTGGCTAACGCCGAGGGGTGCTCAAATCTCAGAGGCGACTCTTTCCGAATGGTTGACGTCCAGAATCTGGAAACAATCGAGATTGTGTATTTTGATAAAATTGACCGATTAATATTAAGTATTTCAACCAATAAACATCGAATATCTTACAGGGAAAGGTTTTCTTCTGCTTCTTGTCACTACTGTTGGAAAAGAAGTTCCACAGTATTAGTTTTGAATACGTTCATTTTACTAAATGGGCTGAACCGTAGCCCTCGTAAAGAGAAGGCCTATTCACCGAATCGTGTTTATCTGTTGACGTCACAGTAGTTGGTGTTATCAATGATAAACAAGACGCTTCAAAAGACACTGTTACACGTTAAATTTGAACAAATGACGGTGGTCATTTCTGTCTGAAAGTTAAAGAAGAATAAAATAACTTTGTTTATATATTTTTTTCGGAATAGTTTCAGTTAAGAACTTATTGATCGTTTGTTCTCATTTCAAAAATATTGATCGCTTGTTTTTAGTTACACAATTATTAATCGTTTATTTTCATTCGGAAAACTATTGATCAATATTTTTCATTTGTGTTTAATTTGTTTATGTAATTATTGTTTATTTCTTCTGTAAATTGATAATTGTGGTGTTTGATAGTATTCTGCTTAAAAACCCTGTAATTATATGTAGATATGTAGATATGTAAATATGTAGATAGCATAAGTTCACTTTACACTTATGAGAGGGAATACAAATTGAAGATATGTTTCCCTCTCACAAGTTAGTACAGATAAGAGATAGACAGCCAGTAGGGTAACAGCCGAGAACAACTAGTTAACTCTTGATACAATGAAGTCTACGGAGAAAAATAGGTAAATTGAAACTCAAAATTAAATTAAAACAGCACAAGGTAAATACAAGTAAATTTGGTAACATGATTAGAATTAGTAAAATTAAAGACAGAGACAGTTCAGAAATGAAAAAAATTAGTACAGACAAATAAAGATTTGTGAAACAGGCAAAGGAAGCAAAAACCTGGAAAAAAATTGTTTGACTAAATAGTCATCGCAACGTTAATACATGGATTATTTAAAAAAGAGACAGTTAAGTAGTAAATGAAAATTAAGAACTTCAGTTGAAACTTTGGTCTCTCTTCGCGGTCGGTGGCAGATATAAATATTTTTTTATCTCGTGGTTCTTTAACTACGTCAGTGTAGTGTGTTTAGTTGGGACTACACCTTCCTGTTTTAACTACATTTGGTAGTAGACTCCTCCTCCACCCTTTTTTCGCTCTTTCAACCTCGACGCGTTGACCCCTCTAAAACCTAGCAGAATATTAGCAAGAAAAATAAAGCAGAAAAATAAAGATTTGTGGAACAGAGAAAGGGAGAAAAAACTTGAAAAAAATTTGTTCAACTAAATAGTCATCGCACCGTTAATACATGGATTATTTAAGAAAGAAACAGTTCAAGAATAAAAGAAAATTAAGAACTTATCTTTTTAAAAAATTGCACCCATAAGCTTCAGTTGAAATTTTGGTCTCTATTCGCGGTCAGTGACAGATATAAATATTTTTTATATCGTGGTTCTTAAATAACGTAAGGCTAATGATATATATATATATATATATATATATATATATATATATATACATACATATATATATATATATATATATATATATATATATATATATATATATATATATATATATGTGTGTGTGTGTGTGTGTGTGTGCGTCTGTGTGTTTGCGAAAAAGAAAAAACGGAAAAACAAATTAAATACAGTAATAAATCATACTATAACAAGAGATCTGCCGGTTTCGCTCGGATCAACGAACGTCTTCAGAAAAAGTGAAGATTTTAAACTCATCAAATAACGGCAAATATAGGATAAAAGAAGAACGCACACTGGGATGTTTTTGGCACGTGTTTAACTATTTGAAAAAAAGAAAGAATACTGCAGCGCGTGCGACAAAGACGTCAAAATTCGAAAAGGAGGGAGAAAGAAAAGCGAGAAACAAAAAAAGAAGAAAAAGGAAAATAAATTGAAACATAGATGAAATGTAGTAAATATGAATAGTTACTTTGACCGAGATCGGTGTTTGTTATGCAGTGGGGAGATATATTGCATTTTTTCAGTGCAGCTTTTTTTTTCAGATGTTTGTTTAAAGGATAAGATCCGAGGTTTCGGTTTACGTTAGATGAAGATGAGAGAAATATTACAATGCTTTCGATGCACTTGCGGTGTGGGAGAGAGTATTCGATCTTGAGGAGGATGCAGTTTGTAAAGTCAACACTTTTTAACGTCCACTTAATAAAATTAAAATTAAAATATAGTGCTAGTAAACTTACTTATACCTAGAATCCGTTTTCTAATTTTTATCAAAATCCATTACATAATTTTGATTCAAGAAAATGTCTCAAATCCAAGGGGTGTTAAGTAATTGAACTCCAGGGAATTTTTTGTTAATGTGAGTCTAATATGCGTGAGTCAAACTTAATAAAAATCTGAAATATTTAATAATATGTTTCTTAAAACACCTTTTAAATACGCAAAAGAAACTGAAATTTTATAAATATTTAATAAATGATGTCTAACACCTACTGCTAAAATTTAACAAAATTCGGAGGTATCTGAATTTTCTACCTCCTCTTTGCCCCCTTTTGCATAAAATTACATTAAGCTGAAAACAGCCCACATTACATACCTTTACAACTAGCAGCTGTGTTCCAAAATTCATAATGTTCGGTTAATTATTTATGAGTGACACCTGTAAATAGAAATATATTAACATATACACACACCTAAGTTTATATATGTGTTGACATCAATCAGTCGCAACGACTACGGATCAGCGCCGTATTTGGATGTGGATTGTGTGCAACTTTATGTGTGACTGTACAGACCTATTCTTGATGTGCATGGTCTAATACGGCGTTGACGAAAGCTGTTGTATAATGTGTCACTTCGCCTGGTTGGTCTGCCTGTAGGCTCGCTCTTCTAGCTCTCTTAGCAGCGTTTTCATCGTGGAGGGTCTTCTCACTGATGATCATTCCCTGGCGTATCTGTTTCCTCGAGGTAGGTCTGTCAGCTGCAGAGGTTTCCCATGTATTAATGCCCATTGAGTAAGCCTTCATATCTTGCTTGCAGACATCCTTGAAGCAGAGATAGAGACGGCCCCCTTTTCTCGAGTCTGATGTAAGCTCGCCGTAGAGAAGGTCTTTATGATAATGAATGCGCCCATCATCCATCCTGCGCACATGGCCCAGCCAGCGAAGACATCGCTCACGCAGTAACGAGTAGATGGATGGAATGCCTTCTCTTTGCTGAACATCATTGTTGCTCACTCTATCCTGCCATGTGATACCAAGTATCCTGCGTAGACACCTCATAGTGAAGACATGGAGTTTCTTACCCTGTGGTGTGTATGTGGTCCGAGACTCACTCCCATACAGTAGGATACTGAGAACGCACTCTCTGTAGACGGTCGTCTTGGTAGAAGTGGTAAGGTGGCTGTTTTCCCAGACTCTTCTAGTTAGTTTAGTGAGCGTTGTGGATGTCTTACCAATTTTTTTGTTGAACTCTACGTGCAATGTAGTAGAGCCTATGTACTGGCACTCGTGAACGACCTCCATTGGTGTACCTTGGATTGACATGCTGGGTGGGCAAGCGGTTGCTTGTCCCATAAATTAGGTTTTCTTCTTGGTGATGTTGAGGCCTAACAGGCTGCAATCATCAGCTAACCTGTCCATCAGTCTTTGACGACCATCTTCCTGATTCAATTCTATTGCTGCATCATCGGCAAACAGCATGTTACTGATCTGCATTGACCTGATCTTAGTCTTGGAGCGGTGCCTGTCGATGTTAAAGAGACTACAGTTAGATCTGCAGTGCAGGTAGATACTATTCGCTGTGTTCTTGAAGGCATGCTTAGAAGTAAGGCGAAGAAGATGTCGAAAAGTGTCGGTGTAAACACACAGTCTTGTTTTACACCGCTCTTAACCCCGAACCCAACGATGCTCATCATATCATCGTGAAAGGATCTTATGATGCTGAGGAGTTTTGGTGGGCATCTAATTAATGGGAAAATCTTGAATAGACCGTTTCTGCTCACGAGATCGAACACCTTGGTCAGATCTATAACGGCGAGATACACAAGCTGGTTTTGCCCTCTGCACTTCTCCTGCAGCTCTCTGCACTTCTATATTCCAGCAGAGATCTTAACAAGTGGAAAAGCTAGCCTGCTTGAGCCCTTTCATAACCTTTTGATACAGTGCTGGAGAGAAGGCTTAGTCCTTCAGGACATGAGACATGCAAATATCATCACACTCTACAAACACAAAGAAGACCGAAGTGACTTCAACAACTACCACGGTATCTCACTGTTAGGGCTTCATTGGCAAGCTATTCGCACGCATAGTACTACAAGTTATTGCCGATCGAATTTACCCGGAATCTCAAGGCGGCTTTCGTTCAGAGAGATGAACAATCGATATGATCTTCTCTCTACACCAGCTGCAAGAGAAAGGCAGAGAGCAAAACCAGCCTCTGTTTATATATACACTAAAAATATACCCGTCTCAAGACAGGTAAACATTAATATAATATTCCTAGATTATCGGATTTACATTAAATTTTAGACACAAGACACCAATCAAACTAGATTCTATGAATTTCAATAAATTCTTAAATTTTAGATTTTTTCTAAAATGAAAATCATATAATAGATTTTTCTCAAAATTGGAATAAGGATCCTAGACATACAATAGATTTGGATCAACATTAGAATAGGGATTCTAGACACGATGTTTAGGTGCATTATATATTTATTTAAACATTTGTATGAGGATATACAAGTATTGCGAAACTTCTTTTCGGGGAATTACTCGTACCCGTCCTGATAGGTATTTTATATATATATATATATATATATATATATATATATATGTGATTTTATGAAGGCTTACCAAAGCATTCCTTTCAAGACACCAATGATCACCATTAAAGATATTTTTTCTTACAAATACTATTTATTCAAATTAAATGTTTTTTCCTACACGTGTTTCACTACCAAGCAGTTACTTGCTTGGCAGATCATCAGGGAAATTAAATGTATGGAATACTGGTTTCAACTGCCGACAAAACAGAATGTGGCGTTGTAATAGTTGAGGTCACTTAAGAAGAGAAGAGGAAAAAAAAATAAAAATAAAAATAAAAGTCAAACTTAAAAAGCAAGGAAGAACAACGATAAGAAAAGAAAGTCCTAGAAAAGTCTTAGAAAAGTAGCTTGTGACCTCAACTATCACAACGCCACATTCTGTTTTGTCGGCAGTTGAAACCATTATTCCAGACATTTAATTTCCCTGATGATCTGCCAAGCAAGTAACTGCTTGGTAGTGAAACACGTGTAGGAAAAAACATTTAATTTGAATAAATAGTATTTGTAAGAAAAAATATCTTTAATGGTGATCATTGGTGTCTTGAAAGGAATGCTTTGGTAAGCCTTCATAAAATCACATATAAATGCTCTGTACTCTGTAATCGAGTATCATCGAGCTTGTTTTTTATTGGAACAACCCCGGTCTTCACTGAATGATCTATTTTATAAGTGAAAAATCTAAATCTATATATATATATATATATATATATATATATATATATATATATATATATATATATATATATACATATATATATGAAGCAATCCAACAAAAGATATAAGCGTCAACTAATATCTTATAATTAGTGAAACATCCGGATAAAAACTGAAGCTCAATATACTGGATAGAGCATTAATATTATAATATAAAATGAAGTAATAAAATAAGGTGTCAATCAAATTTTATTGGAATTCAATATGCGCAACCCATTTGATTTGATTTGGGTTGCGCATATCAGGATTCTTGAAATTTTAATTGAACTTTCTATATTATTTGATTTCTTTATCATTAACATTGAATATTGACACTTTTCGAGACTGGATAACTTTGTCAGCTCCTTCAATTTCACGTATATGGACTGCTGTTTGTAACTTGGAGTAATGTCTTTCCTGGTTATGTTTCTCAATTTGTATGACCTGGATGCATTGTATGGATTCAACAAAAAGTATGTTTTTGGGTTGATATGTTTGATGTTATGTATTTTTGTGTATTTGTGTATATAATTTTATATATTTTCAAAGCGTAATTTTATTACCTGTAGTAGTATAACTGCGGTAATGGTCCTCTGAAGAGAAGAATTATCTTTGAAAACTCATGAGCTATGGACTTAAGGATACTTTGCTTGAACTTTGAATTCCAATAAAATCTGATTGACACCTTATTTTATTACTTCATTTTATATTATAATATATATATATATATATATATATATATATATATATATATATATATATATATATATATATATATAGTTTTGGAGGTTTCTCAACCATTAAAACTATATTTAAAAAAAAAACTTAAGTCCCAAGTCGTTCAGTGGAAAATCACCCATGTAAGTCAATTTAACTTTTACAGTTATTATATTAGTTTGCTTCTAACATTATATAAGGGATCATCAGTTGTTTACTATAAAAAACTGTTTCGGGAATTTACAAACAAGACAGTATTTAATTTCATGGCTTCCTAGCAGAGTTGATCAGACCCCACTTCCCTTAAGAGACAAAAACATAAACGTTCCGTATACTAAACCTAAGTTTTGTTCCGTATAAATGTTTTGCTAACTTATATTAGTTGTTAAAAAAATAAATAAAAATATAAAATAAAAAGTCCTCCTTACCTGTGTTGTTCGTCTGTCTAATAAAATTTAGCCGTTACTTACAAGAATGTTGCTGCATTTTAAAGTGTGTAGACGAATCCATTACACTACATTTTATGTGATTAATGTATTTTTAGTTTTAGTTTTATATTAAAAATATGAAAAATATCAACACATCCAAATATTATCAAACATTTTTTTTTTAATTTAAAAATTATATATATACATATATATATAATTTTAGTCCTTTTTTCTTCCCCTCCTCCTTCTCCGCCTTTTCCTCCTTTGTTGTTCAATTCCTTGTCATCAATTTCAAATAAATGCTACTCCTCCTTGTGAACTCATAGCGTTTATAAGCTTAACTGCCGATTTTTTTCTCTTTCTTCGTCTTTTTTTAACTCACAGCGCCTCCAACCGGCGTTCATAATCCAACTGTCCATCCTTTCTCTTCTTCTTCTTCTTCTTCTTCTTCTTCTTCTCACATCGTTTCCAACTGGCGTGATAAGCTTACTGTCGATTTTTTTCTCTTTTCTTCTTTTTTTTTAAAAAAACTTTTTCAACATTTCTTTCCTTCTTCATCCCTTTCTGCTATCTATTAAACGTAACTATTTTTTATATAATTAGTATATGTGTTATATATACGATTATATATATTCTACATTATTTTTATTGATATTTAGATAGCTTTGGATTTGCTCTATCAATTTATTTTGATTAATTTGATAAGACTTAAAAGCATCAGGATAGCGAGTAATTGCCTTATTTAATTGCCTAAATATTTTATTCTGATCGCCACCTTGTTTAATCATTCTTATTATTAGGTCAGAAATTGGGGGCATAAAATCTACCAATTTTAAGGTAACACAAGCAATCCTCAGAAATTCGGACATAATACTCCCGTAAAATATATACACAGGGCAGGTACTATTTTTATGTGGCATCCGCACGATACGAAAAAGAAAATGAATTTCTTTGATCAAACAGTTTATAGATAAATATTTTATCTTCAACTTTTATATTCAAATCAAGAAAAGTAGCTTGTGTTCCCTTATGTTCACAGTTTAATTTTAACTCTTTAGGATATATTAAATGTTTAGTATTTGCAAACTCATCGCTATCATTAATGCAAACAAGGTCGTCAATATATCGCCTACATCCATGATAACTATACGCTCTAGATATATCGTTTTTTATTAATGATGATATATACATATATTCAAGTCTATGTAAATATAGATTTGCTCAAAATGGAGAAGGAAATATCAATTGTTTGGAGTAATACTTTATTTCCTATTTGAAAGTAACTCTCTTTTATAAGGTGACTTATAAGCATTGTCAGACTAGTTTTGGACACACTCGTCTTACTATATTTAGTTTTACACCAAAAGGCTTTAGATTTTGCAAAGTTTATGTATTTACCTTTTTCTCCTACAAAAGCTAAATCCATAGTATTACCTAATTCTTTAAAAAGTTCTTTATGTGGTATTTTTGTATATAATGTACTCATATATATATATATATATATATATATATATATATATATATATATATATATATGTGTGTGTGTGTGTATATATATATATATATGTGCGTGAGTGTGTGCGATTGGATCTTTCATAACATTTTTATTCCGTTTTCATATTATATAGTTGCACGCAAGAGTATTTGTACATATGTTTTCACAATGCGTGCTTGAACTCATGCGAATCGTTTCAATTAAACTTCAAATATTTCAGTCATTTACGCACGATACTAATTTGAAATACACGTTTAATTATTTTTTCTTTGCATTCGAAACAAGTCAACTGTAAAAGTGTAAATACACGCACACACACACACTATATATATATATATATATACATATAAAGTTAGGTATGTGTATATGTTTATATATTTCTATGTATAAGATCACTCCTTAACTAATTAATCGATAATTATTAATTTTGGAACCCATCTGCTAGGCGTGAGGGTTGATAATGTAGGCTATACTTATCTTAATGTACTTTCAAGCAAAGAGGTGAACACCTTCCGTGAAAATTTAGATACCTTCAATTTTTGTGAAATTTTAGCAGTAAGTATTAGACATAAATTTCTAAATATTCCCCCAATTTCAGCATTTCCATAGTGATTTGAAAAGTTTTTTTATCGGACATAATATGGGCACACGCTTCCATTTAAAAATTCAAATATTTAAGAGTTGTATTTAATTTGATTTATAGACATTATTCACCTATTTAGCAAGATTCCCTGAATTTCAATTTCTTCTCAAGACGAATTAAGCTTAATCTTTCATTGTTAGATATTTTCTGAATCACGTAATGGATTTTAATAGAAATTAGAATAATCATTCTAGAAATATGATTTAGTAGCATTTCTTTTGATTATAATATTTCTTAGGAGATATAAAATTGTGCAAACTGTTCTATTCAGCGATTTAATTCTACCAGTCGTGGAACGGGTTATCTCTTAGTTTAGTATACATTTTTATTTATACACACATTTTTTTCAACATGGGACTCTCATCTCTGCTTTTATATTAATCACTTTTTTATGCCTATCAGCTTATTTCCACCTGGAGAGAAACAAATTTACAAAAGTGTACCGAAAATCTTTTATGAAACTAAAAAATATACACTAAATTAATATATAGCTCTACTTGTGAGCGGGTACTGTTAAACACTGTATGGACCTGGGGCGATGTCCTCAGCAACTGATGAAGCCAAAGTTTTTGCTAAGCACTTTGCAGCAAATTCTACTCTTTGCCCGCTTGGCTACCTACGTCCAAACCTACACCCGAAAAAACTCTAAGCGACATCCGAATATCTGTTCGTGATGTCACCAAACTTATTAAGAATCTCAGTGCTAACAAGCCAACTGGTCCCGACAACATTCCGGTCATAGTACTCAGTAAACTGCACCACAGAATACCTCCTATCTTTACTAAGCTGTTTACTCTTTGCTTAAAGGAGAAAAGCTTTCCATCACCTTGGAAGACTTCGTTGGTCTGCCTGATATTTTAAAATACCGGAGATCGGACCTCTGAATCCCAATACAGACCGATCAGTCTCCTGTGCGTCATGAGAAAGTTGCTTGATTCTGTAATAAATCAAGAAGTTGTCAACCACCTTAACGAAAACAACTTTCTTATTGACAAGCAACACGGATTTCGTCCTGAAAGATCTACCGCTGATGTGCTGACTGATATCGATGGGGCCTTCGTTACTAGGGCGATAGCTTTTGATATATCTTTGATAGAGTTTGCCACAAAGGTTTGCTACACAAGCTACTTAGCTATTGAATATCTGGAAATTTCCTCTCAATCATCACATCATTTCTCTCCTATATGTCCATAAAAGTAGTTCGTGATGGGCAAACATCCGAAGCATATAGTATCAATACCGTCGTGCCTCAAGAATCCATTTTGGAACCAATTCTCTTCCTAATCTTCATAAACGATTTTTCAAAACATATTCTGAGGCCATTTGTTTACATCAACACAGACGACCCAACTATTTATGGGAACACTTCGAAGAGCATTGATGATCACGATCTTTCTGTCTCCATCTCTCTCTCTCTCTTCCAACTCAGAGCACGTTGTGCAATGGGGAAAATAATATTTTAAGATTTCTAAAACCAAGCTTTTCTCCTTTCACCACCAACGCTAAGCTCCTCATATCTCCCCAGTCGAAATAAATGGCTCTCTCCTCGAGGAAGACCCCTTTTTTTATAAGCTTCTGGGGCTGACTTTCATCCCATACCTGAATTGGAAGACTTGCATAAAATCTGTTGCTAAGTTTTCTGGGAAAATAGGTGTGCCATTCTACCGTTCTTGAAACTACTTCATCCCCGACGCAATCATTTACCTGTATGCGAGCCACATACGCTCTAAGACGGGGTGCTGCTGTAATTTAGAATGGTGCTGCTCGAAACACTCTATCCCGTCTTAACAGCGTACGAATTCCACTCCGCAATCTAGTGAGAGATGTTCTCTTCAGCATCTCTCGCTATGTTCATGGTAGGCGCACGACTGAACTCCAACACTTCGTACCCTTGTAAAACATTCTCATCAAAAACTCGTCTAGCTACAGCCACAGCAAGGAACTTTCTTTCTATCTCTCCTTTCCAATAACTAAACGAAACTTCATGAAAAGAAGTTTATTTTCTTACTACATACCGCATGTGAATACAAGATACCACGAGACTGCTTGCCAACTGACTACAGCATGATCGTCTTCAAGTCTTATATAAACACACACGTGATCCGTTACCCTTAAGTAATGCCCTTTAGTAAAGAAAGATAAGAAGATTCACTGGACTTTTACTATGAATAAAAACTTACGTGGGTCATATATATATATATATATATAAGGTTCATAGAGTTTGCTTGAATCATTATTTAGTGTGTATATATATAAAGGTGATTTCTAGAAGGCAATACAATGCAGATGTGTAACAAATAGAAACAAACTGAACTGAAGCAAATTAATACAATATATATATATATATATATATATATATATATATATATGTATATATATATATGAGTGTCAGGTTGTATATGAAAAGAAATCAAATAAAGTGCTCGATCATATAAGAGAGCTAATATAATTTATATGTAATATATGTAATATGTAATATATAATGTAATATGTAATATACAATATCTAAATGAATTATATATATATATATATATATATATATATATATATATATATATATATATATGTACATGATATTATGTCCTATCTGCGTCAGCATTGTCTAATGTAAGCTCCGTTCAGTATGATATTTCGGGAACATTTTCCTTCGTCAGATGAATGTTCAACTCTTCAAACGCGCATATGGGGACCACTGTCAGCGGGCTATACCGCAGAACATGAAATGGATTTGAAATATAATTAAAATCAAAAACAATGTTTTTTCTTTTAATTTCTTTCCTCAAATTTTGCCCCAATTTCATTCTTCGTCTTAACTTGTTGTGTCGATGTTAATATTTATAATAATATTAATATTTTTTTTTATTTTTTTAATTATGTATAGTTTATAAATGTATTTTATTTAAGTCCATTTCATTTATTCATTCATCGCATGTATCCTGCTTAAAGTTAATTATATTCGTTTATATTCTTTGGACGATGGAAGGGAGGTAATTCTGCCGTGAGGATTATTCCCCTTTATCAGCTAGGATCTGTTTAACTTACTGGCTATGGTTTTAAATTCGCATGTCAATTCAGTGATTTTCTTATTACATTTTCGATGTTGAGTAAACTATTATCCCTACATAACGAATGTTATTAATTTGTAGGCTTAGATATTAATGTTATAAAGTGAATATTCTTGCCGGGAGCGGGGGTCTTGATATTAATTATTAATTAATTCCCTATTTTATTTTATTAATTTTTAAAATCATTTTTAGCATTAAATGTCGAGTGATTATTTATCCTATGTTGCTATATTAATTATTATTATTATTATTATTATTATTATTATTATTATTATTATTATTATTATTATTATTATTATTATTATTATTATTATTATTTACTCACTAGGAGTTATCACACTGGTCATCGTCAGTGATCGCCCACTGCCAACAACCTGTGGTATTCCCTGGAGTCTGAGTGACAACAAGTCTCCTCAGACTTCCAGTATGCTCCACCTCTTTTCGTTCATCACCGCTGATGACCTTGCGGTATCGCAACAGCCACCTACCACCGATTTCCCGCTGGTAAGGGCCATTGGTCCCCTCTGGGGCCCGAGTGGCAACAAGCCTCCCCAAGGTCCCAGAGCTGTCCGCGCTCTTCCAGTGGAGGTCTGGTTTGCGCTTTCCCTCCTCGACCCTCTGTCCATAATTTTCGTGGCGTCAGCCTATGCTTGCGCCTCTCTCGTGCGGTTGTATTTTCCCCGGTTCTGTTGTTTTGTGCTTCCATGTGTTTGTTCTTCATTCGTTGCTTATGTGGGTTGGTTTCCGCATTCGAGGACATTTCTCAGGATTGTAGCTGTTTTGATCATTACTGTCCTTTGTATGGTCTCAGTTATCCCTTTGATTCCTATTTCTCCTAGTCTTTTCTCCATGTTTTTGGGGACTGTTCCTAGTGCTCCTATGATTATTGGTGTTATACTGACTTTCTTCATGTTCCATATTCCTTTCAATTCTCTGGCAAGTTCAGTATATTTGCTTCTTTTTTCCGTCTCTTTGGTCTTCACTCTGTGGTCTGCTGGAACGGCAAAGTCTACGATTTTGCAGGTTTTTTCTTTCTTGTTGATTATTATCATATCCGGTCTCCTTGCTGTTATGGGTTTGTCTGTTTGTACGTTCATATCCCATATGAGTTTGTGTTTTTCGTTTTCTAGTACAGTTTCTGGTTTGTGTTTTTCGTTTTCTAGTACAGTTTCTGGTTTGTGTTTGTACCGTTTTTTTGCATATTCGTAATTCAGTTGTTTGCACATTTCCCGGTGTACTTCTTTCCCCATGCTATCATGTCTGTTCTTGTATTCCTTTTGTGCTAGCTTGCTGCATTCACTTATTATATGATTTATCGTTTCGTCTCTTTGTCCACACAGTCGGCATTTGCTGTTTTCCTGGGTTTTATCTATCTTTGCTTTAATAAAGTTTGTCCTAATCGCGTTGTTCTGTGCGGCCGTCAGCAGAGATTCCGTTTCTCTGTTCAAGTGTCCTTTTCTTAGCCATGCCCAGCTGTTTTCATTGGCTTCATCGCTTGTGAGTCTTATGAAGCGTCCATGTAGTTGTTTTTCTTCCCACTTTTCCTTTCTTGTCTTTTTGTTTCTGGGTTCAGTACTTCCGGGGTTGTTTGTTGGGCTGGTGTCTCTTGCTGTGGTGATCAGTCTTTCCGTGTTCTGGGTTACATATTTCTCCAGCTCTTTTTTGGTGTCTTCCACACAGTCTTCTATACTTACCAGTCCTCTACCTCCTTCATTTCTTTTCACGTAGAGTCTGTCCGTGTCGTCTTTTGGGTGCAAAGCATTGTGCATAGTCATTAGTTTTCTTGTTCTTTGGTCAAGGTGCCTGAGTTCTTCTTTGGTCCAGTCTATGAATGGTCCAGAGTATCTTATTAGTGATACAGCCCATGTGTTTATCCCTTTTACTAGGTTTCTGCTATATAGTTTAGTTTCTAAGAGTTTCCTTGTTCTTCGTAGATATTCTTTTCCAATCTTCTCTTTCATTTCTGTATATTTGATTGTGTCTGCTTCCAGAACTCCCAGGTATTTGTAGCTATCATGTTCTCCTAGTGCCCTCATCTCCTCTTGGTTGGGGAGTTCTATACCTTCTGTCGTCTCCAGTTTTCCTTTTTTGATCTCTAGCAGTGCACATTTTTCTATTCCAAACTCCATTTGGATATCCTGGCTGAATATCCTGGTTGTGTTTATCAGCTTTTCCAGTTCTTTTTTGTTTTTTGCAAACAGTTTAAGGTCATCCATGTACATCAGGTGGTTTATTCTTTGTTCTGTATCCGTAAACCTGTATCCGGCATCACACTTTCTGAGTATGTAGTTGAGTGGCATCATGGCTATTATAAACAGTAGTGGTGATAGAGAGTCTCCTTGAAAAATGCCTCTCTGTATTTTTATCTCAGACAGGTATTGTCCTCCGGCTGTCAGTTTTAGTCTCCATGTTTCCATTACTTTCTGGATGAGATTAATAATCCTTTCTGGTATCTTGTATATCTTTAAGCATTCAATTATCCATGTTTGGGGGATTCTGTCGTAGGCTTTCTTGTAGTCAATCCATGCCATGGTTATGTTCTTTTGTCTTCTCTTCACCTCCTTCAGGGTCTTTTGATCAATGTATAGTAGATCATGTGCCCCTCTTTGTCCTTTCCGGCATCCTTTTTGTTCCTCGGGGAGCAGTCCACGATTGTCCAGGGATTGGTAGATTTGTTCTCTCAGTTGTGCTGTGAGAATTTTCCACATTATTGGTAGACATGTTATCGGTCTGTAGTTGCCGGGGGTCGTTCCCTTTTTGGGGTCTTTTTGTATTAGTGTTGTTCTTCCTTCCGTCATCCATTCTGGTACGTCTGTTTTATAGAGACATCCGCTCAGTTTCTGCGCTATTCTTTCATGAAGGGTCGTGAATTTTTTAAACTATTATTATTATTATTATTATTATTATTATTATTATTATTATTTTTTTTTTTTTTTTTTTTGTATTCACTAGGAGTTCTCACACAGGACGTCATCAGTGATTGCTCACCGACAACAATCGGTGATATTCCCTGGAGCCTGAGTGACAACAATTCTCTTCAGATTTTCAGTATTCTCTACCTCTTTTCGATAGCCACCGCAAATAACCTTGCAAAATCGCAACAGCCGTTTACCATTGATTTCTCTCTAGTATGGACAATTGGTCTTCTCTAGGATTTTAGTGGCAATAAGCATTATTATTATTTGTACTCACTAGGAGTTCTCACACAGATCATCGTCAGTGATTGCTCACCGACAATAACCAGTGGTACTTCCTGGAGTTTGAGTGACAACAAGTCTCCCCAGACTTTTAGTATTCTTCACCTCTTTTCGCAACAACCTCTTACCATTGATTTCTCGCTGGTAAGGACAATTGGTCTTCTCTGGGATTTGGGTGGCAATAAGCCTCCTCACGGTCTCAGCATTCTCTGCACTTTTCCAGTGGAGGTCTGGTTTGTGCTGTCCCTCCTCGGTCTTCTCATCCTCCTCGACCCTCTAAAAATATGTTGTCTGGTGTTAGCCTAGGCCGGCACCAGTGAAACAAATAAATAAATAAAATAATATTTCTTTAAATTTATTTAAAAAAAAAAAGTTTTTTTTTTTTTTTAATTTTTAAATTTTTTCCTTTCAATTCCTTATTTCATTTCCTTTTCTCTTTCCTTATTTAAAAAAAAAATATTAAAAATTTTTTTGGGGGGGGGGCGGGGAGAGGAAGGAGCTTATAGTGTTTCTTGTAATTTCTGTTTCTTTGGTTCATTTTTGTGTAGTGATAGCTGAGGCCGGTGTAATTTATTGGGGGGGGGGGGGTATTTTGAAGTGCCGTTTCTTGCAGTTTCTGTTCCTTGGTTCTTGTTGTGGTGTTCTTCGTGTGGTTTTGTTTTCTCCGTTGTAAATTCCTTGTGACTAGTTAGCCTTTGTAGCTTATGCGTGTTAGTTTCCGCATTCAAGGATTTTCCTTAAGATTGCAGCTGTTTTGATTATTGCCGTCCTTTGTATGGTTTCGATAGTCCCTTTGATTCCAATTTCTCCCAGTCTTTTCTCCAGCTTTTTGAGGATTGTTCCTAATAATAATACTACTACTACTACTACTACTACTACTACTACTACTACTGATGATGATGATGATGATGATGATGATGATGATGATGATGATGATGATGATGATGATGATGATGATGATGATTATTTTATTTTATTTTATTTTATTTTATTTTATTTTATTTATTTATTTTGGTTCAACCTAAATCCTTTTTATTATTATAAACTGAGTATTTTCCGCCTAAGCTTATTGGGCCTTAAACATTGATTTGAAGGTAAAATTAAAATTAGAAAAAAAATGAGATGTGTGTGTATGTGCCCTAGAAAAATTAATGAGAGAATCTACATTAAATTTAAAAGTATATTCGGATGTAAAATTACCCGGAGAAGATAATGGCAGTAATTGTAAATACAGAACTAAACAGATTTCGTCGAAAGTGGAGGTGGTGAAGGGGTCTAATTTTGAACCAGAATTTCGAAAGCGACAGTGTAATGTGAATGTATTGCTTCCGCTCGGCATTTTCTTTAAAAATTATTACACTTTTCTAAAGCGGCTCTTCGGACTAGAGAAGGGGGTGGCAAGAAACTAAGAAAGAATGGCTTTCGTAGTTCTCTTCAGGAATTCTTCATTTTATTTGTGTGGTTTCAGTAACGCCCGAAACGAGTGCAATACATGTAAGATTGCAATTTTACATTTGGTAACTGGTGATCCAAAAGTGCTCAACATTGTGTTAAACGTAGCATTACCCGGAAAAAAACTCCTGTCTTCTGTTAACTCGGTGTTGCCCGGGAGCCATAATAGTAATAATACAGTATTATATCTAGTAAGTGGTAATTCAAACTGCTCATTATCATAGATAGAGCAAGCGTGTTTACTCAGTATTGCCCTGGAGTAATCAATATCATAGATAGAGACACCCTTGAGTAGAGAGGGTGTTTTTAAACGCTACGTTGCCCCGGAGTAAGATTTTCACTGTATTTTGTTATACAAGAAAAGTTACAGTTGCGTTGCTCGGGAGTCAGTGTTCAAAATCCTAGATAGAGCAGGTGTGTGCAATAATACAATAGTACATTTTCAATCTGATATATGCTTGATAGAGAAGGGAAGGACAAGAAACTCAGCGTTGCCCGGGAATATACTAAAATAAATATAGGTTTAATTATATTAGTAAAGAGAGGGTGAATATAAAGAGCTCGGCGTTGACCGAGAATATATTAAAACAAATGTAGAGTTCATTATATTTTTGAGGAAATAGGTGAGGAAGATAGCCAGAAACACATGTCCATTTATTTTTTTGTACGTAAATTTATATATATAGTACAATATTAATGTTGAATAAATAATATCAAATTATTATTACATACATACGCCAGCGTCTCAAGCTTTTGCTCTCATCAGTGCAGGGATGATAATCTCGGACGGTCGAACGGTTCGAACCCCTGCCACAGAATCAACCTAGACTCCGACCTAGCATATATATATATATATATATATATATATATATATATATATATATATATATATATATAAAAATGACACATCCGATTAAGTGCAACTGAATGCAATATTCTGCATATTCGTAACCGCCTAGGAAGTGGAAAATACTAGAAAACAATACTGTTCTATCGCCAGTAAAGATAATAGCAAAACTCTCTCTCTCTCTTTCTTTCTTTATTTATATATATATATATATATATATATATATATATATATATATATATATATATATATATATATATATATATATATATACATTGGTATAATTAGTCGCCGGAAAATCATTATGCATTAGTGGATGGGAATAAATAAAGGTGTAACTTATGTTTACGTAGTGAGTTGGTTAGGCGATTTTATAAGCATTATTAAATTATTCTTTAATGTACCTTTTCCGAGCCATTCACTTTTCATGCCTTCTCTAGAGTGTAAACTGAGTTGTTTTTTAAATAGTCGGTGCACCCTATTTTGTGTTTTTGAATTGGGCCGCTAAGTTCCCGTAGCAAAATGGACTATATTGTGTGCGCATAAACCTTCTATGCATGGTTTATTTCCGGTTGAAATGTACAAATAACGAAAAGGCGAAAGGAAGGGAAATTGGGAAATCATGTTCTCTTGTTTTATCAGTTTTTCTGATGTCTGTTGCGGGATTTATCTGTGATCGACAAGATTTTCTGACGATCTATAGATAGAATTGAGATTTCTAGTCTTTGGGTCTGGTTTGTGAGATAATTTAATTCCGTTCTAGTGTGTGTTTTTGTTTTCGGAGTGCACAGACTGTTTAAATTTTCTATATCTAGTTTTAGATGTTCGTATTGTTGGTGTATAAGTGTTAGAAAGGTGGGTTTATTTTGTAATGTTTACTTTGTTTCTGTGTTGCGTGTTGTGTATACTGATACGACAATAATACAGTCCATTGAATACATTATGCTATTATTTTCATAGCTGAGCTTGTGGGTTCATACCTTCACCAAGGGTATTGGTGCGTGAGCTAACGTTTTCGATCCGATCATGCTTGAACTCGTGTTATTCGGTTTCATTATTAGTATCAGACGGCCAATTTGCATCGTTAGTATATCATTTCAAATGTTATTTGATTCAGTATGTATTTATCAAAGTAACGTTTAGGCGAGAAACAAAAACACACAGCCGCACGAAATCTTGTCTGATAGTTTTACCAATATAAGAATGATGAACCATTTCTCGGAATTATAGTTCAAACCTTCAACTGAAACGAAAGTGTGACTTTAATTTTCATTCGTTTTCTTAAATAGCGTTTGTAAAATCTCGCTTTAGTTTTCCCTTATTTAAAAAAAAATAAATATTCGATAAATAAATAATCAAAAATAGTTCAACGTGTATTTTACAAGAGTATCTGTGCGTAAATGACTGAAATAGATCCGTTTGCATTTCAGCGATATGCATGAAGTCAATCACGCACATCCTACGACGTTTGTAGAAACATGTGCACAAATAAACTCGCGTGCATTGGCTTTGTGTGCATAGACATTTATTCAAAGATATTTTCAAGTAAACATTCATTAGATCGACGCTCCATTATTCCCGCCCATTTTTAAAGATTCGACTACCTAGCGAATTTCTGAAGTTTTATTAATTCGTTCTCAGCGACGGATTTCTATTTAATGTAAATATATATATATATATATATATATATATATATATATATATATATATAATATTTATAAATACATATTAATTACCTATAGACCTCGATGTTTCATGCTTACGCAATGTTCAGTGCAGGTAGCTAATTCTCGACGGTCGACGGGCGCGAACTCCGACTACAAATCGCCACTGATTCGTAGTAAGGAGAGTCACCAGTTGGCCACCAGAAATTCGCTTAGAATTTAGGAAGAAATTTAACTTTGTAAATACCAAGTCGGCGCGTATTCACAGCAAGTGGTGAAGAGTGATCTAACAACAACAAATCGTGTTGGATCTCGCAACACATATATATATATATATATATATATATATATATATATATATATATATATATATGTTAAAAAATATTTATGTATTTATCAACGTTTCGTCTTTATTATAAGACTTCCTCATCTAACACAAAATCTATTGAAAGCATTTTACCTTTTTCTGAAGGTTTATATATATATATATATATATATATATATATATATATATATATACATAATATTTATGAATAAATATTAATTACTTATTACCTACAGACATCGATGTTTCATGCTAACGTAATCTTCAGTGCAGGAAGCTAACTCTCAATACGTCACTGATTAGCAGTCAAGAGTCTTAACCCCTCGGCCATAGGGAATCAGCTAATAATTAAAGAGGAATTTAACTTAGTAATTAGCGAGTCGGCGGCTAAATTTACACAAGCAGTTAAAGTAATCAATAAACTAGTTTTTGGATTTTTTGGTAAAGCTATTTGTACTGCTTGTTATTAAACTCACTCAGAGTGCCCGGCCTATATATATATATATATATATATATATATATATATATATATATATATATATATGGTGTGTGTGTGTGTGTGTGTGTGTGTGTGTGTGTGTGTGTGTGATTAATTTGTTCATATTATTCGCGATAATTTGAACAAATTCAGCTATTTATACCTAAATGCTATGGTGAGAATAATTTTTCCATTTACCAATCTGATTCTCTCATAGGGTAGGGGGAGATAAATTTGAAAAATAATTATCCATGAACTCGCGTTCAGTTGTCTTACGATGTATCAGCGTGCTCAGAGACTGACGCCCGACGTTCTACCACTCAGCCAAACCCTCTTCGTTTTAGAAATGTATCGTATTTATGGATGCCATTGATTTGTTTATTGTTCGATACTTTCAACGAAATCAACTATTTATACGGAAAAGCATTGTATCTAAATGCTTGGTGGAAATAATTTTTCCCTTATCCTATGTGTTGAATACGTTCAAAGTATCGCAAATAAAATAAACAAATAAATGACATTTATAAATGCGGTAAATTTGTAGAGCGTCGGGCAGCGGTCGCTTGAGTCCCGGTTTTGAATCTTGCAAACTCCATCCACGCTGATGAGTCGTAAAAGAAAGAAACACGTGTCCGTGGATAATTATATATATATATATATATATATATATATATATATATATATATATATATATATATATATATATGTGTGTGTGTGTGTGGGTGGGGGTGTCTACGAATATATATATTTATATAAAGTTCATATATGTAGATATGTTTATATATTTGTATGTACAGGATTCACTCGTAACCTGAAATATGTCCGGTTTGATGCAAAATATTAGGTCAATCACGGATATATATATATATCATCAACTTAGCTTAATAGGACATAGACTAGAATTAATTCCCCAACACAATAAGGATATATAAAAACTTTTTTAAAATTGCGTAAATAATTATAAATTAGAACTTAATGAAGATATCAATATTAACAAAAATTATGAAAAACGAAATATAATATGGCTCAACCCGCTTATAAGAGAGAGGTAAAAACACAAAGTGGCGATATATATTTTTAGAATAATATTTAAACATTTCCCGAAAGACAATGCGCTATTTAAAATTATCCGTGCAACAATAACTAAGTTTAATTTGATTCCCATTTACAACATGCAGTCAATAATAAATAAATATAATGAAAATAACTAGTAATAGTATTAACACTAGTAGTGTTAATAATAATACACACTTATGTAATTGTAGAATAAGAAATAATTACACACTAAAATATAAATGTTATACGTCTAATGTCATAGAAAACCACATTGAAAATAATATTAACAAGCCGCGCATGCGTGCCCCCCCCCCTCTGTATGTGACTCGATGTGGCGAGTGTAAAATGCAATAAATTTGAGCAACTTGGGGCATTTTTTACCCCCCTTTTGACCACCTGGAGGGGCGAACCAGAACTTTTCAGAGGTCTAGGATGCTCATTCTACATCCAGAACAATTGCCTCTACATTTTGGCCAAGTTTCAGAAAAATTGAATGGATGGATCAAACGTTATAGGAGAAAAGGGTAATTGTTTGCTATTTTTGGGGATTTTGACCCTTGGGGGCGCGAACCAGATTTTTTCCAAGGTCAGCGGTAGTTATTTACTATTAGGAACAATTGCCTCCATATTTTGGCCAAGTTTCAGAGAAATTGAATGGATGGATGAAAAGTTATGGGGCAAAAAATGTCATTTTTTGCCATTTGGGGGCATTTTGACCCCCGGGGGGGGGGGGGGCTAACCAGTTTTTTTTTCAAAAATCGGAGAATGTCACTTTCCAACTTGACAAAAGTTACAACTTCATGCAAAATTTCAGAGAAATTCAATGGATGGTTGCGGAGAAAAATCCGGACGGACGGATGGACAGACGGACGGAAATGCCTCAAAACATAGGTCTCCCGATTTTATAAATCGGGGGACCAACAATGAACAAAATGTATATATAGGAACCACGGAAAATGCTTTCAGGTACAGATACAATCGTCACATGATGACATTTAGAAGTGAAAAATACAAAAATAGCACAATAGTCTCGAACATATATATGGTAACAAAAACAAAGATATAAGCTATAATACAATTGGGAAATATTATAATTAGCAATTCTTGCAATATCAAGAGTTTAAACTCAAAATTATTCGTAAAAGAAAAAAAAAATCAAACTATAAACTTACATAACCAAATTAATTTATTACATAATAAACAAGAATGTGTTGCTAAATGTAGGCAAATAAACATATACTTTATTTACTACTTGCGAAGTAAAAACATCTCAAAGTAAAAAAAAACGGTTTACAATGTACATACAACGTTGAATTCAGTCATGTGACTCTCATGAATTGTAGCGCCCCCCTATTCTCATAGATAAATATGTAAAAAGCAGACATTTGTTTTTTCTCTCGACCTGAGAATGTAGAAATTACAAGAGCTCCAGTTGAAACATGTCAAGGTATGTAGTCAAATGTTTTTATAAATAATAGTATATATATATATATATATATATATATATATATATATATATATATATATATATATATATATATATATATATATATATTGCACATATCATTTACACTATTAATACAATACTAGCGGGACGGGATCCGTGAAAATTCCACAGTAGTGTACTTGTGGGAATGTGTTACATATTTCAATTCTGTGGACGACTGGTGCGGACGTAGATCCCAGCATATAGCAACATATAGAACAGTTTTTTTTTATTATATTCCAATAACCATGGTTTGTTTTATTACTTTTATTTTTATTTTTTTCACATTTCCAAAAATTCCAAATTAAAACATACATTGGTTCGACGGGCTGTAGTTTTAAGGACAGATATCAAAACCATATACACTCTTTTAAAGAACCTGAAACAAATTCAAAAAAGATTCCTACGACTTTAGCTAAGCATGTAAGAGAACTAAATAGCAAAAACATACAATACAACCTAAAATGGTCTATACTAGGTAGAGCAGGGAAATATAGACCTAGCAAATCTAAGAGATGCCACCTCTGTATTCTAGAATCCTTCAATATAGTTATGTCTAAAGATAATTTATTAAATAAAAGACAGGGGTGATTCAAAACTGCCTACATAGAACCGCATACATCCTATCCCGCTAGAGACCCATATAAAATACTTTTGCTTGTAACTCTTTTCATCAACAAGAGTATGTAAGTAACTAATGTATAGGAACAACATAAGAATTTCTTGACAATACAAAAACATAAACCTAATACTAGATAACTGAGTACTAATACATCAATATGAAACATTTAGAAATAGAGCACATCACTTATAATCTAAAATAACCGAAGTAATTAAAATTGTATCTGACTTATAATAAAAAAAATAGTAAGAAGGCTAGATTATGAGAACATCAATAAGTAATTGAAATAGGTTTATTCATCTTGGTTTTTTTCGATCTGTATTAATTAGGTGAGAAATGGTAAATAGTAAGTAAGATATCCCTTTGGTAGGAGTATAAACTAATAACACTAGTATCATCTTAAATATTATGCGAAATAAATGTCCAATAGATAAATGAAGCAATAAAATAAATAAATAAATAGATAAATAAATAATGTGTGTATATATATGTATATATATGGTGTATGCATGTGTATGTTTGTTTATTCGGATATATACATATATATATTGTATGTATCTATGTATGCATATATATGTATGTCGGAGGTTTGGATGTTGAGCATAATAGTTCCGATTCACTTATATTGAAACCTTAAGCAATGGAAAGGTACAAACATATTATAACTGAACTTCGATGTTAAGTTTTCTTTTTATAGGAAACGATTTTGATATCATATTACTTAACACAAATATTTAGAGGCTTGTAATCTGTTGAAATACAATCATTTCTGTAGTGGTTGTTTGTGGAATTTTTGTAGATGTTGATTGTACGTTTTTATTTGCGTTCGGATCTCTTACTGTATGTATGCAGGTAGGCATGTTGATAGATAAGCGTAACAGTAGGTACAACCTAATATTAGATTTAAAAAAGAAAAAAAGATGCTTCATCATAGAAAAATAAACAGGAATGATCTAATTCCTATTTTAGTCACGTTAATTGTTTAGAGTGAATTGGGGTTTTTGACATTATTTTTAGCCTATTTGCACTTAATTTTTTAGTTTTAGAAGTAAAAGAAATACTTGTTTTTTATCGTACATATACTGAAGAAATATTTCGATATGTGTGTGAGCGTATGTGTAGGTGTATGCATGCATGTATGTGTGTGTATGCATATATATATATAAAGAACTCTGGTTCAAAATGTAGCTATCGATAATAATATATTTCCAATTTTCTTTTTCCTCTTCTTACTCTCTCTCTCTCTCTCTCTCTCTCTTACTGCCCCCTCTCTCTCGCCTTTTCTCTACTTCGTGATGATAAAATGATGAATAAAGAACACAATGTTCTGTACATGATCTTTTTCTGTTATTTAATTTCAATTAACAAAAGCTGGAAAAACTCAGCATTTATTGTGGTCTTCAACTCCAAGAAAGGACCACTGGACTATCAAGCTATATCATCATCATCATAATAATCTACAACACATGTCTACAACGAAAAATACATTCGTTTGCTAAATAAACAATTCCCATCTGGAAGCTGCTCATGCGACATGCAGGAAAAGGCGGGGCTTCACAGAGGACCGTAGGCACCATGCTGGGATCAACGTAACAGTTGAATGGGCGTGGTCGTTCCAAAATGTTATATTAACCGGTTCAGAATTTGATCTGGCAGAAAGCGACTGGCGAGAGAATTCGACTCGTGTCAATTTCTGTTTGCACACTCCTTCGATCGTGAGATGACATCAAGGAAAGGAAGGTGACTCGGTTTTAACTTGCGTGTATTCTGTTCTTGTTTAGATAACATACACACACACACATATTTATTATATATATATTATATATATATATATATTATATATATATTGTAAGCTATGAAAATATATTTATGCCAATTAAGCTACACAGAGGCTCCCGCGTTTCATCCACGGGGGAATGTTCAAGCTATATATATATATAAAGTAATTAGTCGAATCCATCAATCCTATTCATCTCATGTCTTTTAAAGGAGACGACAGTCCACTGCTGAAAACTCTATAACCAAAATCATGTGTTTCATTCTCTGCTTCTTTACGTTAACAAACATGCAAAAGTCTTGACACTTTCTGACAAATCAAAATTAATATTATGTATGATTTTTCTACATTGCTTTCTTCGTCCTGAGGAAGTCTGTTAATAAAGACAAAACGTTGATGAATACATAAATCGCATAGTTTTTGGCTTTCCTTTTATCATTTTATATATATATATATATATATATATATATATATATATATATTTGTTGTGGTTGCAAGGTTGAACAATAATTAGTGAGGAATACAATGAAGACGCAAACAAAAAGGAGAATGCAATAATAAGTGTATTAAAGAAAAGGTATATTTACAGTATGTACAAATGAAGGTGTCGAGTCAGAGAGTCTTGGTGGGAGGACATGTACGCTCTTCGGCGTCACTTCCGGTGGCATTTAGGTAACACACACTAAGGCCAACCTAGGCTTGCCATTTATAGTGTAACGTTATTCGTATATGCAAATGAGTGGTTGCCACCACAACAATATTGCACGTAACCAAAAAGAAACGAAATAAATCGTAAAACTGAAGACACACAAAACAAGTCTGACCTCCGATGTGGGAGTCTTGAATATGTTCAATTAGTTTACATACTGGAAGAATTTTTGCTTTGCAATGAAACCTTTTTGGCTAAAAAGGATGAACATGTATACGTTCTCTGTCTTTTAAACAACAGTTTTGTTTGAAATTCCGTGAAGAGATTTCGAGTAGACTGACTTGCACGTTAAGACAAAGAATAGCATCTGCACAAATGTACAACTGCACAGTTTTTCACAAAGGTTCCAATGCGATACATTTTTGGATAAAGAAAGAAGACCGCTAGAAATATTAAAATGTTAATTATAATAAAAGCTATAATTTAACATCCATAAGACTAGAAATTCATTATTTGTGGCCGATAAACGCATAATATATATTTATATGATTTGAAATGGTTTTTGAAACGAGTAAAATGCAAATTTCGATTCACACAGGACTCTTCATCAGGATAATAAACAATATTTTTCTTCCTTTTTTAAACGACATGGTGTCGCTTGATCTTATGCTTCAGTTGTTAACGAAGCTCGTTGTGTAATAATGCCCCAATATTGTGTGTGTGCTTTCTATTATCTTATGAAGATTCCTGTGTGAATCGAAAATTTGAATTTTAATAAATAATATTTTTATTAAAAAAAGAGCCTCTGCATTTTACTGGTTTCAAAGACCGTTTCAAATTACAAAATTTAAATGCATTCTATACAGTGGATACATTTCGCTAATACTCATAACCTGCGACCAGGGCACACACCACTTGTGGACATTATTACACAACGAGCTTCGTTAACAACTGAAGTACAAGATAAAGCAACAACATGTCGTTTACAAAAAGAGGAAGAAAAAAATATTGTCGATTATCCTGATGAAGATTCCTGTGTGAATCAAAAATTTTAATTTAAATAAATAATATGTTTATTTAAAAAAACCTCTGCATTTTACATGTTTCAAAAATAGTTTAAAATTACAAAATTTAAATGCATTCTATACAGTAGAACCATTTTACTAATACACACACACACACACACACACACACACACACACATATATATATATATATATATATATATATATATATATATATATATTGTATAAATGAAAAAAAGAAAAACCGATAAAAATTTTGATATATTTATTAACGTTTTCTTTTTATTTCTAGATTTTCTCAAGATGACTTATTTCAAGACTAAACGTTGATAAATATATAAACAATTATCGTTTTTCCTTTGTTCATTTTTCATCATGTTGGATTATATTTTCCATAATTATTAGGTCACACACACACACACACACACACACACATATATATATATATATATATATATATATATATATATATATATATATATAGAGAGAGAGAGAGAGAGAGAGATAGAAAGAGAGAGATGCAACTGCAGAGTGCATATATGTTCTAGTTATTATAATAGAAAATAATTGTTAACCATTTAAAACAAGACTGAAACATCCGCGTGAAACTGCTGATTCCAAATATGCCAGTGGACAGAAACACACATAGACATATTTGCCTTATATGTACGGCACTTGCAGACAAACGGTAATGCGAGTTGCTGCTGCTATTGCTATTGTTGTTGAGGGGGGAGGAGGAGATAAACAAGGAGGAAGAGGCTGAGAAGGAGAAGGGGGCACCCACAAAGATCGTGCTTCAGGATTGTCTGAAATCCTTCTCCTTGAGCGTACCAATTCATTAATCAAGATTACGCCACCCACATTGCGACGCCCAGAATAGCAAGTTCCAGTGGTTGCATACGAAATCGAGGAAGGTTTTGCCAGAACATACAAGATAAAGACGACATACATGCTCAGAAGAAATGTTGTTATCGACTTGTAGCGCCTGACACGTCTTTGTTGGCAACACACAGAAGCGAAGAGGACCAGATGACGTCGGATTCTGATGTTGACTCATCTTAGATTTTTGTAAGGGACCTTCTAACCGAGTATCTCTGACACTAACAAATTTCCACTGCCTTTACCACAGTGAATAAGAGTTAAAATTTAAGGGGAGTTACCGGTGGACGTTGAGCGTGGCCATTTTTATTTATCTATTTACGTACGTACGCAGACAGGGGATAAGTAAGTATCATGGTATAAATGGTAGTGGTTACGCGTATTTACATGGAGACACTGTACTATTCTTTCTGAATTTTTAGATGAATATTGATAATTTATATTATTTTGATTATTCGAACTACTGTTCTCATCTTGGGTGTTATTCTCCCAAATGTTCGGTCGATATAACCTTTGACCTTTTTCAGGCACGTCTTTTCGAACTCATGAATATATATGTCGAACTCGGGAATCCGTACATAATTTAGACCGGAACTCTTTATTTAATCTACAGGGTAGTTTGCTCTGGTTCCGTCAACCATGACCGGATATAAGTCTTAAGCAATTTATAATTGTATTCTTAGTATCGCCCGTACTGAGGATTTGAACCTGTAGCTTCATAAATAAAGGTGTTAAGTGACAGCCTTCTGTATACTAAGAATACAATTACGAACTACTTAAGACTTATATCCAATCATGTTTGACGGAACTAGTGTAAACTACCTTGTTAATTAAATAAAAGGTTCTGTTCGGAATTCCGTACGGATTCCGGAGTTCG
Source organism: Sepiola atlantica (assembly GCA_963556195.1). NCBI lineage: Eukaryota > Metazoa > Mollusca > Cephalopoda > Sepiida > Sepiolidae > Sepiola > Sepiola atlantica. The sequence continues at coordinate 55,913,508 of OY744523.1, read as the reverse complement.
ACAAGACACACCTTTAGAAGATAGAGAGTTACATCGGCCGAAACGTTGTGAGAATAATATCCAAGAAGAGAACAGTAGTACGAATAATTCAAATAATACAACTCTACAACTGTCATTGAGCTTTTTAAAAAAAGTTTTCAATTAATCAAATGAGATTTGTTCTTTGTTAATATTCTAATGTTGGCTGTGTAATGTTTATTTCTAGACACAATCATGGATGAACACTCAGCAGCACTCGAATACGCAAAGGACAGACCAAAAGAAGATGTATCCGTTTATTCCTGTAATTTCAAAGCTCATAAAAAAGGGATCAGTAAAGGAGAAATGGTGCAAGCTTATTCAGATTGGAGTAAAGATGGGAAATACGATACTGTGAGTTTCTTCAGTTCAGTTTCTCTTGCATTTTTCGCGTCCCCGTTAATAAACAGAACAATCTAGTGTTGGATTAAATGAATTTCAGACACTCCAGAATGAGCAACAACCTAAAGGACACATTTTCCATTAACATCGCTTGTTTAACTTCCGGTTAATAAAACAATACGGCGTATATGTACATTTTGTAACTTTGCCTTCGCCAACTTTTTAATCAACTAAGTTAGTTTATTTACAAAAAGTTTTATTTACAAGCACGTTTTGTTATACGCACATGATTATTTATGAAAACAAAACAGTTTTATTTATAAAATATTTTGTTTTGTAAACTTTGCAATTTTATAAAAGATTCATAAATTATAGTTTTATTTCGAAACTTTTTATTTTTATTTAGAATCTATAGGCAAACGAATCTTATATAAATAGAGATTTTTCGTTCTGTCCGTTTGTCAGTCACAATTTTTTAAACGCAATAAATACATAGCGGATTCTTTCTCATTTCGAAATCAAATATAGTGCATTAATAGTAACTAATACAATCCGAACAAAAAAAGCGGACCGGAAATCGAAACTGACACCTTAATATCTTCAGTCTGAGATTTTACCAACTGACCTATATAGACTTTCTTATAAATAGAGCTTAAAACATTACCTTAATGAAATGATTATAGCTTTGGCGTTGCGTCGTAGATTCATCTCGGGACTTACACATTTTCATTTTTTATTTACTATAATTCGATTATTTATTGGAATAAACAATGCACTAGTGTAACGTATTACAACCTTTGTAAAATCCCAATAAAAATATAATTTTATTCCGAAATTAAATCTACCACAATGCATTTTGGTTTGTTCGTGAATAAGTCATACATTTTAATGCTTGTTGATAGCTGAAAAAAAAATGAATTACTTCGTGAACCAGCGAAATTTGAAAGGAATTTGGAAGGATTGAGATTCTGGGTTTAAAGTTCTTAGCAAATCCTCACGTATTAAAATATTGAAAGTTTGAAAGCTATGTAGATCCAATCATTTCATAAATAAAGATTAAAACAATATTATCTTAACAGAATTAGTTATAATTTTAAAACAATGTGGTCCAATTAATAATTTGATTACCGAAAGTTAATGTAATAATTAAATTTAACTTTCAAAGACCTATTCATCCAAAGCCTAAATACTTTGGTAAACACAAACAAAAAAGAAACTGCAACAAGAGCGAAACAAAAATAAAAGTTTAAAAAAAAACTCCCGGGCATCGCCAAATAGGTTTAACTAGTAGAGTAATATATTTTAGGAACGAGGTCAGATTAAGAATGGCGATGACGTAGAACATTTTGACATAAAATTGCTAGGATATTTTGAGGAACTACGGAATTAAATATTAAAAAGAATTTGATCTCCATGTTGATCTATATATATATACGCTAAAGAAATCTCATGTACGTACGTTATCACAATCCACCTTCTTTTTAAAAGATGAGATCACCCGATCACAGAAGATGCAATGCCAAAAATAGTTATTTAAAAAATGTCATCTGATGTCGCTGTTATATCGAATGTAAAACGAAAACTAAAATACACTTTCTTGCTTTTCCGGGTAAGGATCAAAGTGTAGTATATTTTCTGTCTAAAGAGGGTACAATAATTCCGGATTCCAGAGAACTGAAATGTGCCACACACTCTTACAAGGGTTTTGAAGATAGACCTCATAAACAAATATATTGTAAAGCTAAATTAATTAGATTACATAGATAAGTAGCTTTCAGTTTTAACAACACTGGTGAAATAATACTATGGTTTCTGCATTCGCGCCGGACCTCCATAAAGCAAGGCAGCAATAAACAACGAATCAAGAATACAACCGTGGAATTTCCACAAGTCACGCTAGTATTGTAAAAATAATGTAAATATTGTGTGCAATATTATTGTGTTATATTAAGAAAATCGTTCTAAGTGTCATAACAAAAAAATAATTGATTAGTTTTTAGGATAGATTGCATGAATTTATCTGTATATTTTTAGATAGGGGTTTATAATTTGTATCATTTGAATTATTAAGACTACAATTCTCACCTTCGTTGCCATTTTCATAAAGTCTCGGCCAATGTAGTCTCTTACATTCTCCAGACGCATCCTATTCTAACTGAAGAACCTATACGGGATTTTGAACTAAATCCTCTATTTACTCCACGTGGTTAGATTCAAGGCTAAAGAATCACTTGGGGATAAACGTTAATTAGATGGGCAGATTGACAGTTGATTGGTGATGGACATTAGTAGATGATTGAAACTTTCAGAATACTACCCACTGGCGCTACCAGATCAAGCTATCTGAAGATTTGAAGTTATATAGACTTTGAAGCATAACAACTTTTACCAAAATGACTGGATTTGGCATTAAATAACCCGAAAAGGGTTGATATGCCGTAAAACAAACAACCAAATACTATCCACTCAAAACAACAACTGAGCAAGAAAACAGCAATTATTTCCCTCTTTGTCTGAATGCGAAGAGTAAAGAACAACATAGGAAATAAGCGGGATTACGAGACAGCGGAAAGTAAACCCAAGTAAAGTAGATTTATAAATACTGGTTTTAATTTTGAACTGATTCGACATTCAGAGTCTCATTTCTCATACAGGAAGATACTAAAGGGCTTCACAAAGTAGAGTCTGGTACATTAACAATTAAGTTTTGAAGAAATCAACCATGTCGACGCCTTTTAAGTAAAACCAGGATTATTTTTATTATGGAAGTCGCTCCAGACAAGCTATGAAGCCACTTAGTGCTCAAAAGGGAATTAAAATACCAAAGCTATAGGTAGAAGGAAAGCAGTCAGTAGCAAGAGTGCTCCACAAGCCTGCAGTTCTGAGAAAGAAGCTATTGGAATAGAAAGATGTATTATAACGAAGTAGTAGAGCAGCGAATTGATGAAGACCACTATGACAGCGAATCAAACGAGCTGAAACAAAGGAAGCAGGAAATAAATAAGACAATTCTGAATAAGACATGTCATAATAGGACTTATAGAAGAAACTGGAATTAGCAATAACACTTCTGTGCGAGAAGCAAAACAAGGTGGGGCCAAGCCTTTAATTGGCCCCACCTTGTTTTGCTTCTAAATCTTATCAAGAACACACAAATATGACAGATTCACAAGCCCAAATATGACAACGGTACTCCATACAAGTTCTAATAGTGGATTTGTAGCGATAGGGTATCGCCTCATGTATTTGGAAGTGTTATCAAAACTAAAGATGTTAAACTAAATAGCTTATCAAACCTTAAGGGAAAGACAGAAATTTAATTCTATGAAGGTTAATTTTGATGTATTTGCTTTCCAAAGAAACATACACATACCTAATGCTATTGTAGATGTAAGAATTCCGAGCAGAGAGCGGACAAAAGAAAAGGAACTTGAGGGATAGAAAGCTGACGTCATGACTCAACAGAACTTGTTAGTATTTTTCTCACACCACCGTAGAGAGATGTGACACAAAGTCGGAAGGTTGGAATTGAAAAGCCAGCGCACAAGAGGCGCGTGCACTCTGGCTCACAAAACTGATTAAGTAGCTCTGCCGTATTTCCCGATAGGGGCGCCTCAGGCGATTAGCAAAAAACTAACCCCTCAAAGAAAGTAGATAAAGCCTGAGACGCTGGACCTCATAGAACTGTACGTAACCATGCGTCAGCACGACATTGACTGAACTATCTTCTGTCACGTTACCAATAGTGATCATTGTATGACCACATCAAATTATACGACAGTTTTTATTTTGCTTTTCATTGTTCTTTGTGACCATATATTTCTGCATCGTACAGGCGATGTTGGTTATGTGATTTCATATCGATGCGTGGGTCAACTGAAAATAGTGCGACTAAGTTTTAAAACTTAGTCGCACTATTTCGGTGATTTTGTGGAATTTGTTCATTTTAAAATTTATTCCTGCTCATACAATTGATCTTTCTGAGGTTAAATGACATTCGTTTAAATTTACATATCTGTGGAATTGTAATAATATTCTGATACAGGGATGTAAAGATAGGGTTAGTATGGTTAATTTCCATGTAAGGTTAAAATTAACTTAAGTATGGTTTTTCAGTTAGGGTTCGAGCAGTGACGTTACACATGCAGGAAGCCGTAAATCTTACGTAACGAATAAGCAGGAAAGCTATTTCTATTGCTACTGTCTACTCCCCAACCACGGAAGTTGGGTTTGTTGTATGTACATTATAAAGAAAAAAAAATTCTCGGCTTTTTGGCTAAGATCAAGATGTATTATCTGTTCCGATGGATACTACACCCCTTAGACCGGTCATGTCCCTTTCTTTCTGGCCTTGATTCCGTCGATCTTAGGGGTTGTCCTGTGAAATTCTAGGGGGTCATCCTTCCCAGGCTTTGCCTTCTCACCCTTCAAGAAAGGGTTAGTTTATTGCTAATCGCCTGAGGCGTATCTACCGGGGAATGCTGACGGAGCTGCCCAGCCATTTTTTATAGGGCGCTGTCTTTTTAAATCCCACTTTCCAACCTTGTGTCACATCTTACCGCTGTCGGAGGATGATAACTAATTAATAAATAAATAAAATTAAACCCTAAAGAGATCGTTCAAACTCAAGGAATTCATGCTGTTCATTTTTAGTACCATTTATGAGAGATTTAGTAAAAATAATAAGACATCTGCAAGGAGAGAGGGAGAGAGAATAGGAGATAAGAACTGCACCTCATCATACCAACTACATACATTTTCATCAGCTGCTTCTACCGACGTACTGTGGGGATTGAAGAGAACCCAAGCTATGTTACAGAACTAATAAGCAATTTAACTCCTTAAAGCATGGTGGAGTGCCATCCTGTCAAAATACGATATGCAACTCACCTCTTTAAATTTACACAGTTCAACCAATGATAATTTCTCGTGTTTCAAACAGAAGTAAAGAAAGTGAATAGATGGTTTGATTTGATCGTTTTCATTTACAGCATATCAACCCTTTTTGCAGCCATTTGTTGCAATGTTTCTCTCTCAACAAAGAGGCTATAAAACACGTCTTTTTCACGTATCATTAGCTTTAGATTTACACCATTTTTGCTGTTTTTATAATATATTTTCTGTTTCATGCAGGACTTGCCCCCCCCCCCCCCCACGCGCTATCGTGGTCCAATAATAGCATCTACAGCTCTAGCAGAATTGTTCAAGGAAGCGGAACGGTCATCAAAACGGATTTTAGATCTAGCTGCTGGAAGTGGGTTGCTTGGAGAAGAGGTTTGTTGAAACATTTTCATTCTAGGAACTAGTAAAAGATAAATACTTAACACTGTATAGAATAAAAGGATGTATATTGTTGAGGAAAGCATAATGTGGCCTAAGTATGACAGGATTAAGTTCAATCGAGATTGCTTAGTCATTTGTACTAAAACACTTGCGAAAGGATCAATTTCCCATCTAAGTAGACATTTTCATCTACCTTTCATTATTAAAGCTTTCTCGTCATTGAAATGAGGTATTTATTGTCTTCATATATATATATATATATATATATATCGAACGTAGGCTTAGCAATAACTCTAGTAACGAAAATGTATTTAAGAAGTTAAGCAATATTTACAACACAGCATTATAACTTGGTAGGCACCATAATATCTAAATTAATTATAAAAACAGGACACCAATAATTATTACTAAATTAAAAATAGAAGAAAAAGAAATATAATCTGGTATACAACGCCCTACAATCAGATGCTAAAAGCTTAAATTGGTAAGCAATTCCTAAATCTCAACAAAAAACACTTCCCCTTAACTAATCCATTTAACAAAATATTCAATACAAACAACCTAACACTGTCATACAGTTGCTGCGAAAACTTAAACATGATAGTTAAGGTAGACTAAAAGACAAAAAAGAGAAATAAAATAAAATAAAATAATGTAATAAAACCTCAAACTAAACTAACACTAAAATATTAAAAAAATATCCCAAGCAAACATGTGTTAAAATAAGCTCCCCTATTAATTCGGCATATGAACAAAAAGGTGTGTCAGCCCTATACAAAACTGAACAAAGAAGAGGAAGTAAAAGTCAGCACAACCTTTTTTTTCCATCTCTCTAAACCCAATATCTTTTAAAAGTATTTTAATATATAAAGGCGTTAATAAAATAATTATTTTAGAGTGAACCCAATTCGTCCTGTATTATAAAAAATAAACATGTAATAAAACACACTAAGATTAATATATCAATAAAAATATATCTTCATGAGTTAAAATATTAATAGTATAACCAAATATAAACTCAAGTACATTAACTTGACAAAATATCGTAATTACCTCCCTTTCATTTAAAATAAAATAGAACAGCTCAATTTACTTAAAATCGTATTTATAACTCAACCTATCAGGAGTATGTAATAATCTCACCAGTATTTTTCCCCGACAGAGATAGTGGTGGATTTTAACGGTAACAAAAGTAACAACTCTTAGTGGGTTATTCATTATCGATTGAAACTGTTATTATATAAATTTATCATAAATCGGTAATTACTCTATAACAATATTCCCTTTTCCTTACATATATATATATATATATATATATATATATATATAAATACGGGTACATTCTCCGTTAAATATAGTGGAGAAAATGATAAGCTAGTGTTCGCACTAATACTGATATTCGTATAAAATAACGTTTAAATCGGTGACGTTAAAAAGAAGATTACATTGGGAAGATAAAGTCTCAAACTTGAATATTTCAGAAAAGTAAAACGAATGAAAAACGTATCAATCGGTATAGAAATAAGATGTAAAAGTAAGAAGACGTCTCATTATTAAAATAGAGTGAGGGTTTCCTTTCCGAATTCATTATAGGCGGCGAGGGTTGTCGGACTTACTATCAGCTTTGTTCATTCTCCTAAACACTTTATATGGTTTCGTCTGGTAGTTTTTTACTTGCTAAATTTTGTGTGACAGGGTATATATATATATATATATATATATATATATATATATATATATATATATATATATATATATATATATATATATATATACGCATTTCTCTTTATTATAGAGTGCAGGATATAAACTCGCTGTACATATCTGCCGTTGTTCGTGAGTGTATGTGTATAAATACAAAAAAAACATCTTTACAAAATAGAAAAAAATGTAGTTATGAATTGGGTAGACGCAAATTATCCGGTAAAAGCACTGCTAAATATGCCGTAAGCAGCTTAACAACTTCTATTACCACTACTACTCGAATGCAATTAGTAAGCCCCTTTTAATGAAGTTCTCTCTATATTTCTGTTTCACTCTCTCTTTCAAAATGAATTTTCATCGCTTACTTTATTTGATGTTATAGTATTTTTCCCCTCTTTTCTATTTTATGTATTGTGAGGATCCGAGGCCCCGCCCATTGAGATCAAGCACGAATGATGTCCTTACTACACAGTCGCAAAATCCGCTCTCACATTTTTTTTATTATTCCTCAGCTAGTATCTAACTAATTGTTTGTTTTCATGCATACGATAATTAACACACAAATGTCTTGATTTATTTTTTCAAATCAGCCCACAACCTACAATATTGTATCTGAATTCCATTAATGCATAGTTCACTAAATTCTAAACTTAAACTAGCACACCTATCGTCACAATTATTATCACCACCACCAACCCTAACAACCAGGGCCAATTTCGTTACATGTCATCGTACGGATATTTTCAACTAGCCGAACTACTTCTATCACCACTACTAATATATAAGCATTTCATAAGTCACTTTTAATTAGCTTCTTGATATATTTCTCTCATTATTCCACTCTTCCTTCCTACGCACTGATGTCACTTATTAACACTCTCTTTATTAATATTTGCTCTTTTTTCATTTAATCAAATATTAAACTCGTTAAAGAAAAAAGTCCACACCTAAATTTGCCATCCTGCTTTCACTAATACTAACACATACACCCGTTTGCGCTAACACACACGCACACAATAATACATAAACAGTTTTTCGTGGTTCAATGACCATTTGGTAGTTATTTAACACGACATAGGTGCGTGTTATATGTAATGTTTATCTCAGTGCCACAACAAAACCATAGTAGTTAACTGCTACTCATAAAGATTGAGCGTGCGATTTGTTTTAAAATATATTTCTAATAGATAACATAGTTATGGGGACTAGAAATTATTTCATGAATGTAGAGTAATCAACCCAGAACATCGATTGTATTTTAACAAGCAGACTGATTGTAACGTGTTTGGCCCTCAGTTCTTTTCGGGGTAAGCCAACATCTCTAATGAAGATATCACATTACATAAGATTAAAGAGAAACACTTACTCGTCCTTCGTTGAAGAATTATCATAACATTTCTGCAAGTGTAGTTTCCTCGCAGGCTTGTATACTATTCATACTCAACAAATACCAATTATTTGACGTTACAATGTTTTCTTACACTCTTTTGTCTTGTGTGCCGTAAAGACTCCGTTTGCCTATTGAGAGCAAACGCAGAGGATATCGTCGCAAAATTCGCTCTTATATTTGTTTACTTTTCCACCTGGTATATATTCACATGTTTGTTTTCGTGCATACCTTCAATAAACCCACAATTATGATGTCCCCCACACATGCTGTGTAATTCATTGGGAATCCACATGGGTGACATCAATTAATTACACAGCATACTACAAACCCTACACCCCAAAATTAAATTCACCTTTGAAAACAATCAAACAGAACTACCCTTCCTAGATGTAATAATTACAATTAAAAACAATCACATAATCACAGACATCTACCACAAACCCACAGACACCCAACAATATATCCACTTTAGAAGCCATCTTCTCAAAAGCTGCCTAAAATATCTACCCTACTCCATAGCACGCACAATCTGTACTATAGTCAGTGACAAAGATCTCCGGATTGTCCGACTGGAGGAACTACGGAAAACTTTAACAAGAAGAGGATACTCCCTACAAATAATACACAAAGGTATAGAACTAGCACAAAAAATACCATAAGACCAACTACGAATCCCTAAAAAACGAAACAAAGACCAGATATTTGCATACTAATTATTTACAGAAATAACAAGAGACCTAACCCTACTCAACCAAAACTACAAACTAAACAACATATTAAAAACAACGAAAATAATAAAAAAACAAACGCCAACCAGAAAACATCAAACACATTTTAACCTCATCTAAACTCAACCAACACACAACACAAGGGGTCACAAAATGCAACAAGGAAAGATGTGGGTTCTGTGACATAATAATAGAGGGGAACTCACACACATTAAAAACCCAACACAAACATTCACAACAAAAAAAAACTTAACTGCACCTCCAATAACGTTGTCTATGCACTAGAATGTACAACATGCAAATAATCTTAAATAGGAGCCACCAACACATTTAATAATAAAGTATCTTTGCATAAAAGCAACATTAAAATCAAGGAAAACCGTAAATTATTCGTCTCCCAACATGTGCACTTATGTAACCGAGGGAAATTTAAAATAATGCCAATTTCCCAAAGCCGAAGTTACAAATACTTACTAACATCAGAAAAAAACTTTATATTTAAAATCAATCTAGCATTGAACATATCGTAACTCAAACAACACCCCATACGGACCTCAAACATTTACATGCATATGGGGGCGGGGATACACGCATGTATGGACGGAGCCTACATACATGCGTTCACATGTACATATGCACATGTGCGTGTAGGTGCTCACATGCATAGAATGTATGGGCGACACGCGGGTGTATATGTGTATGTGTGCGCATGCATGCATACAAAAAATAATGTGATACACATATACTTCTATATATCCGTCTATCTCTCTATCAACCTTTACTACCTTTCTCTATCTATCTATCTATCTATCTATCTATCTATCTATCTATCTATCTATCTAACCATGCGCCTATGTATGTCTGTATACACATATATGTATGTGTATGTGCGTGTGTGTATGTGGGGTGTGTATGTCGCTCACCTATGTACAAGATTCGCCCATTTTTTCCAGCGCTTTTGACTTTCTTAGTCGTCTTCAGGATTAGGTATTTTAACATAAGAAGACTTGAGTTAATGTTTTATAGGTATCGTTAAGGGCGAATGAAAGAAAAGAGAGGGTGTGTGGTTGAGTTCATTTTATTCTATCGTTTGTGTGTTTGGTTTTATTGTTTATTTATTTATTTACTAATTCTGATTTTTACTATTATTCATTTATTATTATTTATTCCTATTATTACTATTATTACCATTATTTATTTATTTTTATTACTTAATTTTCATTTAATTATGGTATACTTTTAATATGTTAGTACCTGTGTTGAATGCTTTTTTGTTAATATTAGGCTGTTTAGTCTTAATGAATATTGCTTCTAGTATTTTAAGGCCGTTTATGCAATTATTTTTGTGTATTACTTTGGTTTTAGCTGTTAATATTTTCCGTATATCGGCTGACTGTAGTTTTCTGTTATGTGTAGTAATGTGACGTTGGATGGCGCTGGTATCGGATAAATGGTAAGTTAGGTGTCGAGAGAGAGAGAGAGAATTGCTGTAGTAAAAAAGTTAAAAAACCTAATCCTGAAGACGACTAAGTAAGACGAAAGCGCTCGAAAAAAATGGCCGAATTAAGAACACTCGGCGAAATACTCTACGGATTGCCACCTGAAACCAGAAGGATAGCTCGACGGTTTGAGAACCTCACGAAGAAGATTTACAAACGAGAAAGTTCCGTGACGTTCAACAACGCTTGCTTGGATAATGACTTGCTGCCTAAGTATATATATATATATATATATATATATATATATATATATATATATATATATATATATATATATATATATATATATACATATATATATACATATATACATATATATATATATATATATTAAAGTATAGAGAAAATTATCCTTTTCTTTTTCAGTTAGCCAAATATGGTTTTACAAATATTGACGCACTGGATCCTTCCGAAGGTATGCTTAAAGAAGTTGAAAAGAAGAAAGTATACCAGAATTTTTTACGCCAATACTTTGACAATGATTCTGACATTCCTGATGGTATGATTTATTTTATAAATTGCTCCACATTCCTTTTTCTCCTATCCTTAAAAAGTATGTGTTTCTAAAATTAGTGATATTATTATGGAATCAAAAAGTAGATGTTCCATTCCCTATGTTTATGCTTTTTTTATATACAACTTTTTATTCTTTGCTTTTCAGTTCTTCCAAATTTGTTGCAAAATGAAATGTTTTTATGTCACTTTCAATAATCAATTATTTGATTTATCCAACATTAAGTTTTATTTTAAACTCAATAAATTTGCAATTTGTTTCTGTTTATAAACCTTAACAAATAAACTCACAAGCATAACGTAATTACATGAGTTGGAATAAGTACATAGATGTTGCCATGTCTGCTTCAAAGAAGGTAGGCTCTTTCTACAGGACTAGAAACCTATTCACATCTGCCAGTATCGTACATCTCTACCAATACACCATTTGCCTGTGCATGGAGTATTGTTGCCACATTTGGACTAGTGCACCAACGTAATGGTCTTGCGCGGCTGTACAGAAGAGAGAACGTCTTTTTTCGTTGGTGTCGGAGAGATCTCTGTCCGACCTGCAATTCCCAAAGCTGTTCTTCAAAGTTCTGGTTGGTTGAAATCAATACGCCCCGTGGACTGATTGGTCATCGTGCGACCAAACAACCTCGCAGGGCTACCCTCCGCCAAAGAAAATAAATGTTTATGTTTATTACTGCTACACTCGTACAAATAAGGATTATATTATAGACCATATACTCACGCCAGTCGAAATTAACTATCATTTCATAGTTTTTGTTAAAATCAATTGAAAACATTTTTAAATTGATTGTTGTTTTTTTTTGTTTTTCATAATCGTTGTTAAAATTAATTGTAAATTTTTTTTATTAACATGCTCATTTTCATGAAAATAATATTTGTTGTTTTTGTAAATAAAAACTAATTAAAAACATCTTTGTTGAAATAAAGTGTGACAAAAATGTAAAACTCTTTGTCGAAATCAATTGTGGACAGGCTGCAAAGAGAGTTTTTAATTTTATAGGTTCCGCACTAAAACATCGCTGCAGTCTTGCATCATTGTGCTTGTTTTTTTTAAATACTTCCACGGAATGTGCTCCGATGAATTTACTGCACTTATACCCCCGAAACGAAAATGCGTTACTCACCAGACTGGCAGCAAAATCCCGCCTCTTCACTGTAAAGTCTATTAGATACCGGAGGATTTTCTGATCTGATAGCTTATTTTCTCGAACGGCTTCTTTTTTCCAACCATTTCTATATTTTTTTCTTTTCTGCCTACCACATTTCATAAACCTATCAATTACACAAGCTCTCTATACATCCTAATTGTTTTGGGTTGTGACATGAAACTCGATTCAGTAGTGGGGGTCTCAATTTGGGAGCTTTGAGGAGTCTGAAGTTACTTCTTAGTTGTCATTACTCCCAAGTCCACTCTGCAACAGAGTGATTACATATCAAGGTCACATCTATGGGTTTATTACAGTTTATCAACTACTGACTATTTGTATTATTCGGACTACTCTTCAACTGTTCAACTCTTCAATGTTATTCTCACAACGTTTCAGCTGATGTAATCTTCGACTTTCTTCATTTGCCTTTTGTCGAATTTCTATTATATATATATATATATATATATATATATATATATATATATATATATATATATATATATATATATATATTATGATAACAAAAAAGCTCTTTACAATGCAAGGCAGATTTATTTCTTTTTTTTACTTTTATCTTATATATTTCGGAGACATTCTCCATCTTTAGAGATAGTTTTTTCCCTTTTTTAAAATAAAAATAAACAGACTTTTAGTTTTGTTTATCGGGAAGACGTCTGTGTGTTGATATGACGCATTGTCCGCTGTGATGAAATTCGCGGTTATTAGTAGAACGGAAGTGCCAGGGCATGCTGGGATTTTGTATTAAAATATTGGTCGTTCTTTTTTTTTAAACTTTGTTTATTTTTATAAAAAAAAGAGAAAAAAAAATATCTATAAAGATGGAGAATGTCTCCGAAATATATAAGATAAAAGTAAAAAAAATAAAATAAATAAATCTGTCTTGCATTGTAAAGGGCTATTATTGTCATTTTAATACTTATCATTCATTCAATGCTTAAAAAAAGGACGACCAATATTTTAATATATATATATATATATATATATATATATATATATATATATATATATATATACTAATAAGTAGTTATACGTAGTGATAGTACATATTTGAAACAAGAATAGGTCTAAAAGTTATACTAGACTAAGAAGCTTTACGGGATGTGTAGTTACCTCTACTTTCCATTACTTCTATGCCCACTCTGACCTATCGGGGTCGTAATATTTGTTAAGGTCCCATCTATTGGTTAAATGTATTTTGAAATTTACATAGTGAATCATTTATTAAAGAAAACTCCACTCAGATGTTAAGAACACGAATCATAAGACATTTTATAAAAATGACTCGATCAACCATTAAATATCCCGGAAATTGTTGATATACCGTAAAATCTGATATAAAAAAAATCTGTTTTACGATCACGTAGACTATGTTGCTTTGGACATGTGATTCGAAGTTGTGGATAAATCTATCAATGTACCAAGATTTTGATCTCAGGTAATGGTAAACGTATTCGGAGATAAACTGAAAACTAGGAAAAGGCAATCCTGGAACAAAAACTCTGGAGAAATGGTAAGAAAAAGCCTACCAAAACGGCTAATGCTTGAGACAAATAAAGAAAACATTCTCCCCGACGATAAGCATGATTGTTAGCCAAATCAAATAAACTTTTAAAACGATTATTTTATTTTCGGTTTCAGATTCTTATGATGTAATAATAATATCTGGCGGCATGGGTGAAGGTCATATTCCTGGAAATTCAATCAAGAAAATGCGAAAAGTTGTTAAAAAAGGTAATTATAATTCTGAATTGAGAAACAAATTCTAAAGTTAATAGCCGCCACATGCAGAAGACAAAACCAAATTAAAAACATCTGATAATTTTCCTTTCTTTACGTTCTAAATATATTTTATTTATGTTATATACCTAACCGATAACTGCTTTTAGTGACCCCAGATCGAATTAAAGGAAGATGCCAATGCTGTTTTTAAAGTCCTTGAATAATTTATCCCTTATTGAAACTTATGTGTATGTTCTAACTGTTAGCATGTCGATTTCTATGACACGCATTGACATTATATATATATATATATATATATAAATTTTTTTGACAAAGGGAAGTTTCTTTTCCCGAAATATTAAATAAATTATTTTTATAATCATCCAGACATCACACAAACAGCTAACACCACTCTAACTGTTATGTAAGATTTTAAGAGAAAATAAATATTCAGTCACATTTCGTATTCGATTTATTATTTTTGTTCCTTCCAGCTTACATTTTACTCGGAATTTGAATTGCCCACAGCCTTTTAAAAACATACTACTACTACTATTCCCAGCAATGCTTCAAGCAAACTACCATTCTCTATTAAATGAATATATATATATATATATATATATATATATATATATATATATATATATATATATATATATATAATGAATGAGAGAAATAAATAGAAAAGTAGATAACCTGCAAATACAGGAGAAAAAGTCAACTAATTTTTATTTTTATTTTACTAACATTTTGTCTGGTTTATAAACTTGACTCTCTTAAATCTGTTTGGATAAAAGTGACGAACAAGTAAAATAATTTTGATTTGATTTCCATTTTTGTATTTGACGGTTATCCACATTTCCATTGATTTTTTTTTACATTCTCATCGATTTAATCCATACATTTTTTTCTACACATCTTTTATTATACTAAAACTGAGTTGATCAGCATTTGTTTAGCTGAGGATTTTTTGCCTTATATACTATGAAAAGACAAAATACATGCGGAAATATTTCTTGTTTCGGGTATTAGTTAATGTTTTAATATTTAAAAAAAATTCTTTTGATTAACCGCAATCTATAATTATCTAAGTCACGAATCTTTGTCTTAGCTATCTATGTATATATATTGCTCAGCTCAATCTGTGCTAATTTAAATATCACTGTGAGCATTCAGAAAAAGAGTGAATTTCTTTTCAGCTTATATACATGGTTGTGTGCGTGCACTACGTAAATTAGATAGTAAAAAAAAATAAGATTATATAGAAGTAAAGAGATTAATTATTTTTAATTATAGAAGAATTTCATATACAGGTCATATACGGACAATTCGTCTTTGAAAGAGAATCAGTCAATTGTGACACGTACCTAGACATGCTGGAAAACTGGTTGATGGATAGGTTGAGTGAGGAAGGATAGGGCGCCACCGCACTGGAACCTCAGGGTTAGACAGTATCTTAACACACCACTGCCAGACAGATGGATTGTACGGTCTGGGCGAGATGATCGCGTTCTCATACTCTGACCATAAGATTTCACAGCGTGCGATTTATTTTTGCGCATCTTCTGTCTTTGCGTTAGTCATCTTCCATTATTTTGTTGCTCTTTCAAAGAAGAATGTTCCGTAGACAGTTTACTTGGACATGGTCTCTTTTCGGAATTTTGTGCGAAATGCAGAATAAGAATGAACATATTTTTATTATATTATGTAAATGTTTACTTTCATATTTAGAGCTTACTAGTTCTCATCAGATCATTGAAGTTAAGCCGCATTGTGACTGGTCATTAATTACTTAGTTGAGTGACAATTTAGAAATAACTTATTTACTGTGTTTGAAAGTGGCTGTAACGATATTTTTCGAAAACCCTTGGGAACACATGAATCCTTTCCTACGTCTTCAGCTTTAGATGTAGACTTGGTAAGTCAACTTTTCTAAGAGAACGAACATTTTAAATAACACCAATCCTTGGTGACAAGATCATAAAGACAAGAAAACATTCCCATCAAATTCGCAGTGATATAGCTGCATTTCACCCACCCAAACAATTTCTTTTTAGAACATTCTTTCTCGCCCCCAAAATATTTTTTTGTAAAACACTCCAATAAATCATTTTTCGCCAATAAATTATTTTTCAAAGCATTCCTAACGATCTTTTCACCTAATCGTAAATGTAACTATAACCTAATCCTTAAGGTTAGTGGTGAAGTGAAGTTTGTTAATTGGTCTAAAACGTTTGAATTGTCCGGAAATGGAAGATCATTTAACGTAAAATTTACATACGAACTGATCCCTCACTATAAATTGTGTAAACATAAAATAAAATGCCCCCCCCCCTGAAAAAGGTAGAACTTTTTTGGATGGGGGAGAGGATTCAGAGAAGAGTGGTTATCTATAAATGTAACAAAAAACATCTTGGTCTTATGTTTTTTAAGGTAAAGAAAATAAGGTAATACAAAAACCCAAATTAACCGAAACGAAATGGCTCCGGTCAATAAAGTTCAAAACTACCCGTTTCAGTCGTGATTTTGCGACATTTGCTTCACTATAAACTCCTCGCCATGCAAGAACCCTTTCAGAGAGTGTCCATTGTTTTTCGAGACGCACGAAGACCAACAATTAAAAGTTTTTACTTATGAACATTTATTCAAATAACTTTTATATTTTATTTATGTTTAATATTTTGTGTTGGTGTTTGTTTTCTTTTAAGGTGGTCTTGTGGTGATTGCGATGCGTAAAGAATATCTCTCTTACGTTGAAGATTACGAAGATTTGCTGCCAATGATGCAAAAAATGGAACAAAATAAAGAATGGGAGATCGTCATTCAAAAAACCGTCGAGCAATATTCCTTTAACCAGCAAGGAATGCTCGTTATCTTTCGAGTGCTGCAATAAATTAAAACGTAACGATTGAGCAGTATATTTCAAGTGCCTTCTATTAACAGAAAATACATTTTCGTCCCTTAATAAAATTATTGAGTAAAAAAAAAAAAAAACAAGTGTGGATTTACTTAATGCAAGGGAGATAACTTAGAAATAATAACAGTTTCCTTAATTCACGGGCGATAACTGGAAATATTAGCATTAAATTATTAGTTAATTGTTTAAATTTTTATTTACTTTCGCTTTCTATAAAACTGACTCATCACAGCGAAACGCCCCCCCCCCCCTCTCGAGAAATCAGTTGGTTGAATTAAAAGAAAGATAATGTCTTTATATTAATCGGATATTCGCCTCGAAAATGATTGCTCAAGATCAAGGGGACGCAACTTTTAAAACATCCAATTCAAGGGAAGCAATCCAATAATATACATATACAGAAAATAAACAAGAAAATTAAATAATGTACCAAATTGTCATCCATGATTTTTTTTTTTTTTTGCATGTCACAACATAATTTTCAAATGTTGGCATAAGTGGCGTAATGGATTCTGACAAAGACTGGAATAAGCCCAGCTAAAGTATATTTTAGGGAAAACACTCATAACACTGTCAACAATTAATATTTTTTGATATTTTTTTCAGAAGACATTTAGAACCATAGTAAATCATATTCCATAAAAAAATAAAATAATTTCTGGTAAAAATTAAAAAAAATTTTTTTTCTAAGATTAACAAGTAAAAAATACATTTAATTACATATTAAAGTGTTTAATTTGATATTCTTCCCAGATAGTTATTATCAATGCCGCAAATACGTCCGTACTACGCATACACCATCCTCAGACGTTTTCGTATAAACAGGTGTGGAACAAGGCTTCACTCGTTTAGCACTGTCGTCTCAACTTTCGTTTACCCAATGTAAAAAGTGTAATATGTTATTAAATGTATTTTTTACTTGTTCATATAAGTGCTAATCTGAAAAAAAAAATTGTTCGAAAGCTTTTTTCCCAAATTATTGTATTACTCTTTGAGAAAAAAACATTTTGTTTAAATAATAAAAAAGTTATATGGAATATGATTCACTATGGTTCAAAATGTCCTCTCCTGAAAACATTTTCATAAAATATTATTTTTTGAGAGTGCTATGAGTTTTTTACCTAAAATATACTTTAGCCATAAGAAGTATACATTCCGGTAGAATCTATCGTATTCATTTTTATAGGATTGATGAAAATAACGACTTGTATTCATTAAACTGTTACCAATATATATATATATATATATATATATATATATATATATATATATATATATATATATATATATATATATACTAAAAATTACCCCTCTCAAGATGGGTACAATTAATTCTCAAAACTAAATAGTTTACACCAATTGTATATTCCCTCACGAAAAATATAATCAAGATGTAATTCTAATAAACCTTATGACGTAATCAAATTTTAATAAAAATTCATTACATGATTTTGATTTTCAGACTTGAGGGATCTTAAGAAATAAATTAAATTATGGGATTCCTGCTTAATAGGTGTTTAATGGCTATAGGTGAAATTTCATGAAAATCTGAAATATTAAAATTTTAAATTGTGCCTATATTATGTCTTCTAAACACTTTTAATTTCTCCAACATAACTGAAATTAAGGAAATCTTTATTAATTGATGTCTAATAAGTATTGTTAAAATTTCAAAAACATCAGAGGTATCTGAATTTTCACGGAGGGATTCCATACCAGTTTTACCCACTTTATATTAAACTAAATTAAATTAATATATCCCACATTTAGAACTTTTGCGCATAGCAGCTGTGTTCAAAATTTATAATGACCGCTTGATTAGTTTAAGAGTCAATCATGTACTCTTTCTCTCACACACACATACACACACACACACACACACACACACACATATATATATATATATATATATATATATATATATATATATATATATATATATATATAAAATATGAGACTGAAAGTATACTTTTAGAGAATCTAACCCAGTGAAATGATTAAAGCTCAATATAAAGGATAGAGCAATTATAGATACTAGCAAATACATGCTCCCTCCGGTCGCATATTTTTGCTAGGCTGCCCCGTCAGAAATGAACGCTCACGCGTAAACCGTCGGAGCCCCAGTCATATTTTTGGGTGATTAGACATTGATTTTCTTTGTTTATGACCAAGAATATTTTTAGTTGAATATAAAGAAGAAAAAAATTCGACCCCCACCCCAATTTTTGTTTTACATAGAAATATTTTTAGTTTAAAAAGAAAGAAAAACATTTTTTTGGACCCCCCCTCAATTTCTTTTATTTTACCCTCCCCATACATAGAAATATTTTTAGTTAAGAAAAGAAACAAATTTTTTTTTGACCGCCTCCCCAATTTTTTTATCCTTCCCCCATACATATAAATATTTTTGATTAAAAAGGAAAAAAAAAGAAGAAAAACCTAACCCTAACTCTAAACCCTAATTCTAACCCCCACTTTGACCGTGACCATAACCCTAACGACGGGGTCAATGTTAGCGCGGGTCCTAAAGTGAAAAAGCATAAAAAAATCAAATACAGTGAATACGATTAGTTATATGAATGCTCTGGGAAAGAAAGTGTACCTAAATTAAATTCATTAGAATATGTGTTTGTGTGTGTGTGTTTGTTTAATGACCTTTTTTTAATCAAACAGTTTGATTCTAAAATCAGTTGTATAGTTTTCCAGTACAATGTGTTAGTGTTTTTGTTGACAGAAAAGAAAAAAATCACATAACGGATGGAAGGAAAGCAAATCAATGGATTAACGCTGGCTGTTTAATCATTTTCGTCATAGTTATATTAACTACGTAACTTATTTCATGTATGTATGTATATATAAATAATAAAAGAAATAATTATAATTTATAAGTAAGATTATTAGCGAGCAAAATAGCGTAAATACATGTGGAAATCTGAAGAAAACAATCATGAGTGTATATTTGCGAAGTTTAGAAGTTCAAAAGCAATTGATTATGTAAATTGAGAAATGCGCATAGTGTTTACAGCGGTTTTTTAGTCGTATATAATGAAGCTGGCTGACAGAGTAAATAGTCATACTACTTTGATGGAGTTTCGGCTTCAGACAGACAGACAGACAGACAGAAAGACAGATACATAAACTCCATTATTAATATATATATATATATATATATATATATATATATATATATATATACTAGAAGAATACCCATCACAGGACGAGCAAAATTAAATCCTCTAACAGAACAGTTTTTCACCATTTTATGTCCTCTGACGAAGATTTAAATCAATATATAAGTATACTAAAAACTTAAATCTATAATCCCTATCCTAATTTTGACCTAGATCTATTACATGATTTTGATTCTAGAAAATGTCTTGAAATGAAAGCTTAATGTTAAGAGGTGTTAAAAGCTTTACATTCAATGATCTGATGACCAAAAAAAGACTGTTAGAGATGCACAACTGAAACTTTGTGAAAATGTAACGTCTGCACTGAAGTGGATTTGTACTAAATATTGTTTGATTTCTGAAAGGATTCCGATACAATGGATAGCATTCATGGGGTCGACCTGTAATATGCCTAATTGATATTTTCTATCAGAAAACGTGTCGTTTATACCATTCCATTGAGAATAATATTTTTGTTTGTAAGAAGCAACATATTCTTCATATCTTTAATGAGTACATTCCGAAAATATGATACTCATACTGAAGCATTTCAAACATTTGTATAGTGCACATGCATACACTTAAGATATAGTTTAAAAGGTTTTACAAATCAGAATCATGTTGCTCTGGAAAAACATTGACACGAATTATGCAGATTCGCTATATTTAAAGTATAAAATGTGATCCCGAATGGGCTTCACACTCATCGGAACTTAACCCCCTGATTAAGTAATTCTAGACGTGGTTTTCCTACCATTTTGCCTTGGTTCATAAACTCATGAATTCCTAGCGTTGCTAAATATTTGTTCATTTAATTGTAACTAGCAACATTAGTATCCATCGCAGAAAAGGTTTTGTGGTAGTGCACATTTTTATCTCTCGAAAGTGAGAGATAAACACTATTCTGTGACAGGATCACAGGTAAATTAAGACTGAGTTGGTATTGCCACATCTATCAAAACATAGAATAAAATCAGATCAAATTGAAAACTGTGGGACTCAGAAGAAAGTTATGATCGGCAGGTGCTTCCTCGTTGGTCAAGATGAAAGACCCGGTCGGCCTCCTATTGATGTTTGATCCTCTAATTTCAGGAACAAGTATATCACGGAACAAAAACAGTTAAGTAACGCCTCTAATTTTAGGTGCGACAATAACGTGGACTAAACACAGTAATCAGAAATAAACAATACAATAAACTAAAAATCCAAAGGAACACATGGACCAAAAAAAGAGAATTAATTGGTAATGGAGGTAAAATATAGAAACAACTCCGACGAATGAGGTATCGGAAGCGAATGAAAGGTCTATTGTACATATTTACCTACTACCATATAACGGAACAAAGGATAGAAGATCAAGCAAAACCGATCCCCAATAAATGGTGGTTCTCAGAGCTTGATCGAAAGATAAATGATGTAACATGTCGGGAAATACCCCTTAGTGAAAACTCACAGGAAAAAGACTGGAAAAACATAAACACTGAGATCACAGAACTCACCGAGGAAATAGCATTAGCAGTTGAAAACATCAATCGGTTTATGAACAAGGATGAAAACAAAACTCCCATCGCTAAGAAACAAAGAATGAAAAAGTAAAAATTAGAAACCGAAAGAGTGAACAGACTCTTCCCATACATCTCAAAATTTACTATCACAGACCTAAACAACTTTATTTATGCAAGGTCAAAATCAGTTATTACACAAACGTAAAATAGAAAACAAAATTCCACAAAAAAGTATTGACCTACAAAGTCTGGATTAGAAATCAGACTTGAAACCCAGATCACAGACTTCAAAAGAAGCTAAGGTTGTTAAAAAAGAAGACAAAAAAACGATGGAAGAGAGGAAATATGGCTGGCAAAGAAGAATGACTGAATAAGAAACATGAAGAACTAAAACAAAATATACCAGCAAAAACTGAAGACTGAGATACAAAGCGGAACAGTACAAACAAAATAGGATTTTTGAAAAAATGAAAGCCAGTTCTATTAAAACGTAAACGTAGGAAGAAGAGGAACAGGGCAATCAAACCCGACAGAAACAAAACATTGTGAACAAGATGCGGGGAAAACGACAAGATCACAACAGAAATGCCGAATGACTGAAACACATGAAAGAAGAGCTCCAGGAAATTGAAGAAGGAACGGAAACCGAAATTACTGAAGAAACGCACAAAACAACCTTAGTAAAATTGAAAATTTGATAGCATAATGCCACGATGAAATACATGCATACTGTTTTTGAAAATTCACGACACTCCATTAAAGGCTAATACAGTTTTAGAATATGTATCCACGAAACAGACGTACCAGAATTTATGATTAAGTGATGAACTACATGAATACAAAAATACACAGAAAATGAATGATCCCAATCGACTACTAATTACATGTTTACCAACCATGTGGAAAATTCTAACGACACAAATGAGAGAAAAAGATCTACTACTACCTTAATAATCATGGAATACTTCCCAAGGAACAGAAAGGGAACCGGAAAAAGAAAAATAGAGACACATGACTTGTTATAAATTGATCAAAAGATCCTGATGAGGATAAAAGCAGAAAAACATAGCCATGACATAGATTGACCACAAGAAAGCTTACGACAGAATCCTGTCAAGCATGAATAATTGAACGTCTCAAGATGTACAAAGTATCCGACTAAATTGCCAATCTTATTAATAAAGCAATAGAAACATGGAGACTGGAATAGACGGCTGACGGACAACACCTGGTTGAGATAAATATACAGAGAGGCCTCTTCCAATGAGACTTACTATTACCACCACTGTTTATCATCGTCATGATGCCACTACATAACCATACTTAGGAAATGTGATGCAGGATACAGCTTATTTGAAAACAGCAAAAATGAACTGGAAACGCTGATAAACACGACCAGAAACTTAGCTAGGAAATTCAAATGGCATTTGGAATCGAAAACTGTGCACTGCCTGAGACGAAAAAGGGAAAAGGGAGAATAGCGGAAGACATGGAACTGCCTAATCAAGAGGTGATAAAGGCACATGACGAACGTGATACTTATGAATATTTGGGAGTTCAGGAAGCAGACACCATTAAATACAGAGAAATAAAAAAGAAGATTGGAAAATAATATCTGAGAAGAACAAGAACACTTTTAGAAAGTAAATTATATAGTAGAACTCAAGTAAACAGAATAGACACCTGGGCAGTATCACTAGTAAGATGTTCTTGCCCATTCATAGGCTGGACAAAACAATAACTTATGAATATTGACCAGAAAACTAGGAAACTAATAGCCATGCACAATGCACTACATCCGAAAATGATATTGAGCGGCACTACGTAGAAAATGGGAGAAGAAGGAAGAGGACCGGTAAGTATAGAAGACTGTGTGGATGACACAAAAATGAATTGGAAAACACATTATCTATAATAGAACACAGAAAAGCAAGAGACATCGTCAACATTAACAATGCAGGGCCCAGCGAAACGAGAAACGAGAAGACAAGAAAAGAAAAGTGGCAAGAGAAAAAGCTACATTGATGATTCATATAAATAACCTGAAACATTAAAAAAACAACTAGACATGGCTACGAAAAAGACACTGGAACAGAGAAATGAACAATGCGATTAGAACCAACTATCCAAAAGCTAAAATATATAAACCCCAGGAAAACAGTAAATGCAGACTCCGTGAACAAGGAAACACAACGGTACATCACATAATAAGAACAGATAAGATTTGGTGGGGTAAGCAGTAGTCTGAGAACTATGCGAACTATTGCCCTTTGAACACGCAGAGATGGAATACAAACAAAAACGTGAGACAGTAGTGGAAAACGAAATCACGAATTTCACTGAGACATGGAAGTACACACAGATATACTCATATAATTAAGGAGACTAGATGTCATAATAAGGCATACCAGAGGATTGAAATCGATATGAAGCACAAAAAAGTCAATATAATTCCAATAATCGTAGGAGCGCTACGAACAGCCCCTATAAATCTGGGGACAAAATTGGAAGAAATTGGAATGAAAGTGAAGACAGAGAAGATACAACAATCAGCAATGATGAACACAGTTGGAATCTTAAGGAAAATACTTCGATGCAGAAACTAATACACGTAAACTACGAACAGTTACCAGCCACATGGAAGCTGCAATAGAAGTAAACGAAAAACTAAAATGCATTTTACGAAACAATATCGGAAAAGAAACTTGTTATTATGAAATTACTGCAATATTTCTAAACTTTGTATCCAATAAACTAGTGAACACTCTCCGTCAAAAATGATGGAAAATAATTATGCTTCGCCAGTGTTTGAAGTTGCTATTTATCTACATGTAATTACTAAAATATTCGTATAAAATCATAGAATTACGTCGGTAATTTTATTTTTCATATATAAATTATTATTATTATTATGATGATCTAAAGAAACACACATTGTTGACTTTTTTTATTATAGAGTGGCGGATTTCTTTCCGAGTTCATTCCAAGTGGCTAGGTAAGTCTGAAGTGGTTGTCTGACTTGTTATTTGATTTCTCGCTTCACCTCACCACTTGAAATTATTTCATTGTGGGGTTAGAAAAAGGCGCGTGTTTTACTTGCTACCATTCACGCGAGGTGGTGTAAGTACATATATTTATTTATAAACACGTCGGTCTTTATTATAATATGGAGGGTGAAAATAATTGTCGTTTTACTGAGAAATACCACAATTAATATTGTAATTTGTTACATCATTCATCTTAAGACGATCCTCCCCTTCTATAGTAGCTGATAAAAGTGAGCTCATTTTTAGTAAGTTATCTCTTAAGACGATCTTCTTTATACTAACATACATCAGAAGAGTGTCGCTAGAATTTAAATGAAATTGAACATGGCACCCTTTACCACTTTTTAAACCAAGTCTTTCTCTTTTCACAAGCAACTCTAAACTCGTTGTTTTGCCCGAGTCTAAATGAATAACTCTCCTTGAGGAAGCTATTTGTTTTGATAAACTCCCTAAGATATACTTTCCCCCACATCTAAAATAGAAGACGTGTATCCAATATATTGCTAAGGTTGTTGCACATATAGACGAATAATTCTACCGCTCTATAATGAAGTTAACTTCTGATGCAACCGTCTATCTATATAAGAGACAATTACGCTCTAAAATGGAGTACTACTGCCACATCTGGAGAGGTGCTGTTCAGAGCATTCTTTCCCGCCTTGATAGAGGACAAAATCGAATTCGCAATCTAGTTGGGGATGATCTCTTCTGTTCTCTAGAACCCCTTTCTCACAGAAGAAGCGTTTCTAGTCTTTCTCTACTCTATCGTTAGTGAAAGGTGATCGACTGAGCCCCAATGTATTGTACTTCCTTGTAAGACATTGAGAACAAGACTGCGTTTTGCTACCTCATAAGTAATCAAACTTTTTCATGCCATTCCTCAGTTTAAATCCTCAAAATATTATTCATCCATTTCCTTAATCATTATCCTAGAGTGGCTTTTGGCCTTTATAAATGGTGAATCATTGTTTAAAAGATAGAAAAATTATACATTCGATCAAATCATTAACGATGCCCATAAAAGAATCGGAGAATAAAGAAAAACCTTCTGTTTACATAACGAAGGTTGTCGACAGAAAATGTAAATCGATCCACAAACTTTTTAACTAGACGCTAACCGAACATAACCACAATTTACAAGATGATTTACAGATGGGTTCGCTAGCTCGCTATCGCTTCGCAATTTTCTCTACTTAAAATACTTTAAACAAAACTTTTAGATAATAAACATTTCATTGTCGTAAACAGGAAACACACACTTTCGCATTTATTCATATAGGTGAACATTAAAATTTTGGTTATTTCGATGAAAATTTATTAATCTTTAAACTTTAAATGTATAGAAAAGAAAACAGAGAAATCCATTTGCCTGGACTATTGTGAGTGTTTATTTTTCTTGGGGGGAGGGGCTGGATTGTAACTTGTTTAAAAAACAATTCAGTTACTCTAAAGAATGTGACGGAAAGGAACACGATAGTGCTATATAAACAACTGTCGTGCCATTATAACCAAGAGAAACTCACCATCATTGGCATTTCTGGATT
>OY744523.1:55759448-55881948 GCA_963556195.1 Sepiola atlantica | reverse complement strand
CTTCCCTTATTAAAAAAAAAAGAATTACATACTTTTTAATTTGGGGTGGGGGTGGGAGGGGAAGAGGGAGGAGCTTATAGTGTTTCTTGTAATTTCTGTTTCTTGGTTCATTTTTGTGTAGTGATAGCTGAGGCCGGTGTAATTTATTGGGGGGGGGGGGAGATTATGAAGTGCTGTTTCTTGCAGTTTCTATTCCTTGACTCTTGTTGTGGGGTTCTTCGTGCGGTCTTGTTTTCTCCGTTGTAAATTGCTTGACTGGTTAGCCTTTGTAGCTTATGTGTGTTAGTTTCCGCATTCGAGGATTTTCCTTAAGATTTCAGCTGTTTTGATCATTACCGTCCTTTGTATGGTTTCGATAGTCCCTTTGATTCCAATTTCTCCCAATAGTTTCTCCAGGTATTTTTTTGGATTGTTCCTAGTACTCCTACGATTATTGGTATTATACTAACTTTCTTCATGCTCCATATTGCTTTCAGTTCTCTGGCTAGTTCTGTGTATTTACTTCGTTTTTACGTGTCTTTGATCTTCACTCTGTGGACTGCTGGAACGGCGAAGTCTACGATTTTACAAGATTTTTACTTTTTATCTATTATAATAACATCAGGTCTCCTGGCTTGTATGAGTTTATCTGTTCGTATATCCATATTCCAGAGGATTTTGTGCTTTTCGTTTTCCAGTACTGTTTCTGGTTTATGTTTGTACCATTTGTCTGCATATTCGAAATTCAATTGTTTGCACAGTTCCTTGTGTATTACTTTCCCAACACAATCATGTCTGTTCTTGTATTCTTTTTGAGCAAGTTTGCTACATTCGCTTATTATATGATTTACTGTTTCGTCTCTTTGTCCACAAAGTCTGCATTTATTGTTTTCCTGGGTTTTATCTATTTTAGCTTTAATGTAGTTTGTCCTAATCGCATTGTTCTGTGCAGCTATCAGTAAAGATTCCATTTCTCTGTTCAAGTTTCCTTGTCTTAGCCATGCCCAGCTATTTGCGTTGGTTTCTTCTCTAGTCAGTCTTCTGAAGTGTCCATGTAGTTTTTCTTCCCATTTTTCTTTTCTTGTCTATTTATGTCCAGTTTCGATGCTTCCTGTGTTGTTCGTTGGGATAGTATCTCTTGGACGGTGATGAGCCTTTCTGTGTTCTGGTTTATGTATTTCTCCAGCTCTTTTTTAGTGTCGTCCACACAGTCTTCTATACTTACCAGTCCTCTTCCCCTTCGTTTCTCTTCACGTAGAGCCTGTCTGTATCGTCTTTTGGATGTAGTGCATTGTACATAGTCATTAATTTTCTAGTCCTCTGATCAAGGTGCCTGAGTTTTTCTTTAGTCCAGTTTATGAATGGTCCAGAATATCTTATTTGTGATACTGCCCATGTATTTATTCCTTTGATTAGGTTACTGCTATATAATTTTGTTTCTAAGAGCTTTCTTGTTCTTCTCAGGTATTCTTTTCCAATCTTCTCTTTCATTTCTGTTGATTTGATTGTGTCTGCTTCTAAAACTCCCAAATATTTATAGCTGCGTTGTTCATCTAGCGCCCTCATCTGCTCTTGGTTGGGTAGTTCCATGCCCTCAGTCGTCTCCAACTTTCCCTTTTTAATTTCTAGCAATGCACACTTTTGGATTCCGAATTCCATTCGAATGTCCTGACTGAAGATTCTGGTCGTATTTATCAGCTTTTCCAGTTCCTTTTTGCTTTTTGCAAATAGCTTCAGGTCGTCCATGTACTCATGTACATGGACGACCTGAAGCTATTTATTTGATGGTTTATTCGTTGTTCTCTGCCTGTGAACTTGTATCCGGCATCACATTTCCTGAGTATATAGTTGAGTAGCATCATGGTAATGATAAACAGTATTGGTGATAGGGAGTCTCCTTGGAAAATGCCTCTCTGTATTTTTATCTACGTCAGGTATTGTCCTCCAGCTGTCAGTTCTAATCTCCATGTTTCCATTGCTTTCTTGATGAAATTAATAATCCTGTTGGGTATCTTGTACATTTTTAAACATTCAATTATCCATGCTTGATGGATTCTGTCGTACGCTTTCTTGTAGTCAATCCATGCCATATATATGTTCTTTTTCTTGCTTTCAACTTCTTTCAGGATCTTTTGATCTATGTATAACAGATCATGCGTCCCTCTTTTCCCTTTCTGGCATCCTTTCTGTTCCTTGGGAAGTTGTCCACGACTGTTCAGGGAATGGTAAATTTGCTCTCTAAGTTGTGCCGCTAGGATTTTCCACATTGTCGGTAAACAGGTTATTGGTCTGTAATTGCTTGGGGTCGTCCCCTCCTTGGCGTCTTTTTATATGAGCGTTGTCCTTCCTTTGGTCATCCACTCTGGTACGTCTGTTTTATGGATACATACTCTCAGTTTCTGTGCTAGCCTTTCATGTAGAACCGTGAATTTTTTGAACCAGTACGCATGTATTCCATCGTGACCTGGTGCTTTCCAGTTTGCCATTTTCTTTAGTGTTGTCTTAATAGTTTCTTCATTTCCGTTCCTTCTTCAATTTCTAGAAGTTTATCTTTCATGTCTTTCAGCCATTTAGCATTTTCGTTATGATCTTCAGCATTTTCCCATATCTTGCTCCAGAAATATTTTGTTTGTGTCGGGTCCGGTTATTCTGTTGTTATTCTTTCTCCGTTTACGTTTTTGTAAAACTGGCTTTCATTGTTTTAAATGGTTCTGTTCTGTTTGTACTGTTCCGATTTGTATCTGTATCGTCTCAATCTTCCTTCTTTTGCTGCTATCTTTTGTTTTAGTTCATCGTGTTTCTTATTTATTCTTTCCTTGCGATTCAGATTTCTGCTCTTCCATCGTTTACTGTTCTCCTTCATCCTATTCACGGTCTTAGCTTCCTTTTGAAGTTTGGTGATCTGGGTTTCCAGTCTGATCTCCTATCCAGATTTCGTCTGTCCATTCTTTTGGTCAGTCTTCTTTTCCCTTTTTAGTTTCATACTTATTGATTTTGCCCCCGCATATATCAAGTTGTTTAGATCTGTCGTAGTGTCTGTTGGGATGTACGTGAGTACTCTGTTTACTTTCTCTGTTTCAACTTTTAACTTCTTCCAGTCTTCGTTCCTTAGGGATGGAAGTTTTGTTTTGTTCTCGGACATTAATCGTTTGATGTTTTCCACTTCTCTTGCTTCTTCCTCAAATAGTTCTATAGTTTCGTCGTCTTCGCCTTCTTCAGTTTCTGTGTTTATGTTTTTCCCGTCTTCTTCCTGGGAGTTTTCGTCAAGTGGTGTGTCTTGATCTGTCACGCCATTTATCTTTTGTTTAATTTCCGTTAATTCCATCTCCGAGAACCATCCTCTCTTTAGTATCTGTCTTGCTTGATCTGCTATCCTTTGTGCCGTTGTATGGTAGTCAGTAGAAATGTCCCATAGATCTTTCATTCGTTTCCGATATCCTCTTTTTGTGGGGTAGCGGCTTTTGTAGTAGCATTCCATTACCAGTCTGTTCTTTTTTGTGATCCATTTCTTTCTATGGCTTTTTTGTCTGTTATTTTCATTCTTGAATTCTTGTGTTTGGTCAGTGCCATAATCATATTTTGAATTTGATGGGTTACCTACCTGTTTTTTGTCCGTGGTCTTGTTCCTGAAATTAAAGGAGCCAACATTCGCAGGATGCGGACCGGGTCCCCCATGTTGGCCATCGAGGGAGCACCTACCCATCATGACACTCAGATCTTTCTTCTGAGTCCCACGGCGTAGATTTGTATTTATAGACATTTATCATGGTTTGGTGTTTGTGGCAACACCAGGCCCACGCTTAGTTTACCTGTGATCCTGTCACAGGGATAGTGTTACTCTCATTTTCATGAGGTTCAAGGTGCACTATCACACACACACATGCAGAAACATTTACGACAAAAAATAAAAATAAATAAATAAATAATAATAATAATGAATAATTAATAAATAAATAAAAATAAATAAAAAGATAATAATTATATATATATATATATATATATATATATATATATATATATATATACATTAGCTATGTGCAAAAATGACCGCCTCTTGTGCGGACTATGCTTATTAAAAAGGGCTTATCATTAATTATTTAATTAGTTTCCGTGTAAACTTTAATTGTGTTTGAGAGATAAAAGCCTAAACGTAATCTCTAAACGAAAAAAAAACTGCATATTTAGGTGTGAAAAATAAATTATAATGAAATATGTAATCACGGCGGCTGAAAAACCCAAAATTAGGAAAATTATCCCCCAAAAGTCATAAATGAGTAAAATCCGGCGTCACATAATCGGCAATCGGCAATCGGCAATCGGCAAACAACTGTGTTTTACCAATTGACTATCATATGCAAAATATATGGAAGACAAAAATGTCATAATTTATTATTTTTAATTTATATATAAAAATGGTTTTGTAATAGTCCATAGAAGCTGAAAAAATATCCATTAATTTCTGTATTCTTTTTAACGCGACAAATAAATTTAAGTACCCTTATTTTGTTATAATAAAAAGGGAAATGCTTATTTAATTAAAACATTTGTGAGTGAACGCAATTAAGATCTTATTTTATTTTTAACTTAAAATGGTTTTTCTTAGAATTTGAAAAATATATTTTTTTAAATGTTAAAAATTATTTTTCCGTTACGAACTGCGTCAATTTTATCATTTTTTTTACATGATTTAAAACTTTAGTTACTCGATTTATTCTTTACGTGTCGTAACGATAAATTACATTGATTCTTTTAAAAATAAAGTGTATTTTTTATTTTAAATGTGAAAAAGTAAATTAAAGTCAATGACTACACTGACAATTTATTCATTAAAAAAAAATTCTTGAGCTGATGATGCCACGTTCATGTATGAAAGGGAAATATAATTATGTCGCATTTTTTATTTTCCCAGAAACTCTAATCATTAAAATCACATGAAATATTTTTGCAATTATATTATTTTTTGGTGAAAATATTGATTAAACAATGCTTTATTCAATAATAATATCGCTAATTACAAAAAATTAATTTTTCTTCGAGTTATAGTGATTTTGTTAACACGGTATTTAGGGGCTTTTTTCGTAATATATAAAAATATTAAAATAAAAAGATTTTTCTTAATTGTTAACTCTACAATGCTTTATTTTTATAAAAAACAAAAACAAATTAATGCATTTTTTTTATTAATATATAAAAATATAACTTTAGTAAAGGTGTATTTGTGTTAAAAAAATAATATATTTTCACCAAGATTTAAAAGAAAAAAATGACTTCATTATATTCCGTGATTGTGGATTAATAAATATTGCAAATCACATAAAATCTGGTTGATTTCCTGCATCTACGTGAATTTTTAAGTAAAAAATGTTTTTACACTTTGGGAATCGGTCACCGATTTTGCACGTACCCAACACACACACACACACACACACACACACATATATATATATATATATATATATATATATATATTTATGGTACCTAATTACATATAGGTTTTCTAGGATACACTTAAATAAAAAATAAAAAATAGATGATAGATTCCCCTCCTATGTTTGTCTAATAAATTGATGCACAGTTATCAAACGTTCAGTCATATATATATATATATATATATATATATATATATATATATATATATATATATATATATATGTATATCTAATATAAATGTATATCTACCCAAAAGACGTCTTCAATTCATACGCTCGAGACTTTAAATGTTTATCGCCAGCTGAAAAATAACGGTAAATGTTGTTCTCTATCTCTAATGTGACAAGCTACTTTTTGGAGGGGGGGGGGGGGGTTCAATAACGTTCAACTCAAACAAAACGCAAAAAATATTATCTCCCGACCCCCGAATTGAAATTATTATTATTATTATTATTATTATTATTATTATTATTATTATTAGCAAATATATGCTCCCTTCGGTCGCATATTTTTGCAAGGATGCGGCGTCAGAAATTAACGCTCACCGGTAAACCGATGGAGCCCCAGTCATATTTCTTGGGTGGTTAGACATTGATTTTCTTTGTTTCCGACCAAGAATATTTTAGTTAAAAATAGATTAAAAAAAAATTTCGACCCCATTTTTTTTTACCCTACCCCATTAATAGAAATATTTTTAGTTAAAAAAAGAAAAAAAATGTTTTATTTTGACACCCCAATTGTGTTATTCTCCCCATACATATATTTTTATTAAAAAAGAAAATTTTTTTTTTAACCCCCACAATTTTTTGACCCTCCCCCATACATAATATTTTTAGTTAAAAAAAAAAAGTTTGCCCCCCCCCCGTAAAAAGTGTTTTTCACCCTCCCCCATACATAGTTAAAAATGGAAAAAATAGGAGGCGCCTCGTCATATAAAAGAAGTCATGTTTAAATATGCTATTGAAGGCGCCTACGTCATATCAAAGAACCAGTTTTGTTATGCTTCCAAAATGGTTACCCATTTAGTAATGGCTGGGATATGCCTCGCTTAACTTCAATTTACAACAAAACACCTTGTCTTAACAACGTAATGAAAATAAAGAATTATAATATGAACAAAAATCCTCTGAAAATGACGTCACTTCCGAAAGGATGACTTTGCAATTTTAACAGTGCTTGCCGCTGGTTTCTTGATGAAATAGGTTTAATTAATTGTATGACTAATTTTTATTAACATCACCTTATCGGAATATATTGTAAATGCATATGTAAATTTGATAAAAAGACATGAATTATGTAAATTGTAAAACCCGTCTAGTGTCTCAGCGTGCTTGGCTTTTTGGCCAAGATCAAAGTGTAGTATCTGTTCTGATGGATACTACACCCCATAGACTGGTACTATTTGTCTTCCTTCCACAAGGTAAGATGTGACACAAGGTCGGGAAAGTGGGAAAGAACCAGCGCTCAAGAATTTGAGCACTCTGGTTGTTTAAAAATTGCCTGTGCAGCCCCGTCGGCATTCTCCGGTAGGGGCGCCTCAGGCAGTAAGCAATAAACATACTCCCCCAAAGAGGGGAGGCAAACCCTGGGAGGGTGCACCTCCTAGAACTGCACACGACCGACAACCAATAGACCGGCGTAAATCCAGACCCAAAAGCCCGGACGATACCGGTTTATTAGGCGGGGTTTTGTCTTGGCCTTCGGGGCTTGATTCCGCCGGTCTGTAGGTTAGTCCTGTGCAGTTCTAGGAGGTGCACCCTCCCAGGCTTTGCCTCCTCTTTTTGGGGAGGAGTAAATTTATTGTTTAGTGCCTAAAGCACTCCTACCGGGGAATGCCGACGGGACTGCCCAGGCAATTTTTATTGCCAGAATGCATACCTTCTCGGGTGCTGGCTTTTCAAGTCCCAATTTCCCGACCCGACCTTGGGTCACATCTTACCTTGTGGGAGTAAGATAAAACTGGCCTTGTCCCTAACCTCCTGGGGAGGTAAATAAATAGTTTAAATAAGATTCTTAACACGTTTTCTGTTCGAATCGCAGTCTCGTCTTGAAATTTCTTTCTACTTTATTTATATTACTCTGATGGAGTTTCGACTTCAGACAGACAGACGGACAGACAGATACCTAATCTCCATTATTAATAGATTATTATTATTATCATTATTATTGTTTGTACTCACTATGAGTTCTCACACAGGTCATCAGTGATTGCTCACCGTAAACCGGTGGTATTCCCTGGAGTCTGAGTGACAACAAGTCTCCCCAGATTTCTAGTATTCTCCACCTCTTTTCGATAGTCACAGCAAATAAACTTGCAGTATCGCAACAGCCGTTTACCATTAATTTCTCGCTGGTAAGGACTATCGGTATTCTTTGGGATTTGGGTGGCAGTAAGCCTCCCCAAGGTCCAAGCAGTCTCTGCACTTCCAATGGAGGTCTGGTCTGTGCTGTCCCTCCTCGGTCTTCTCATCCTCCTTGACCCTATGCAAATATTTTGTGTGGTGTCAGACTAGGTTGGTACCATTTTTGCGGGGTTGGTGGGGATCGGGGTAGTGTTTCTTGCTATTTCTGTTCATTAGTTAATTTTGTGTAGTGTCAGATTAGGCCAATGTAATTTATTGGGGGAAGCTTATAAAGTGATGTTTCTTGCATTTTATGTTTCTTTGTTTGTGATGCGTTCTTTCTGTGGTTTTGTTTTCTTCCTGTAGTAGATTCCATGTGACCCTTCGTAGTTTATGCGGGTAAGTTTCCGCATTCAATGAATTTTCTTAAGATTGTAGCTGTTTTGATCATTGCCGTCCTTTGTATAGTTCCAATGATTCCTTTGATTCCAATTTCTCTCAGTCTTTTTTCCAGTTTTGTGGGGATTGTTCCTAGTGCTCCGACAGTTATTGATATTATACTGACTTTTTTCATGCTCCATATCCTTTCAGTTTTCTGGCTAGTTCCGTGTATTTGCTTCGTTTTTCCGTATCTTTGATCTGCACTCTGTGGACTGCTGGAACGGCGAAGTCTACGATTTTACAAGATTTTTCCTTCTTGTTTATTATAATATCCGGTTTCCTTGCTTGTATGAGTTTGTCTGTTTGTATATCCATATCCCAGATGATGTTGTGTCTTTCGTCTTCCAGTACTGTATCTGG
Organism: Sepiola atlantica; assembly: GCA_963556195.1. Classification (NCBI taxonomy): domain Eukaryota; kingdom Metazoa; phylum Mollusca; class Cephalopoda; order Sepiida; family Sepiolidae; genus Sepiola; species Sepiola atlantica. The sequence goes on along the minus strand of OY744523.1, from coordinate 55,873,396 downwards.
TTCATGTTTGTACTATTTGTCATCGGAGTCGAAATTCAATTTTTTGCACAGTTCCCGGTGTACTGCTTTCACCACACAGTCATGTCTGTTGTTTGTATTCTTTTTGGGCTAATTTGCTACATTCACTTATTATATGATTTACTGTTTCGTCTCTTTGTCCACACAGTTTGCATTTACTGTTTTCCTGGGTTTTATCCATTTTAGCTTTAATGTAGTTTGTCCTAATTGCATTGTTCTGTGCAGCCATCAGTAAAGATTCCGTTTCTCTGTTCAAGTGCCCTTGTCTTAGCCATGCCCAGTATTTTCGTTAGTTTCTTCTCTTGTCAGTCTTCTGAAGCGTCCATGTAGTTTTTTATCTTCCCATTTTTCTTTTCTTGTCTTTTTGTTTCTGGTTACGGTGCTTCCCGAGTTGCTCGTCTCTTGCTGCAGTGATAAAGATTTTCGTATGTTCAGTTATGTATTTCTCCAGCTCTTTTTTGAGTCTTCCACGCAATCTTCTATACAAACCAGTCCTCTTCCCCCTTCGTTTCTTTTCATGTAGAGTCTGTCCGTATCGTCTTTTGTATGTAGTGCGTTGTGCATGGTCAAAAGTATTACTATTATTATTATTACTATTATTATTATTATTATTATTACAATTATTATTAATATGATTATTGCAATTACTATTATTATCACTATTATTATTACAATTAATATTATTATTACTATTATTATTGTTATTACTATTATTATTACAATTAGATTTATTATCATTATTATTTATTTATTTTTTATTTTATTATTCCTCTTTGGGCATTTCCCATTTAACTATCTTCTCAATTCAACTGCTAAAAAACCCTTAGTACAGTATCGATATCCAGATCATATTCTGTTAATTATTTCATTTGAAAACTTCTAAATGTGCCTCCTTAATTTCTCCCTCCTACCACTTTCTCTGAATTCATCCAACCTCATCTTGAACTGTTCCACACTATTGCTGTTCTTAATCCGATCTGGCCACTTATCCCGAAAACATATTACTCTGTTAGCAAAAACACTTAACTGGTTAACAGATTTAGTTTTTGAAAACTGCCTTGACAATAACCTTTCAGATCTAAGAGAAATACTAAAAAATACCAACCATAGTTAGAAATGCCATTGATTATCTTGAAAATCCCAATCATATCACCCCTCATTCTTCTCTCCGGCAACGAAGTCAATCCCAATTTGTCAAATCTCTTCCTGTAACTGCGCTCCTTTACTTTACTTATTAGTTATGTCATCCTTCTTTGTACGCCTTCCAGTTTCAATATTACATTCCAATTTCCATGTAGAGTCGCTGGCGTCCAGGCATGGGTGCAGTATTCTATGTGAGGTCTTATTAGAGCTTTATATATCCTTAACACCAAATTTGTCCCCCTTGAAATAATATTCCTAACCATCCACCCGATCATTCTATTTGCCCTCGATACAACGGTCAAACTATGATTATTTGCCCTCAATGTATAATCAAACCCCACCCCCAAATCGCACTCTCCATCTACTTTTTTTGATTTCTCTGTTGGTTAGTACATATTCAACTACAACATTCATGGTCCCTACATGTGGCACTTTTCATTTGTCTAGGTTAAATCCCAATTTCCAAATGCAATCCCAATATGATAATTTATTTAGATCCATCTGTGTTATTTCCTTTGATAAAGGTCTCGCAAGTAGTTTAAAATCATCAGCAAACAGTTCTATTTATGAAGTTATATTATTAGGTAAGTCATTTATGAATATCAAAAACAACGAAGAACCAATACTGAACCCTACGAAACACTGGAGGGTATGTACTATGATTCGGAATAATTGTTAGCAACCATTCATAGTTCTATCCTTCAAAAGCTCCCTCACAATATTACCATTTTGTCAGTAATATCAACATTTTTCATTTTCACTAGCTAACGATAATGAGATACCGTATCAAATGTCTTGCTTAAATCCAAATATATGATATTCGCACTATCTTCCTCCATCAAATCTTCATTTATAATTATTATATTGGCTAGTGGCGAAAGTGGGAGGTGTGAAATGTCCGACCAGTAATCTTGGACGTAAACCGCCATCGTTCTTACAAAATAACGCAACATATCAACTTAGTATCTTTAGGGTTATTCTTTTATACATTTACCTCTAAATAATTTACATGAACCAAATAGAAATTAGCCCTTTAATATTTAGTTATCAAACGAAACTTTAAAAGCTTCACCATCTTGTTTAGATGATGAGAAAACAGAAGAACATTTTCTGGTAACGTGACTCAACTTATCTTATGATAGTTTTGAACGATATGCCCCAATTAATAAAACACCGACTTTCTTAAGCCGATGTATTTGGGTTCGATTCTTATTGAGAACGAGTATATTTTTAATTAATTTATTATTTAGGCTTCTACAATCAATTATCGATTGGGAGTAAAAATTTAAGATATTATTTAAGCTCTCCCCCCACATTACGTAGCAATCATTTAAATTATTATTTAAGCTCATTCTCAAAACATAATCATAATCAATGTAACAATTTTCATTTAATTTATTTCAAGTTTGACAAATTTATGTGTTTTTGTTTTTGCATCTCACAATCATTTTGATAATTACACGTTGAAATGGTCACTATTATTTATATAATGACATTAACACATAATAATTATTAATAATTAAATAACAGATTAATCAAGTAAAATATTATCTTAAATTCGAAGTCTAAATCGCTATTAATTGAAAGTCCTAGAAATTAACGTGCGTCTATTTTTCTCATATCAGCGTAACTGCGATAATTACACGTTGAAATGATAATTAATATCTACAAAATGATAATAACGATTACTAACTTTTAACAATTCAATAAAATGTCAATTAGATGAAATTGTAACTTAAATTCGATATTTTAATCGTTGGCAGGCATGATGTCTTCACTCAAATTAAGCGAACTATGTGAAGTATTCCACGGTAATATACTACAATTCAACGATGGGGAATGAATTGGGGAATAAAATAAAGGCTCCCAAGAAACGTCGGGCCAGGGATGCTAGTTATTTAAAACAAACGACATCAACAATTAACAGTTATTAATAATTAAATACATGATTAATTACATAAAATAGTAAATTGATTGCAATGTTTTAATCGTGTATATATATATATATATATATATATATATATATATATATATATATATATATAGCATACTATAAAATGAAATAATAAAATAAGGTGCGAATCAAATTTTATTATAATTCAAAATACAGGCAAAGTAATTCAAAACATATATACAAAAATACATAAAAGTACATAACACATCAAATATATCAAGCCAAAAACATACTTATTTGTTAAAGTTATAAAATTCATCTACGTCATACAAATTAAAATATAGTCAATGAAAGATGTCCAAGAAGTTGACTGAATATAGATCCAGGCATTGAGTGATAGTCCAAAGGCGAACGAATTGAAAGAACTGAAAAACCGAAAAATTCATCCAGTCGGGAAATGCGTCCGCAATCAATGCAGTAAATTACAGTGAAAAATGCCTCCAATGCTTATGTTAATTAATACAATGATAAATCAAATAAATCAAATAAAAAGTTCAATAAACTCACTTTAGTTGAAATCATAAAGTTCAAAATTCATGGTTCAAATGATTTGATCAGAGCAGTACAAATCAAAATTCGCTGGTTAAATGTAAAATTCGCTAAATCCGATTTGAATAAAATTAAATCAAACTGAGTCAATATATTCGACCATTCCTTCTTCCGGGTCCGATCAAAATTAATAACGTTAAATTTGAAAGTAATCACTCTCCCACAAGCCAAGTAAACAGAACCTCTTCTTGTCGATCAGAGGATAATACTAGAGTCTCACACGCCTTCCTGTTCAAACGACGTTATCCGACCGGATATTATCTGTCTAAGTTAACAGAGAAGAATACGTCCCCACACCCCGACAGATTTATTAAATCAATTCAACTCATACCGGATGTTACTTGTCTGGGTCGAATCACAAGTCTATGTCAAACAAGAAGGGGTTCGCAAATCTAGGTTAAAGCCTCTAATGTCCAACTGTCTAGCCCTACATCAAAACAGCAAACTTCACATATCCTGCCCCATCAAACAATTTCGAAGATCTATGAAATTAATAATCACGGAGTTATTAAAGTAATTAGAATTTAATAATTTAATATTTTGATTTAAGATTAAATTTTATCAAATTAATAAGTTTAAGAAATTTAATTTAAGATTTAATTTTTACTAATTAAGAAGTTATTACAGTAATTAGAATTTAATAATTTAATAGTTTAATCTAAGATTTAATTTTATCAAATTAAGAAGTTCAAAAAATTTAATTTACGATTTAATTTTTCCTCATTAAGAAATTGTAAAAATATTTAGAGTTTAAAGATTTAAATATTTAGACTTTTACAACTTAAAAAATTTAAAGGGATATATAGGCATTTTCAGATTCTAAACCTTTCAGGCAAGGAAGATTTAATGTACACTTCTCCCAAACTGGACACCCCCAGTCCCGACACTCACTCAATCAGCTAAGGTGCATTTGGTGGTGGTTTCCACTGTGCATACTTGAATTTCCTTCTATGTCGACATTTGCAGACAAATTCACTTCTAGAATTTATCAGATTTAAACGTTTAGGTGCAGTGGCTATCATTACGGCTTCGGAATTGCATAGACCGCAAGATCTAGATCCCGGGCTATAGGAGTTTGATTTCTTTTAGGATGGACCATTTTATATTGTGTGGAATATTATTGGATCTTAAGTTTTTAACTAAAGTGGTCAGTGATGTTTTGTTGTTGCCGACATCGTTATTAAAAGAGTAATAATGCATAGATATGCGTGTTTTAATTAAATTTGCTGTGGCCCAAATATAAGTGTGTATCTTAGGATTTACTATTGTTCCTGAGCCATTTATATTCCTATTCCCTGGTCTACTTCTATTTACTGTATTTTGATGATATGGATGAGGTTGGTAATTGATTGTATATTATTGTTAGCGTTATCGTAAACTAGCATTGGAAGGTCATTATCGGCTTGCAGAGGTGGAAAATTGATAGTAGGATTATTAGGTATAGAATTATGGTACAAATTAGTCGTGATGCTCAGTTGTGGAGTTTGATTAGGTGGTGCATTTATGTGATCTCTAGTGTTCATTGTAGAATTATTCAGTTCAGTTACGGTACAAGCATACATAATGTCAGAATATGTGCATCTATTATCCAATGGGCAATCATTGGTACGCCTGCAGTTGCATGTATTAATGGGAGTGGACAAATTAATATTAGATTGGATAGATTTTACTTTTTTGCAATTTGCTGAGATTATTGTTTGGGCTATGTTAGGCATAGTAGAATTGAGTTTTTATTAAGTATGGAGCTGTATTTATGTGGGTATTTGAAAGAGTTTTCTAATATTTTAAAGAATTCCTTAGGGATATTGGTTTTTACGTTGTTATTAAAAGGTGAGTTAAACCAAATGTTGTTTTTCCTTCTAAGGCGTTTACGTGAGGTCGGTGTGAGACTATTTATATGTTGCTCATAATCATCAGGTATGATAGAATGCCTCTGAGGTCTATGGTTATTTACATTTCTTTTGGTCCGGCTCCTATTGCTAGTAGTCATATTGTGTGTAATAATATTTACAGTTGTTTACTTCATATATATATATATATATATATATATATATATATATATATATATATATATATATATATATATATATATATATATATATATATATATATATACCGTATTTCTTAATTGGGAGAGTTTCCCAGCAGAGTGCTCAATTATTAATGCAAAAGTAAAATTAACTAAATAATTAATAAGAGCATGATATTTATTAATATTAAATAAAGTGTTACAACAACATCCGGACCAAGGTTTCAGATCCGAGAAAATCAGACCTTCATCAGCGGAGTCGTATAGCTTAATGAGTGATAACAACCGCCAGGAATTTCAAAATATTGTCCGTTGGAAAGATGGAACACTTTCAGATTTATAATTGTCACGTGCGTGGAATATTCGTAGTCAGTTATGGAAAAGTTACAGATCAAAACAACAGCAACGCTGTACATCGAAAAAGCAAGAAATTAAATGGGAATAACGTTAACAGTTGGACAGATGGGAACCTAGCATGTTTAAATTGTCACGTGCGTGGAATTACGTGGCCCGTTATAGAAAGTATTCAAATTTAACTAATAGAGACGCTATATATCTTATCGAAAGTAAATGGAGATAACGTTAAAAATAAAAATAAAAATAAAATTATATTAAGTTAAAAAATATATAAATTATAAAATTATAAAATTAAAAATTATATTGAAATAATATGCTAATGTAATAAATTATTTCTAAAAATAGTAAATAATAAATCATTAAAAATAAAACTTATAATTAAATAAATTGTAGTCACACCATTTATAAATTTATGAAGTCGTAATGGTACTAATCATAAAAAAATTTAGGTACTAATAATAAAAGGGGGGATAAAGAAAGATGAAAAAGAATAATAATGAAGAAAAATAAAGAAAAATAAAGAAAAATGAAAAATGAAAAATGAAGAAAAATAAAGAAAAATAAAGAAAGATAAAGAAAAATGAAGAAAAATAAATATAAATAAAGATGAAATAAATACACTGTTAGATAAAATAAATGATAACAAAATTGTGTAAAAATAAAAATAAAAGATAAAAGGCAAGAGAATATATATATATATATATATGTACATATATATATATATATATGTACATATATATATATATGTACATATATATATATATATATATATATATATATATATATATATATATATATATATAAGGTACTTAAGCTTCTATTTTCAGTGCAACCTTTATTCCTATATAATTTTATTGCTAGCTACCATATCGAAGAATGATTCTTGGGTGTATTGTTTGGATAGTATTATTTTTTTTATTATTATTGTTATAATAAATGTTATTTGATATGCAAATTACCATATCACACGGTAGTCTTAAGGGTAATATATTATTATTATTATTATTATTATTACTACTACTACTATTATTATTATTTATTTATATATAAGTGAAATTTAAGCTGAATTATTTCTACACTTAATTATTGGGGAAATGGTCGTTTGATAAGTACCATTGGAGACCCATGAATATTATAAGTGTCCTGTTTTTAAATCTCCGAAACAGTTACATGGTAAACAGCTGATGATCCCCGTTTTTTATATGTAACGCTTAAGTTAAGGTCCCCTGCTTTTTGTTTCACTGTTAGATACTTGCATCCCCTTTGTTTTTTTTAGTTATGAATTTTCCAACGAATGCTAAGGCTGCGATATCTTGGGTTTGGTTGATTTCTCTGGGAATTTAAACTGCATTTTCTTCTTTTTTCTTTTGTTTAAAATGACGAAAATCTTCTTTATACTATATATATATATATATATATATATATATATATATATATATATATATATATATATATATACATAGTTGCTAAAAATCGTTGCTTCGAAATAACATTTGCAATGTGAGGCCAATTAATAAAAAAATATTAGTGCGGTGGTGTTTTGGAAGAAAAGTCGTTTCATAAATAGCAAGTTAGATTTATTTTTATTTGATATTTTCAATGTTTTTTTATCTGTTCAACTTTTTAAAGTTATATTCCGAATCGACTTCTCGGCGAAAATTTTTAAAACTTAAAAAGAAACCCTTCTTTTTAACGCTGAAACTGTAAAAGGGCAGATTGTTTTATTTCCTAGAGAAATAGTTTTCATTTGTGTTCAAATGTTCCCTTCTTTAGAGGAACCGACTTGATTTTCAACAAGTTGCGATCTATTTGTGAATTGCAAGTGAAAAGGGCAAATATCTTTCTTTTGTTTATTTTACAATCACATTTAAAAGATGCATACATTTTTATTGAAATCACCAACATGTTAATGTTTATCTATCTATGTTAATAAATGAGAAAGATCGTTTCGTGTTTACCAAAAAGTTATGAATGAAATGTTTATTATTTTTAATTAATTTTTCAACAAGTATTTCAAGTAGCGAACTTTGCGAAGCGATAGCGAAGCGATAGCGAACCGGCGAAGCCAGATAGTTAAACATATAAATGAGCGGAATCAAAGATTTATAAGTTATGTCTAATAATATACCAGATACCCAAGTAACGCTGGTTAATTTGCTTGTTCTATTTATAAAGTAGTTCGTTTGATCGTAAGTATTCTTTATTCTTAGTATCGTCTGGGGTGACGATTGGACTTTCACCTTCCAGCAAACTGTCACACAGAACTGAGTGTTACTCAACGCTTTTATCTGTTGCGCCACAGATAAAGATGTTGAGTAACAATCAGTTATACGTAATAGTTTTCTGGGGGTTGAAAGTTTAATCGTTACTACAAGCGAGACTAAGAATAAAATAAAATTATTTACTTAACCCTTCTACTCAGTCATTGATTGCGGAACGAATAAAGTCTACTCCTGTAAATTTAATAAAGGGTTCAGTTCGAAATTATGTATAGATTCCCGAGTTTGACATACAGTTTTCAGAATTTTTAAAGATTCATCTGAAGAAGGTTGGAAGTTACTTCGGCCGAAACGCTGTGAGAATGCGGTAGGAGAGATTGGACAACAACTCAAATCAGTAGTTTCTTTGGACCAATAACAGTGTAAACAATATTCATTTAAAAAATATAGCGCGTACTATAAACACCCAAACACGTCGTTTTTCTTACTCTTTTATTCCGGTATTTTCTTTCATGTGAATTTTATTTCCCATTCTTTACGAATACTTATTTTGCATTGTCTGAAGTAACCTGTCAATAACAGTTCATTATTTTGTAAGGATAGACTTAGCCATTCTTTCATTTTATAATGTCTTATCAACTACAATAATAGCATCCAAGATCAGAATAGTAATGCGAATAATCTAAATAATACGAATTTGTTTTTTTTAGTCGGATACATACAGAGAAGTATGACGTCCTAAGAAAAACAGGAGACGCAGGAACGCGATAACGTGAAGGGTGGAGACGTAAGTTTATTTGCTGTTTCTTTGGGTTTTTAAACAATCTTTCCTTAAAAACAAGAACATTCCCCTCCAATTAACAGACCGTGTTGACAAAAAAAGTCGCATTGTAGGTTATATGAAGAGGACCGCATTTATTTTCTATCTGTGCGCCAATGCTTTTGTGAGCTACATTATTTTTATTAAATAATAAAATAATCGGTTATATTGAAGCGGTTAACTCTCAGAATGGCTGCTAAATGTTATCGATTATCTCTGTCTGCATTTCTAAACGGTGAAAGGGCAAATTGATCTACTGTTGGATTTGTTTTCGGCTATTTGCGGATTCATTATTTTTTTTTTTTTACAAATATTAATTTGTTTTCTGATTTTTGCGGATTATTTTGCAAATATCAATCTTTTTTTATCCGCAAAAATCACAAAACAAATTAATATTTGCAAAATAAAAGTAAATATAAAGAAATTCATAAAAATCAGACAACAAACTAATACGGAGAATTCATTTATATTTGGCAAATATTAATTTGTTTTCTGATAAAACAATATAATGTTTTCAAATTAAAAAGTAAAAGAAAAAAGCGACAAAAATTAGACAAAAAATTAAAACGGTGAATGTATTTGCCCTTTCACAGTTTAGAAAATCAGACAAATTGGCAGCCATTTTGGTAGCCAACCGCTTCAACATAATAAAATAATCAATTTATGCCATAAGAATCCCTAAGATTTCAAAACAAGTCTGTAAGCATAAATATCTATATTAAGAAAATTGTTGCCACTTCTCGTGTGTCTGTGTATATGTGTGTTTCTCACATCTACGTGACTTTCGCATTTTTTTATTTACGATTAATCGATTATTTATTGCAATCAAAAATGCAGTAGCGTATAGTACTAAAACGAACATTCTAAGTATCTTATTTAAGTAATTTAATTCCTAAATGTTCATAATCTACCAAAATGCATTTCCGTTTCTTTGTAAACAAATCAGCCATTTTCATATTTTGTTAATAGTTGAAAAAAAAAAAGAATGGATTACTTTATAAAGAATTTTGAAGCATTTTAACCGTCAAGTAGAAAGTCATTTAATGTTTGAAATTTTAGAAATTTTTACACCCAGTAATTTTATAAAGAGAGATTACACCAACATTATATTAACCATATTAGTTATAGTTTTATAACAATTTGGTTCCATTGATAATTTAATGACCTTACAATACTCGATAATCAAACTTTAATCTCACAATTCTATTAAAAAAAAATTTGTTTAAAAACAAATAGAATAATTTAAGTGGGAGGTTTTGCAAACAGCGAAATACAAATGAAAGTAAAAATACTCCCGGTGAGGCAAAACTGGTTATTAATAAATTGTTGTAACTATAATAGTTACCAATATCACAAACTAAGAACAGAAAAACATAGAACCACCCGATCTATCCAAGTGGTTCCACATCAGTCCCGGTCAACCCCCAGTAACTCGGCCTTTATATGAGCAACTAAATTAAATACCGTATCTCTTCATATATATATATATATATATATATATATATATATATATATATAATATTTGTCATTGTTTATTATCTATGTACGTATACGTTTCGTCCTTAATAATCGAAACTCATCAGCATAGAGATATGACTATTCAGTACCAGTCATGTGATTCGAAACTCCGGACTACGAGTATTTTGCAACTCAGTCCGACGCCTTAACCACTCGGCCAAGTTGAACAGCGAATAAACGGTGATAATTTTAACACTTTATACGGCGGCTTGACGTCATAGATTGTTCGACTTTAATGAAAGGAACGATGCATTTAAAGCTACCGACGTCATGCTGTGTTAATGTCACACTTACAGTGCTCTACTAGATGGGTTTTTCTAAAAGCTACAAATAATAAATATTTGTAATAGTTTATTATCTATGTACGTATACGTTTCGTCCTTAATAATCGGGACTCATCAGCATAATGCTTAACACAAATACTAATTAACTTATCATTATGAATTTTGGAACACAGCTGGTAGGAGTAAGACTGGGTAATACGGGCTATATTTAGTTTAATACAGTTTGATGCAAAGGGACAAAAGGCCGGGAAGAAGCTTTTCGTAACATTCCGATACCTTTAATTTTTATGAAATGTTAACAATAGGTATTAGACATCATTTACCTCCTTGGTTATACGCAAGATCACGTTTTAATTTGAGAAACCAGCGCACTAAAATAAGTGCATTCTGGCCTACAAAAACTGGTTGAGCGATTAGCAATAAACGAAACCCATTTTCAGAGAAAAGGTAAAGCCTGGGATGGGGGGACCTCCTCGAACTGAATGGAAGAGCAGTCCGGCAGCAAGATGTCTCTAGGACTGATTTGTATCATAATTCTATGATACAACAAGAGGTATTAGACATCAATTAATGAACATTTTTAATTTTTCAGTTACTTTGAAATATCTTAAAGTTTTATAGGGCATAACGTGGACACAATTTCACATTTGAAAATTCATATATTTCAGATATACATTCAATTTGATTCATCGTCGGCAATAAAGCAAGATTCCCTGAATTTCAATTTCTTCTTAACAACCTATAAGCTTAAGCCTTTAATTTGAGACATTTTCCAGAACCAAAATGTATTAATAGATTTTAATCAAAATTATTGTACGGATATAAACATAAGGTTTCGTAGCATCATATATGGATTTTATATTCGTAAGCTGACATAAAACTGGTGCAAAACTTTTGTCTGGGGAATTTTATTTTACCCGTCCTGGTACGGGTATTCTTCTCGTTTGAATCATTTTGTTTTCATTGAATAAATATTCATAAACACTGTCGTATATTTAACCCAATCTAATATTACTTGTATATACAACACCGACTTGTTATTTTTCTCTTTAGTCAAAATGAATGTCATCATCTTTATATTTCGTACGACTACTATTTTTTCGAAAGAAAACGTCTGGATTATGTATTCATTTTATTTCCTTGTCGATAGGTAACGAAACGAAGAAATTCAGCGACATGACGAATGGGTTGGTTGGAATGCGAACTATTTTACCAGGGAAGAAGAAAATGCGAATCAAACAACACCGTGACTCATCAGAAGTTAACCTATTCACGAAGTATTCACTTTTTATATCCAATTTCATTTTCACGGTAAGTGCCTGTTTACTCGACTCCCCACGAGGGCAGAGTTAGATGCAAGGTCGGTTTGTAATGTTCGGAAAATCCAGCTTCCAAGAAAAGGGCACTCTGAATTGTGTCAAAAAATAAAAATTGCCTCAGTCTCGAAGGATTTCTCCCGTCACTGCCCGAGGAAATGTAGTATCAGAACAGATACTATACTATACTTTGAATTATTCATTTACGAAAAAATATATAAAATATACATTTTAACAAATTAGACAAAAAAAAACATCATAAGTGGGAAAATGAGGGTCGTTGATCATCCTCTGTCAATCCTACTCTGTCTACCCTACTCTAACCATTACAGTCGCCACAATACCACATTTACGTTAGTGGTCATCCTATTTAAAGTTTCTCCAATGTATTGAAAATTTTATTTTATTTATAAATATATATATGAACACACTTACTGGAAGTGAGGAGTAAAAGAAACAGTTAGTAAGACAATTTCAACCTTTCCTAAAGAATATACCGGCCACTGCAGGTTGATCTCTAAGTGGTAGTGGAACTTAACAAGGAGAGAATCAAGTAGGGATGGAGTATGGGAATGAATGATGTATTTCCCAGATTAATTCAATTTGGACAGGTCAAGGTCATCTTGGATGGCAAAAAATAAAAACGAAGACAAGACACATTCACTAAACTAGTTAAGAGGCTAAGTTATACAGGAAGTGGTTCGACAGATCCTACACTTTGAACTTACTAATACATTTCTTTCTATAGGGCAAAAAGAGTTGTCACGTGAGTGCGACCTTTTCAGCGAGCTCTAAAAAAATCTTTGCCTTCAATTCGTTAACATATTTTTCTATTCTGCACTTCTTTGCCGAAATCGGTTTCTCTATCATTCGTTCTAATTTTCTCGATATTAATTTGTTTTTTCCTCTGTTTTACCCTTCCCTTTGTCCTGCCTCTAAAGGTAACTTTACGTAACTGTTAATTCATTTATTTTCAACGGTATCCGTCGACGTTCACTCTTCTGGATATGTCGACCGAAAGGCGCCTCAAGTTCTAGTTTTCTAGTTTTTAGTCGAATGTTTTTTTACTATTATTACTTCTCTTTCCACAACTTTTAGATTTTAGTCGAATAGTCTTTTGACTATTAAATATAGTAAAACAATGGTTTTGTTTTTCTCTTTCCCTCCTTACTATGTAATGCTGTCCCCTGACTTACGATGACTTAGTTTATTATAAAAACAAAGCATAAAAAAATTTGAACACCTCCCCTCAAAAAAAACATTTTATGCGGATACATGAAATAATATATATATATATATATATATATATATATATATATATATATATATATATATATTTATTAATTATTTTAATTACCTACATACATCGATGTTTCATGCTAACGCAATCTTCAGTGTAGGAACTAATTCTCAACGGTCGAATAGCGAATCGGCGACTAGATACCAAGCAGTAAAGAGTGATCTTACGAACGGCGTTCGGATCGTGCATATAGCTATTGGCACTGCTTGTTATTAAAGTTACTCGAGAGTGCCCAGCCTATATATATATATATATAATTATTTCATGCATACAGGTATATTATGAGGTGATATAATATATTGTGCTTAGTTTTTCAATATTTACTTCAACTGTACTCAATACGTGAGTAGTAAAGTATGGAAATATATTTATGCCAATTAAGCTAAGTTAGCCTGACGATTCTCTGCGAGGATGAAACGCGGACGCCTCTGTGTAGCTTAATTGCCATAAATATATTTTCATACTTTACTATGTATATCACTCTATAAGTCTCGGATCGGACATATAGATGGTGCCATTAATAAAACATCCATGTGACTTTGATAAAGTACTAACCCTCAAATGGTGCGTGCTAAAATTTGAGATCAATTCAGATTATCAGTTTACAAATTAGTTATTAAAATGAAGCTACTCTTGCAAATATTTTTTTTTTGATTTGAATTTCGTGTTGATAAAGCATTGCTTTCTGATGGAAAACAATACTGATCAAGCAAAGCAATTGCTTGATGAGTTCATTCGGACCTTGCTTATTCGAAAACAATGGTTAATCGATGGCATGCTGACATTTAACCGATTCATGCAGACGAAAATGAGGCTGAACGTTAGGTCTCCCAAATTCGTCAGTTGTTTCTGAAAACATGGAAAAAACTCCACAAACTCATTTTTGGCGATAGAAAATCGGAGTTGCGTAAGATAGCAAAGAAGTTTAATATACCAGAAGACAGTGTATTCACCATTTTGCGTGAACATTTCTCAATAAGAAAGCGATGTTTTATGTGGGAGTCGCGTTTGCTTACAGTAAGTAAAAGCAACAAAGCATCAACAATTCAGAGCGTTGTTTGCAACTATTTCCCCAACTATTTCCCCAACTATTTCCCCGCTACAAAAATGAATTTTTGTTCCAATATGTGATGATTGATAAAAGATCGATCAACAACTTTACTCTGGAATCAAATCGACAGCTGAATGAAAATCAGCAGATAAAAGTCGTCGAAAGCGACAAATACGCAAAAATCAACCGGTAAGGTTTTGACCACCGTATTTTAGGATGCGCAATCCATTTTCTCTTCATCGGTTATCTTTAGTTCGAATATAATATAGCATTACATGAGCGTTTTAAAAAGAAATCGCCCAACAACGGCAACAAATGAAGAAAAAAAAAGGTGCTCTTTCACCAAGACAATGCACCTTGTCATCGCGAGGATGTCAAAACTACATGAATTGCACTTGCAATTGATTTCGTACAAACCCTATCCTCAAGATCTGGCCTCAGTGACTACTTGTTGTTTGCAAACCTCAAATAATGCTCAAGATAAGGAGATTTGTCTCCAATGATGTAGCGATATCGGAAAGTAAGTCATATTTTAATGCCAAATACAAATCACTCTCCAACAAAAAAGCATAGATTTGTTAGCGAGTATGGTGATGAATAAAGTGGAAAATTGCCTAAAAGTTTTAGTTTCATAAATTAGGTCCGGGACTTATTGAGTGATGTTATACATCCATAAATATTGCTTTGTTGCGATTCATCGATGAATTTATTGATGACTATATTCTTAATACTATTTAAAGTGTAATCACTTGTCTACTCACATGTACTCTTCTATAAAGAAGGAAGTGCGAACAGTGAATATATTTTTTAAAATTAAAAGTTATAAATTTAATATATGGGTCATATACAACAGTTCATATTATTGTCTAACGTCGATAACCTTCTCCCTCTGGGGTTAGCAGAGGCCTGCGAAAAATGTAACGCTTAATTTCCACGGTAAATTTTCGAGACTTATTTTAGAAATAATAATAAAACAATGCAAAACAATATAGCAGATGTATATATTAAGTATATTATTACTAGTTTTTATTATCATAACACATTTTTGAGTGGAGCGAAAACAAAAACTTGTTAGTGGTGGCTTGAGAGACGCTACCTGGATTAACACCTGCTCCATCAGTCTGGTTGTTTGGTTTACGGCATATCAACCCTTTTCGGGTTATTTACTGCCCAATACGTTCATTTTAATAAAAGTTTTTATATATCTTTAAATATTTATTCATGGTGTTTCGTTTGTTTTTGTTTTTGCGGCATATCAACTATTTTCGAGTCATTTGATGCGAATACAGTCATTTTGGTAACACTTTTTATGCATCAAATTCTTTATATCTTCAAATATTTATTCATGGTGTTTTTTTTTTTGCGACATATCAACCATGTTCGAGTTATTTAATGCGAATACAGTCATTTTGGTAACAGTTTTCATGCGCCAAGTTCTTTATATCTTCAAATATTTATTCATGGTGTTTCGTTTGGTTGTTTTGTAGAAAAAAATGTGTTTTTACTTTTGGCTTTGAAGAACATGATTGAGTTTTGTAAAGGGAAAGGAAAAAAAAACATCAATGTTTAGTGGATATTTTGTCAGGAAGCCAGTATCTTCAGACAACCTGATCTGGTAGTACCAGGCGCTGTTAGTACTGCCTATATTATACACTAACACTTTTGTATGCATTTATGAAGGTATCGTGTTTATTATTACGAGCGGATCACGTGGTAATTTTACAGTCGTTTTCTTAATCCTGTATTCTATTATATAAATAAAATTGGATTTTCAATATAATCTGTGTGTGTGTGTGTGTGTGTGTGTATGTCGAGCAGAATGTCAGAAACAAAACTGGATATCCTTACAAACCTTACACCATCGGATTCGGTGTGGATTAAAGCGGGTTATATAAAGAAAACTACTTTATTTTTCATACGCTGAAGATCAATAAACCTTTCGCAATCTCGAAATAAACACGAGTCCATAAGTAGACAAATTTGCCATCAGTATAACCTAACATGACTTACAAAGTCATGTTCAATACTTGCTACCGAATACTTTAACATTACTAGGCATAACTATTTACTATATAATTTTGTACAAACATGGTATATTTATGAAGAAAAATATAGAATGTAAGTTTAGCAATGCGGTTCAGCTAATAGGCTGCAAAATATTGGAACGATGAAATTTTAAGCAAACACAGAATCAGCAAAACCAAGCAAAGTTAGTTGAGGAGGATGCCGAATGGGATAAAATTAGCTGTCATTGAATTTTGAATACATTGAATAATTGCTTGGATTTAGAAATTACTTGTTTTCTTTTTTGAATTCATATTAGTGGTCCACCAAATGTAAAATGATACATTTAGTTGTCCATGAAGTGCAAACTATTTCTTTGAATCATTAATCCATAGTAGGTATTTCGATTTAAACTAAACAATTTTCACAGGCCATTCAAATCTATAGAGCTAAAAGAGCTTGAATGAATTACCTCCCTTTGGTTTAGTACATGTGTATTGACGCCATTGCGGTCGGGCTAACGAAGTAAGCGACGGATAAGCAGACTTATTATATAGAATAAAGACTAGCAGAGCTTCAAGGCGTTGCCCGGCTGCTTGATATAAAATAAGTTTTTACTAAAAAACAGTGACATTTCAAGGTAATCTCTAAACAAATCGCACGTTCCTCGGTTTAATAATCTAAAAATGATTAGCGACTACATGTGCGCGCGTATCTCTTGTATATAAAGATTTCTGTGATTAAAAGAAAAACGATATTCCTAAGATAGGTCCAATGTGTAATTTTATCGATGTCTATTTAAGCAGAAGTTTGACAGACCGACATAAGAGCCTCTTATAAGCATGTACATCCTGGTGTTAAAATGCTATTTGAAACTTAAGCCTGACAGACCGACGAAAATGCTATTTGAAACTTAAGCCTGACAGACCGACAAATGTATATTAGATTGGACGCATCTAAGAAAAATGTCTATATACCCTTTGGACAATTTCTCTAGGTTTTATGAAAATTCTTAGTAAATTTTACGTTCCTTTGTCAAACACCGTAACAACAATTAGCGACTACATGCACGCACTAACACGCCACAACAAGTACAAATATAAAAATAACTTGTGATCAAACTGGTTTCTTAGGTCCAGTAACATCTAATCGACTGTGAACTGTACTGTACCTGCTGAGCTAATAAATAACCTGAATGACTTGATAACATTGTAAACTGTTTATTATCAAACGACGGGAGAGCATTAAATAGATTTTTTGCAGCTGATAATATTTGCGACATCCATCTAGTTAATAATGAGCATTTTTTACTGTGATATTGGGCTAATTTCAAAGTTAATGGTTACTGCTGTTTACTAATAGTGAATTTCTTAAAGTTATACTTGCAGCATTACGGTGAACCAATTCTTTGATTCCAGACCGTAACACATATCTCTAGCCGGCGTTTTGTATTAAACAGTTAAAGTCTTGTTTTATAGCGACGTCCTAAGTTGTTGTTCAATGGATAGGGACGTCTCTCTTTTCCTCTTTCTCCTTGTTGATGTCTTCTCTTAATAACAGCGATTGTAAAAATTATTAACGTGTGGAAGGATGGCGACACCTTTCTCTAAAACAAAATCCTGAAACTAACTTCGTTAAAATCATCTCGCTTGAGCGGGATACAAACCCGCTTGTGAAACTTCCTTCTTCAGAGGGAGTCAACTGACCTAGCTCAGCGTGTGTGCTGCACCAGGACAGGAAACATGAGAATCCAAATCCCCCCACTAAACATAGCCATGAAGTCGGTTTTTAATATGGGGGAAATCCATCTCCTCATACAGTGGCACTTTGGATTGGGAAAAATAAAATTGCCTCAGTTTAGAAGGATTTTCGGGGACTGAGAACAGAGAAAATGAAATGTCTTATCAGAATAGATACTCCACTTTGCTCCTCGTCAAAAGGCTAAGGATGGGAGTTTACTCGACTACATTCATCAGTTTGTAGCTTGTCTCTTCTCTTTCCATGTTGAAGCAATTCACCAAACATTGATGTTATTGTTTTATTCATTATCCTTTTCAAAACTCAATCATGTTTAGCAAAGCCCAAAACAAAACAACTAACTTAATCGGAGCCTCGCTTTGTAGTGAATGTCTTAGTTTAATATCTTCTAACAGTGCTCAACTTTAATTTTTTGAAGGGGCTTTTATAATAATTAATGAATAAATATTAAATTATATTTACCTACAAATGACGTCGTTTTGAGCTTATGCTCTCGCTCTCTCTCTCTCTCTCTCTATATATATATATATATATATATATATATATATATATATATATATAAGATAAATGAAAGAAGAGAGATAAACATGTACGAATAACAAATCTATTTCAACTTCGATTGTTCAATGCAAGGTATACTCGGTAAAAACTTAAGGAAAGAATAATAAACATGTTTTTACCGAGTATACCTTGAATTGAACAATCTAAGTTGAAATAGATGTGTCATTCGTACATGTTTATCCCTCTTCTTTTATTTATCTTTATAATTGCTCTATCTCGTATATTGATCTTAAACCATTACACTATAGGTTCTATATACTGAAAGTATACTTTTAGTTTCATATTATATATATATATATATATATATATATATATATATATATATATATATATATATATATATATATCAGCTTGGATATTATTACAGCTTATCAGCATAACTAGATGTTGCGAAGTTCGAAACCTGACTGTTTGATCAGTAAACTGTGATGAGCAGTTGAGTATTTCACTCCCACGCTATAACGCTCGTCCTGAAAATAAGAGAAATTGTACGGTTTATATAATTTAACGTACATAAAGTTCAAATTGAAGCTATATTCGTTTTGGAAAGATGAAGTGTACAAAAAATAAAATAATATCAAATTCATTTAATCGTTAATGTAATTAGCCTTTTTCTCTATTATCTATTTCTATATGCTATTAATGTCACGTTATAAATATAGTTATTCATGTTGTAACTATGTTTTGTATATGAATAGTTTCTAGATTAATTTGATTTGTGTGCAAATATTTGATAAATAATTAATCTATTAATAATCGACTATATTTATAGTATAGATCTGACTCTGTAAGGTACTACCACTCCGAGTCAGAATGGAACCGGCATTAATGTCAACTAGACTCCCAAAACCTCCTAAATTAAGGTTTCACTGTCGGGTGTAGTTTAAGGTCATACCCAGGTCATACGTTTGAATAGACAGTTTTAACATTTTGAAGGGAACAAATGTTGATATATATATATATATATATATATATATATATATATATGTGTGTGTGTGTGTGTGTGTGTGTGTGTGTGTATGTGTGTTCCCTATATACAAACTAAAAGTGTATTGATATGTACAAGTTTCTAACCCTTATTTAAACTTTAAATATATCGCGTTTTAATGAAATTCAAATCATATGTATAAAATTCTTCAGGGAACACTGGAATTGGTTTCGAATCTATACGTGTCCCTCTATCTTCCGAATCTCTACATACCCCCTTCCCTAAGGGAGCTTTTAGGGCAGAAACCCCTTAAAACTCAAAATACGCATATCTGATTTTTAATGAAATTTAACCTACATTTATAAGACATTAATTCAAAGATTTTTTCAAAATTCAATTTTCTCTCGACTATTTCGGTATATATCTGCCTATTCTGAAACATACCCTCTCTTGATAACAGACTGCAGATTTTTACAAAACGATTTTTCGTTGAATTTTCCCATCAAATCAAACAAAATCCTATCAAGTATATGTATGTATTAAAATGGGCAGAATCAATTGTATGAATTAAAATGTTATTTCAAACAAATTCGGAACAAAATTATCAAATTAAATTATTATATTATATTTTGAGCTCTAGTAATGCATACATCGTTGAACTATTGCCACAACTTTTATGTGAATTCAAATGAATATATATAAAATATATATACGTAATATATTATTTAATAATATAAGTGCCTATATATGAAATTGTGAATCTGAAATTGCCTGTGTGCTTGTATATTCTTTAAAAATATAGACAGAACTTTCGTTCTAACTTGATATATTATGCATCTCTAATGTTATATACTCATATAAATGCGATTTTAATATTTTGTATGTCCATGATTCTTGATCTCCTCTGTTTTAGGTAGCCGGGCTTACTTTGGCGGCCATGAGCATTTGGCTTCATATCGAGAAAAGTAAGCAGATTTACGACTCTGTTGACGTCATTATTGACGTTTCTATTTTCTTTATTGCTGTCGGTTTCATTATTACTGCGGTCTCCACTGTTGGTTGTTGGGGTGCACTCAGAGAGAACACCATCTTTATCATCATTGTAAGTCAGCCTTTTTTCTATTTCATTATCATTATTTTCTGTTATAACGTACTAACTATCTATGCGGTATTGCCCGGGATACAATGAAGTCACATTAGTTCTTAATTATTAGCAGTGTGCTCATTTTAAAACTTAAGGCTGATAACTCCTATTATATTATTCAATTTAAAATGAGTTATTTCCTTTTGCTGATTTTAACTTTTAGGTAATCATTAAAACATGTTTTATATTCGCAGTTGTCTGGACAGCATTTAGTGATTTAAAAAATAAAATGTAGCCAAATGCGTTATTATATTGTTAATAACACAGGAAAACAATATCTACTGAAAATTGGCTAATCAGAAGAACAGTTTTATTAGTGAGCTTACATACTATTTAGACTTTGAGATGGCTTTATATGTTCAATGTATACTATTGACAATTTTCTGATTTCTTTAACTTACTAAAGGTTCCTCAAGGTTAATGGGTTCTGGCTAAACTATTTGCGCTTCAGGGACGACACTATGGAGATCGGCCACTCGCTGTCGGATTTGTATAGGCGCCTGGTAAAGCTAGACCGGACGAACAGTGTTATCGGGTTGAAGTCAAGACCAAGTGGATGCGCTTGGCCTAAGTTGCCAAAAACGACACTATCACTGTTGGCTTGTGTTAGATCAATCAAATCGACAGCTACATCTACCTCAGTAAGTACTGATCACGCATCGCAGAAACAACTGCGACTTGGCAAATAAAATGAAGAGCCGTCTGGGCAGGCTACACCTTCATTGCAGAATTGACCAGCGATAAAATGATCGACTCCTACATCTGTGCACACCTGTTCAACAGCGGCGTGCTTCTATTACTATTCCAGGCGTCCGAGACCTAGTCGTCCGACAACATGCGATCAAGTGCCGTTGACCGTATCGGAGTAAGCCACGAGCAGCTGCGAGCGGCAAGCAGAGTGACGGATGTGAGAGATTTGGTTTGCCCAAATGAAGGAATAACCAATTAACGTAGACGGTAACTAAGTCAATCGATATCAAACACTCACTCGACCGACCAGAGATCGCGTGCTTTGCTGCGACGTGATCTGAAACAGAACTAGATGGGGCTCACGCAAAACACACGGTTCTGAGCAGTTTGTTGTGATATGCGCCGACCAGAAACTTACCACCGATAAACGATTGAATAAATAAATTAAATTAAACGTTCCAAGTGTGTCTTAGCATCAATAACTCGTCTTGGGGCGGGTAATTTTTGTAGTATTAAAGGTTATGTTTACTTAACTAACTAAATAACAGCCAGATATTTTTAATTCAAACTATTACTACAGGCTGTGTCTATTTTTACCAATCAAATAACATTCAGAACTAAACATTTCGTACATAATAAGCTTTATAAAACCTAAAATAAATAGTCTAACAATTCAAATGTATTGAATACATTCAAATTCAAAAGGTGGTGTATTTACAAATGCAGTTTGTATGGTTAGATGTCGTCAGATAATGAAGCTAGTCGATGCACGACCGTATCACATGTACAATCTCTGAAGGTAAGCAACATTGTATCCTGTCAGTACTTGATGGGTGATGACTTATAGACGCGAGATAATATTAATCTGCCTACCATCGAATACCAGCTGTAGCAGACCGTCGTTTTTCGTTGATGAAGCTCAGCGCGTATATAAGCATACATACCCCGTTTTAAAAGTAGTTTGAGTGTCTCCTTGACATTATATCACAAGTTAGAACGACTAAAGTGACAGATAACATATCCATCGCTTGGTATTTCGGAGGTACCGCCAGATAGGAATCCAACTGGGACTGGACACAATTTCGCTTATAATATAAGCTTAAAAAAACACTGATATTGATGAGTTATTGGGAAAAGCAATTCAGTCGAGGTTATCACTTGTCCCAAGTATATAAATAAATATTGTTATGCAATGCATGTGTTGATGAGAGCGCTTAAATCTAACGCCCTTGTGAAAGAGAACTATGCGAGATTAATCTTTAAACGAGCGAAGTAAGCGATTACTTACCTGATGAGTACTGTGGATATTGTCTACCGTTATTTCGTCGTGGACCAAAGGTGAGGATATCCTTAAAATCTGTTTGGGGTATACTCATCAAGAATGACGTCGATAATCTGAGCTATATTTCATTCAGCTTATTATGGAGCTCTATATTTCCTTAGTCAGGAGTTGCTTTGAGTTGGACCATTGTTACAGGGGAGTAAACGCCACTATTTACCCAGACTTAACACGATGATCTAATTCCATCTGAAATATCCCAGCAAATGAAATCCCCCAATTAAATTTAAACTAATCGATTTATAAGTAACATTGTGTCGAGTAAAAGCGGAATCCTATCGATCGTACCTAATAACCTTATGTGTTTAGCAAATTTTCGCAAGGTTTAAATTGAGAAGCATAATACTTCTAGGTACAATGATACGAATCTGGTAACTTTTAAGAGCTTGTTTTCAATTTTCTTGTTACGCATTGAGCCATATAACTTTTTAGGTCGGTATTGAGAATAAAAACTGATTTTCCAACAATGTACAGGGAAACGCAATTATCCAAAATGAATCAAGAAGTCAGTTCATACAATAATAAATTAAGTTTTATTGACGACAGACTTAGAATAATGACCAAACATACAGTAACTGGTAAGAAACAAGTAAGTCAGGCTTCGTGCGAACTCTGAAAACACAAGATAAGCGACTTGGCACAAGGACGAGTTCATTAGCGCTGTTGTTTAATGAGTGGCTTGATTTGCCTGCAAGATTAGCAGTAAACTGGACTGTCCAGATCTGTTGCGCGGTGGGAGATTTTTGTAAAGACTGTGTCAAATATTTGCTGAACTTTGCTGAAGTATTAAATAACTGGGCCCTGGTGTATGTCGCGAAATATCCTAACGTATTTTTTTTTAATATGTGGAGGCTTATATTTTATTATTTTATTTCTATATTCAGACTACAAAAAATATTCGCTTGCTGCTTCTGATTTAACAAGGTTTTAAAGCTAAGTCGATTTGTGCTGAGTAACATCACCTGTTGCTGAAAAAGAATGTGTGATCAAAGAAAAACCCCAAACCTCGAAATTGTAGAAATCTTATCATTTTGCATGCGTTAATGCGTTTATAAAAAAAAGCAGATGGCACATAGAGATAGTTGGCCGTCTGTGTTATCACTACACAATCAGTTTGTTTAAATTTTCCAAACGTGTGATTTTCTTTTTAATTCCACAGTTTTACATTCGTTTCTGTTTTGGTTTCGTTTCGTTTCAGTACAAAAACGTCGTCCTGATTTTGATTCTGTGCGAAGCAATTTTGTTTACTCTGATCGTTCTATACACAACTTTAGCGAACGTGAGACAAGCGTTCAAACTTTTCCCCGAGGAATCATTTCAGAAAGCGATGCTAAATTATGCCGATGACAAGAGTAACAACGATGACACCAGATTTTTCATCGACAACATTCATTTATCGGTAAGCAATCTTCTGTTCATTCAATTGTTAATCGAATTACGCGTGATGACATCCATCCAAGTTGAGCATTGTCTTTTTCAGATACAGACAGCAAGCTTAATATATTAAAATGTGCGCCCAACTTCCGTCAAAAGCGATGGGGAAAATATCCTTCGCCAGTGTGCGCACTAAAATTCATATTCATATAAAATAACGTCTGGATCGGGGAAGTTAAAAAAAGAAATAAGGAAGAAAGAAAACGTTTCAAATTGGAAAGTTTAATAAAGAAGTAAAGAAAGACAAACGTATACATCGGTATAGAACATAGAAAGAAGATAGAAAGAAAATGTCTCATCATGGAAATAGATTGAAAGCGGGAGTTAGTCTGACTTTCTATTTGTTTTCTCAATTTCCTTAAATACTTGCAATGGATTCGTTCGGCAGTTTTTTATTTGCTAACTTTTGTGTGACTGTACGGATATATATATATATATATATATATATATATATATATATATATATATATATATATATATAGTAAGCTATGAAAATATATTTATGGCAATTAAGCTACACAGAGGCTCCCGCGTTTCATCCCCGGGGGGAATCCTCAGGCTAAAATGCATTTTAGCCTAAAGATTCCCCCTGGGGATGAAACGCGGGAGCCTCTGTGTAGTTTAATTGCAATATATTTTCATAGCTTACCACCTAGCTCTACTTACGTATCGAGCACTGTTGAACTAAATACTGAAAATTGAGACATAAAAAATATATCTCGTTATAAAATTTTATGTAGATACATGAAATAGTAATATATATATATATATATATATATATATATATATATAATAAAATGTAGTAACACGAAATTACATAATCATCGATGCAATAATTTATTTCAACCTTGTAGTATCGTCAAGCATGCAATTTAGATGATTACGTTTTTGAAACTGAAAAAAGGGGAAATTCACACTCGACAATTCAAATATAATTAGAGAGAGAGGGAGTGACACCCTATTTAATACATATTTAGAGAGAGGGGGACATTTGAAGCATATTTTATCAATAATTATGTAGGCGGGAGGGAATTACATAATTTATGACAGAGAGGAAAGAGAAGGCCATATATATAAATAGAAATTGTAAAAGTAGGCATGGGGGGTATTCAATGTCTCTCAAGAAAGCAGGTCGT
The DNA here is from genome assembly GCA_963556195.1 of Sepiola atlantica. Taxonomy (NCBI): domain Eukaryota; kingdom Metazoa; phylum Mollusca; class Cephalopoda; order Sepiida; family Sepiolidae; genus Sepiola; species Sepiola atlantica. The sequence continues at coordinate 55,847,844 of OY744523.1, read as the reverse complement.
GTTAAAAATCACAATTTCTCACCCTGCCTGCCATTTGGAAAATGACATCCACAGTCTGGCGACTAAAATTATATTGGGGTTGGGGAAGTAACCAAAAAAAAAGATTTGAAAATAGACACTAGACATCCAAGGTCAGAGACCATATCACGCACATACACATACACAGGCATGCATATACACGTACACAGCATATGTACATACATACACACCCATATATATATATATATATATATATATATATATAGACACGCACACACACATACACATATGCACATACATATACACATATATACACACATACATATATATATATATATATATATATATACACGCACACACACATACGCACATACATATACACATATATACACACATACATATATATATATATATATATATACATCTACAGACACACACACGTATATATATGAAGTACACATCCATCCACAAATAAAGCAATTTAAATCACGTATTTTTAACGTGTTATCTGAAGAAAACACTCGTAAAACCATATTATTTTAAGTAAATTATCTGATTATATGACCAACATAAACTCTAAGAAATTAACTGGTAACATTGTAAACAACATCTCAAATCACCTATTAAAATAAATCCTCAGATTATATGACAATAACAATATTAATACTAACACCAATCTTAATAGTACCATATGATATGATAGCCCACTTGATTACCTAAAATACGTCACAAGGCCATAACAACACAACAATAATAATACCACCATTAATAATAATTAATATTAATAGTATCTATAAAAGCTACAATACAATACATACACATATACAATACATATACATATACGCATACACATACATACATATATACACACATATATATATATACATACACATACATACATACATACATACATACATACATACATACACATGTACATACATACAAATAACCATACACATATCAGCCACAAAAATATATACACATATATATATATGCATACATATACTAGCCATAAAACATATATACACCAGAAATACATAGGCATACATACCTATGCATACACCCCACACATGCACAATATACCTATTACTCCATACATACACATATACCCATACATGCATATATATGCATATATATGCATACATACAACTACATACACACATACACATGAATACATAGGCATATATATATGCATATAAAGATACATACATACATACATACAACTACATCCACACATACACATGCCTACAATAATATATACATACATACACAACATATACATACATGTGCGCATATATATACATATATACAATATACATATAAATACATACATAGCATTACAAATATCTGTAAACATATATATATATATATACATACACACCCACACATGTACACATACATACACACATATATACGCAAACACACCGATATACACATATATACAAGTAGATAATCATGTGTCTATAAGGAGATACATAGATAAAGAATTAGGAAGGGGATTAAAGGAAAAGAACAATCTAGTCATATTCAATTCAGTATCCCCACTACTACTGATCTAAATGTTAGTTATTTTAAATTTACATTCATGTCTGCATTTTGTCATTAGTTCATCTCTTTTTTCAGAAGATTACCGTGATCGTATTTCAGGATTCTTTTTTTTCCTCGCTAACTCCGTTTTGTTCTTAAGTTCTGGATTTATGAATGAGTGTTTTGGTCATAGAAACGCTGTTTCCAGTTTCCTGCGGAAATGCCGATGTGAACTTTCTTATCCTTGTTGTTATATTTCGGACATATCGTGGCCTTATAAACCACGCACTCTACTTTACAGTTACCGTCCAGTGGGAATTCCTTTTTCACCTGACAATTACATTTATTTACTATAGCCTTATTGTTATTAGAATTATTTAATATTTTACGATTATGGGTGCTAATTATCCTATGTATGTTCTTGGTGCAAGAGTAACTAATTTTAATAGTTTTTCTGTTAAATATCTTACTTAGTGGATTGTTCATGTTAAAATGTTTGTCTACCAGGTTCAAGAACACTTTATCGATGTTGATGTTGGATAGTTGGCAGTAAGGTGGATTGAACCATGTTATTTTCCGACCTCTATTCATGGATTGGCTTTTGTTTTTCTTCCCAGTATATTCGAGTTTTCACTGCTATCAAGCGCTCTATTATATAAGTGTTTATTTGCTTCAAAGATTTTCTTGTTTGTCGATAGTTTATTAATTCTAGTGTTAATCGTTTTAGGTATTTGTTTAATTATGCACTTCGGGTGGTTGGATCTAGTATTAATATAAGATGGTGTGTGGTTATCTTTATTACAGGGTTTGTATATCCCCTCTTTTAAGTTCAGGGTTATATCTAGATAATTTACTTCGCTACAATTTGGGGTTATATCTATTTTCAGTCCTGGGTATTTGAAAGCTCTTTTTAGTTTTTTTGTGTATTTTAAATACCAGGGGGGCGTTACTATTAGGGATACCAATTAGTCTATTATCCCTGTATAACCCCACTAAGTTAGGCTCTACAATTCTACTAATTGTGTAAATGATAAAAATACCCATCAGATCGGCAATCTGAGCTGAGTCAAATGCTCTCATCGGGACATCAAACCTGTTATTGTTCAGTTTAATCCATGTTTCCTGATTATTTACAAGTATAGACCTACGACAAGCCATAATCAATCTTACCGGTTCATCGGATACATCCACGAAGTTCCTAGCATAGTTGATGATATTCGTAACTAACTCCTTGGAACTAGATGGGTAAAACTCCATAATGTCGAATGGGATAAATGATATATTCATATATATATCACTCATACACACACACACACACATATATATACATATATATATATATATACAAATATATATATACATATATACTTATATATATATATATATATATATATATATATCACATGTATTACTTGTTATTATAGAGCGTAAGACATACAACATAGTATTATTAGAAGTCTACGGCAATGCAAACAACAACGCGATGAAGAAAATAAAATATTAAAAGAATACTTAAATAAATAATTGAAATCAATTTAAAGCAAGAAAAATTGTAATGCGTTACCCATTATAAATTTATATATCGGTCCTAATATTTTGGGATTACAATCATTTATTCATAGAGTTATAATTATGTTATAAATACGCCGGATGTTCAGATTTCTATAGATACACCATTTTCGTTTTTATTGTTTGCAAACGGTAAGTTTTAAGGTGCGATAGAAAGGGTGACGTCGTATATGTGCCACAGCTCTAAAGAGGTAAGACTTAAACCATTGATCATTAAAACATATCCTAACAGATGTATAATCCTTTAAGCAACATATAGATAAATGTAAGAGCGTGAACAAGACCACGTTATATTCTAATATGCCACACTGTTAACGATGGCAGGCTAACGTTGTATTCTTCATGGTCTTGCACTTGTCTATGTGTTTCTTGAAGGAGGATGCCTGTGTTCAGGTGTTCCTATGTAATGCAGTCTAATGATACTATCAATATAAACAAATTTGCATTTAGAATTTAGAATATAATATCTTTGTACCATAATGAAAGATTCCAAAGAAACTAATGTGGACAATATTTCTTTTCCAAGGTTATCTCACTCTCAATGAAATCTTGCGAAAAATGTGTCTCCAAGTAAGGAATAAAAACAACAATAAAATGCAACTATGTAACTTAAGTGTCTGAAGTTGAAAAAATAATTGGACATCACACTACGATATAAACTTGTAGAGACAGGTCATTTAACGATAATCTATGATGTGATATCATTAATAGACCAAGGCGATTGAGGAAGTCCTTTCCGTCGAGAAGACCGGCGCATTCTGATCGCTTTTGGTTCTCTGCCGAAGCTGCAACTTGTCTAGAGTTTGTTGCCAATCCCGTTACTGTTTACAATTAGTACTGTTTTTTTTCTTGGGGTGATCGCCAGACACAAGAAACAAAAGGGCCACGCATGGAATTGCAATTATTTCTTAACCGACTTGATTTATTTCCTAGTAACTGTCGAGGGGTGAATAGTAGAAGTGCAGTAATAATTAGTCAAAGTTGTAGTCTTGCGAAATACTGCCGATTCGCGACTTCCCACCGAAATCGGGGAGTCAATTCACAGTTGTAACTAATGACGGATAATCCTTGGGGGCAGCTGTAAGCTTGGTAACAAAATAAAGAGATAGTATCGGAAAAGTTTAACAGAGGTGTAGCTGAGAGCAAGTCCCAATGTTAATGCCGCTCTCTAGTAGTGAGGAAGATTTTATAACAATCGTCTGCCTTCTCTACTCGTATAAAAGGTTCAAAGTCATCAGGTTTCACCTTCCGGTCTACCCCTTCAGTCCGCGTGAGTATCGTCACCTCTTTTTTCACAAAGAACGCCATGGACTGACGACCTGGGTGTGCCTAGTTCGAAACCAGTCGATTCCATAATATCACTTTCACTTAGGGATGTTGGCAAACATCACGTGGTGCCTCCTGAAAGAATGCCGACAACAGAATCAAACCGATCAACAAAGTTGTACCATTCTGATTCATACGAATTTACTTTACTTTAGTAAATAATTTTTTTCCAACCCACCTGTGTGTTTGGAGACAGTACGCCGCATTCCGTTCGCAGTTTTTACCTTGTTGCCATATCCTGGGACCACAGGTAAATAACCTTACAGTATTGTCGCAATTTCCATCTTGGATTATTGCATTCTTGGGTGGGACATCTCCAAGAATACTGATCTGCAAGTTTTTTTCGGGATTTTAAACGACAAAGTCGGTTACATTTCAGACATATCTTTTTTTGTCATGCAAATTGGAAAAGAACACACAGGGTTATTGTGACGTACGTGGTGAGCCCGAAACTTTGTCGAGCAGTGGAAATGCTTTCGACTTGCCTTATCCCCGCCATAATAGCGGTTGTCTTTGCTTTGTGCGTAGTTTGAATTTTCAAATAGTAGCTTGCTTGTGAGGATAGAATTCACGACCTAGAAGTAACAGAACGACTGGTTATTGCATTGCAATAAGCAAATCCATCCAATGAGAAATAAGGTGAACCCACGGATTATCTTAATTTCTTGATTTGCCCATTGCAGTGCAATAACCAGGGTAATGCATAAACTATACACTTGGTTAAAGAAAATAACACCCCGAAAAGATATCCGTATTTAAATAAATATAAACAACGACACATTCAGTTGACGTTGAAAAGCATATTGCTTTGATGACTTGGGTTCTAGCATTGTTGCTGGTGCAAGATCAATGTATCCAGTTAAAAAAAAGTTAAAAAACATCTTGTCCTTATCTTTTTTTTATTAGCCATGATCCAATGACGTTCTTATGAAAATATATTTCAAACAATGTCCGTTCATTTACAAAATATAAACAAATAATTCCCTTGTGTGTGTACCAGTTAGAATAAGAACAGATATGTGATATGAAAAAAAATAAAAAAAGAAAATTGACCTACTTTTAAAATGTTAAACTTGAATTCACTAGCAACAAAAATAACTATGACGTCATATTAAACATAGGCAGCCATTTCGATATTTTCTACATTTAATTTTAATGCTTAATTTCAGTGTTTCACTTTCTCGGTGGATTGATTGTTGACTAATACGGGTAGGTGATGTTACGTTTTGATTAGTTAAGAGTGGATACACAGAGAGCGTCGAGTTAGTAGCAGTAGTGAAACGCTGAGCGGGATTTTAGGCTCGTCGCGCACAAAACCTTCGTGTAAGCGTCTAGTCTGAAACATTTGGATTTAATTACGTGGCAAGTAGATCATAGGTTAGAATTGTCGGCGTGGCCCCGATTGGAAAACACATTTTCTACGCATGTGGAAAAGATCCAACATGGCGGTCCAGATTTATGTGCGGTTTCGAAAAATGAGAATCACTACATGATCACGACTAGAATGCGTAATAGTATAACAGTAGACGGCTGATCGAATATGATAACATTCCTATTCATTTTTATTTTTTATGTTTTATTTGTGTTCTTTTTTATCATTTTCTATATCCATTCTCTTGTTTTCCCTTCCTTCTTACGAGCCTCTATCTTTTACCTCTGTATTTTTATCCTCGTTCCATAAAACCAAAGATTTCTAAATACATTGTGATGTCATAATATACCCCCTCTTTCTCTCTCTCTGACACTACCACTCTTTTCTCTTTACCATTCTCTCACCTTTCCGACGCCTTTCTCTGTCTATTCCCTCTCTCTTCTTTCTCTCTCTATTTTTATTATTTACATCATTATATTTCTCTAACCACTTCTATTATTACTTATCTTTATTTACGTTATTCGCACTTCCTGCCACTGTCTAAAAATTAATGTACAATTTTGATAAGATAACGAATATTTTATACAATTTGTTATTATTTTTAATGAGATGATCACGTGTTCAGTTACAGAAAGAAATATTGTTTCATTCTACTTCCTACAACCGTAGAGAACGCTTGCTGACCGATGAGAAAATAGAAGCGATTATCTTTGTCTTCGAATCGGATTTACTAGATCTATCTATCTATCTATCTATCTATCTATCTATCTATCTATCTATCTATCTATCTATCTATATATGTAGTCGGACTCTCAAGGTAAGAGATCGATACATATTAATCTTCAACAAAATATGATATATAAATAAACAATTAAATGCTGAATTCCAATGACCACGCATTTATTCATTTTTCAAAACATCCATATAACTTTACTGACCGTTTCTTCTAAACATGAACAACCATTATATATATATATATATATATATTCTGACGATTCCGTAATTATAAAACGTTAACGTATGTAGATAAACATTTAATATTTATTATTAAATACTTATTTGTTGCACATGTCTGGCTAGGCTCTTTAATAAGAGACAACCCTGGCTATAATGCAACGTTAGTTTAAAGTAGAACCATCTCTGACTGCTTCTTATAAAAAATGTCCACTTACTGATATAAGTAAGTTTATTTCGCACGACTTCGTATGACTATTCACGACGACCTCATCGGTTAAGCGTCGAATTCGAAGTGGTAAATAAACCGCTCTGGGTTCGAATCGTGCGACCGGTGTGAATGGTTATTTCTACATTGACGGTTCCGTATATGTATGTAGATAAACATGAATTATTTATTATTAAATAATTACACACACACAAACACCCCCCACACACATATTTATATATATATATATATATATATATATTTAATACCCGCCGACTTTACATTTACAAAGTTAAATTCCTCCTTAATCTCAAGCTAATCTTGACTGCGAATCAGTGGCGATATGTGATCAGAGTTCGCGCCTGCCGACCGTCTCAAACTAACTTCCTGCATAAAACATCGATGTCTTTAGGTAATAAATAATTATTTATAAATGTTATATATATATATATATATATATATATATATATATATATATATATTAAATGTTTCATACGTCCAAAGAAACATCAGCAACAACACAAAAGAGAAAAAATACAATACTCACATTCATATAAGATACATAAAATACAGTTCCAATGAGACATGTTGGTCTTTCGTCATACTTTTATACGATCAGCAGTTGGGAAAAATCTGTATTACATACTTAAATGTCGTTTCAAAAATTATCTGAAAGGGAAATAAGGAATTATAGGGTGAAATAAGAATAAATATTTAATTAAAAATATAAACATGAAGGAGAGATAAAAGGATTTTTTAATTTTTATAAATACGAACAGAAACGTGCATAGTTAATAAGCTAAATGTAATTAAATATTAAGCTAGGAAAGTACTTATAAATATTTAAATAGCAAGTCAAAAATCCATTGATGAATAAAGATAATTTTAAAATGTAATAATTAAATTATTCAAGTTAATAAATACATAAAACATGTATGATTAAGTTAAATGATAAAAGGGCTAAAGAGGAAAAAGAAAATAAGAACTTTTTGTAATTAAATAAATACGGAAAAAGTTATTAAGCTAAAATCTAATCAAATATTTATTTTAGATTTGATGTTAAAATGAGATTTACGAGATACATGAGATAATAATAACTTTTGCAACATTTCGATATTTAAAATATGTTTAATATTTTTGTTTTTTTCTTTTTTCAGTTAAAATGTTGTGGGTTATCGAACAATGACGAGGGCTACAAAGATTGGGGAAAAGTTCCCGATTTCCGGTGCTACAACATCACTAACACACTCCTCGCCTGTTCCGTACCAAGCACTTGTTGCAGAACAAAACCAGTAGGTATTATTTTAAATCTCGTACTAATTCTTCCCATGACGCATACATACATACATACATACATACATACATACATACATACATACATACATACATACATACATACATACATACAGATTCACGCCCCGCATGCACATATGCATATGCAACAATATTAGAGCAAGCAAGCTAGATATTATAATGAAATAATATATATATATATATATATATATATATATATATGTGTGTGTGTGTGTGTATGTGAAAAGATGACAGACGGAAAACAAGTCAAAGTGCTGGAGAAAAACAAAAACAAGAGATTTTTTGACCGATTTCGTTCGTGGGGAACGTCTTCATTTTCTGAAGACGTTCCCCACGAACGAAACCGGTCAAAAAATCTCTTGTTTTCGTTTTTGTCCTTTACTTTGACTTGTTTTCCGTCTGTCATCTTTTCACACATTTTGTCCATCACGACACTTCATTTTCATGAATTATCGTGTACCTTACCCCATATATATATATATATATATATATATATATATATATATATATATATATATATATATAATTTCACCTTAATATCTAGCCTGCTTTCTCTAATATGGTGAAGATGTACTTTCACTGGAAATTTTCAAGTCCGGTGGAACGAGGCTTGTCAAGAAATTGCTTGGACTATTTATTAAAATTTGGAGACAAGGGACGGTTCATCAAGATGTTGAAAATGAACTACTTAATCATTTGTACAAAAAAATGCTAATCGAAAGGTATGTGACAACCGTGGAATTTCTGTTCTCTCTATATCTGGTTAGATCTTGGTCAGATTGATTTTGAAGCGGGTAATAAAACATGTAGTTCAGTAGATTTACCCTGAGTCACAGTGTGGCTTTCGTGCAGGTCGGGGCACCATGGACATGATTTTATCGTTTAGACAGGTTACTGAGAAGGTTCGCGAAAAAGAAGCAGTAAATGTATATGTGATTGTAGACCTCACCAAGGCATTTGACACTGTGCACCGGACTGCTTTGTGGAAGGTTTTGCAAAAACTCGGTATACCTGATAATATGCTGCAAGTGATAGTTTCATTCCACGAAGGCATGAAAGCGAATGTTGTCTCAAATGGAGAAATCTTTGATTCATTCGGTGTTACGAATGACACGAAGCAAGGATATGGCACCGGTACTTTTTGCCGTCTATCTTTCAGTAATGCTGAAACACGCATTTGCTGAAACTGTCAAGATTCAATTTTGAACAAGTGGCGGCCTTTTCAACCCTCAGAGGCTCAAAGCCAAAACTCGCACTGGTATAATCTGTGACTTACACTTTGCTGACGATGCTGCACTTGTAGCTACGTCTTTCGAAGAAGCTCAACAACTGATGGACATATTCTCTGCAGCCTGTAAGGCATTTGGATTAACAATTAGTATCGCAAAAACTGAAGTAGTTCACCAGCCTGCCTCTACACCGATGCAAATAAGAGGAGTGAAACAGAATCCACATGTTCACGTGTCTCCTGAATAACAAATCAAAGTTGACGCCCATAACCTCAAGTATGTGAAAAACTTCAAGTATCTCAGTAGCAAAGTTAATACGAGTGGAACCTTGGATAATGTAATAATTAACCGAATAGCCAAAGCCTCTAGCGCATGGGGGAAGCTTCGTCATCTGTTGCAGAAAGACCGAGGGATAAGGATTGAAACCAGAATACAAGTCTACAGGGCTGTAGTTCTTGCAACTCTTTTGTATGGCCCAGAGTCTTGGACATTGTATAGGAAGTAAATTCAACGGTTTGATGTTTTTCACAAAAATGTCTTCGAGAAGTTTGTAGAATAACATTTAATGATGAGGTGACCAATGGTGACCTTTTCACCATGTGTTGTATTGATGATATTAGGTCTTTTCTCATGAGATCACAATTACGTTTGCCGGTCACGTGATACGTATGGAAGATAACAGAATTCCAAAAATGCTCCTGTATTGTCAACTAGACGGTGGTCATCGAAACGTGGGTCGAGCGTTGCTTAGATACAAAGACAAGGTAAAATGTAACCTCATAACCATGAATATTAACCATGTTTCCTTTGAGAACACAGCAATTGATCGTGATGAATGTAGGAGGGCATGTTATAATGGCATCAGGAACAATGCAGCATCGAAAATTGTCAAACTTCGTGAAACAAGGGAAAAAACAAAATATCTACTACTGTTCCAGCCATATACCCAAACGATTAAAACTCTTGCACAATCTGTGAACTTCTTTACAAATGCCTCGCAGGACTGAAGAGTCATTTGCGACTCAAACACAGGGTTCTAATAAACAGGGTTGACAGAATCTCATACGTCGAAACCGACGGGAGAGTTCATCATATATATATATATATATATATATATATATATATATATATATATATATATGGGAAGAGAAGGATGAAGGTAATCCGACGTGATGGTAAAATGAAAAAGGAAAACCAAAAAACTGGATGTTTTTTATGTGTACATCAACGTTTCGTCTTTATTTATAAGACTTCATCAGGATGATGATATAGGGAAAAGATATCATGCAAGCACAGATACATGTAGGGTAGACATGTTGGGAAGAAAAATAAAATAAAATGAAAAATAATGGCAGCGTCTTGCTGGACGTCCGTACTTGTTAGAGAATGAAAATGAGTGGGAGAAAAAAGGGGAAGGGTGGAGGGAGCAAGGAATACTGTGGCTGGCGATGAGAGAAAGAGGTGGGGGATGAGCAGGGGTAAAATGGATGGCAGAGAGAGATTGGAGGAAGAGGGGGAGGGGGTGTTTGACCAGATGGCTGTGGTCGAGATTGAAGGGGAAGAGTGAGTTGGAATGTTTGTGTGTGGGGGGTGTATGCAGGGAAAATGGGGATGGGTAGAGAGGGAGGGGGGCTGTGATTTTGGTGGATGGGCGAAAGTTATGGTCTTAGAGAGCGTTTGGAGAAAATGAGGGAATTTAAGAAGAGGTATGGGAGAAAATAGATGAGAGGGGGAAGAGGGAGGATTTGTCGTGATAGGGTGTGAAATATTTGAAATATTTGGAAAATGATAGCAATGAGTGAGGGATTGGAGTGGGTGGGGGAGGGGGGTGATTGAAAGGGTGGGTGAGGAATATTTGAAATATTTGGAACATGAGAAAGTTTATTTGGACTGTAGTATTAAAAATGTGAGGGAAAAAAGTGAGGAAAAATAAGAGAAGATTCAGGGAGAAGAGGGAAGGGTGTGGGTGAATGGAAGAGTGTCATAAGGTTAGAGATGAAAATAAAAGTTAGCCATGATCAGGCAAAAGACTTTGTTCTGTGAGGATGATCTTGCTTATTAAGGGTGATAGGTTAAAGAAACCATTTCGCTGCTTGATAGTAGTGGAGGATGTGATGAGGGCAGTTTCCAATAATCTTCGCCGAGATTTGTTGTGGATGTGTTTAGTGATTTTGGCTTGTTCAAATTTGAATGCATGACCATATTCTAGAGCATGGGAGAAAAGTGCACTAAGAGGGTTGTTGTTTTTTATGTCCCTTTTATGTTCATTTAATCGTTTCTTTAATTCACGTTGTGTTTCTCCCACGTAGAATTGATGGCAATCATTGCAAGGGACAGTGTATAAGTCGGCATGGGATGTGGGTGTTTTTTGGAAATGTCTGGATGTGTTTAAAGTTTGTTTTATGGATTGAGAAGTGGTTTGTACTATTGGAATGCCTAGTTTGTTGAGCGTGTTGCATATGGATGTGTTATTGGAATGCGTGGGTAGGAGAAGGGGTCTGTCTATGAGAGAGGTGTTAGGGGTTTGATTTTTTTGTGTGGTGTTTCTGGAGAATATTTGGAAGGCTTTTTTCTTGGCATTTAATATGAAATGTGTGGGGTATTGCAATGTTTTTAGGGAATTAAAAATGTATTTTATTTCTTAATCTATGTGTGGGGGGCTACATATTCTAAGGGCGCGTAGGAAGAAGCCTATAATTATACCTGTTTTGATCTTGCTATGATGGTGGGAGTAGAAATGTATGTAGTCATTTTTGTGAGTGTTTTTGCGGTGTACCTTAAATTCTAGTTTATTGTTGGACTTAATTATAAGAGTATCAAGGAAGGGAATAGAGCCGTTTATTTCAGTCTCATGGGTGAATTTTATGGAGGGTTCTACTGTGTTGAGTTTATCATTAACATGAATGATTTGTGTGTCTGTGGGGAGGAAAATTTAACGAAGTATTCTACAAACAAAAATTTGGACTCCCCATGGGCAACCCCCTTAGCGGTGTATTGGCCTGCCTCTTTTTAGAATTCTTAGAATCCGGTCCTTTCAAATATAGACTACCTCCTAACATCGAATACTTTAGATACATAGATGATATTTTAATTTTCAAATGTTCTATATTTTTCTCTAATAGTTTAACTCGATTTTCTTGGACGAGTTTTCGTTGTTTACCGATTCACAGTGGTTTTGCTTTGACTATTTTCTTTTCTTTCTCTTATTTGCTTTCTTTTTTCGAAAGCAGCTTCCCTTTCTGTTGTCGTCAAATTTGGATTTATCCATATAAGTTCTTTTCTTTTATTTTGCATTTTTCTACCAAATTTGTAGTTGTGCAACCACTTTGCATCTTTCTTTATGTCTTAGTGTGACCATTATCAATCGGTCTTTGTTATTAACTTGCTGGCCAAGTCTACACGTTCTGATAGTATCTTTTTATGACATTTCCTTCTCTTTATTTATTAAACAGAAACACTTTTCATTTAGGTTTTCTTCTTTTTCTTCTTTCATGTTAGAAATTATAACGTTGTTATTACGTTTTTTTCTAAAATATTTGTTTCTATTATATTTATACTTTTTTAAATGCCATTTCCGATGTACTTTCCATTATTTCTTTTTTACCCTTTTTTGCTATATCAGCCCAAGTTTTATTCATTTCTTTTTTGTTCTAACAAACTGTTTGTTAGAGACAACTAAATATATTTATTATCTCCGGTATGAATTTCGTAATATTTGTTTTCATTATGTTCTTCATATTGTTTTCATCCTCTCTTCTTCCAGTAATTTTTAAATTTTATTTTATTTTTCCTCCAAATTAAAAACAACCTGGGCATCTCCATTCCTTTATTTTTCACGTATCGACTTTGTGAGTCCAACCAAACCGACACACTTAGGATGATACCATTTCTCGCAACATCTACAATTTATTAGATTTGTTTTTAATTTCGGTCCGTTATTGGACGGACAAGTTGCCACTCCTTTTTTCCACTTGGTGTAATTGAAGCCATTTGTTTTTGTTGTCTTTTTGTGTTTTGGCTGGTTTGTTTGTTTGTTTATTTTAAAATAAAAACAGAGTTCCGTACACATCAAATAGACAAACGAAAATAAACGTTTCTTAATGTTGCACATACACTAATACAGTTAAAAGCATGCGTTTCGAATATGAATTTTGTCTGTTTTGGCTGTTTTTGCTTCATTAAAAAAAAAAAAAAAAAAACAGAGCTCCGCACATATCGAGAGACAAATGAAAATAAAGTTTTCTTAAAGTTGCACATACAATAATACAGTTAAAAGCACGCGTTTCTAATACGAATTTCGTGTGTTTTGGCTGTTTTTTTTCATTTGTTTTTTTAAAAAAATAAAAACAGAGATCCGCACACAGCGAAGAGACTAACGAAAATAAACTGATATTAGACGATTTTAGACGCTAAGTAAAGTAAATCCCAATTTAAGATTTTGTTTATATATTTTAGGGATGGTCTGCAGGAAATTTCCGGGAACCGTTCCCTTCTTTAAGCTTTCTATAAGGTGTGAACAGAGTTCTTGAAAATGACGACTAAAATTAATATTATTATTTCACAGACCAGTCACTTAGGGTCGCCCCATCAAAGTCATGTATGGGAGTTCTTGTTGTTTGTTTTATTTCCGCTACACATGCACTAAGGATAAATAGTAAGAAAACAAGGAAATAAGAAAAGAAGCAAATAAAACACATGAAGCAAGCGTGTACACGATACTATAATATATATATATATATATATATATATATATATATATATATATATATATATATATATATATATATATATATATATAATCTAAGTAATTCTATTCCGTCCGGATTGCTGAGTTCGACAGAAATATTCTCGAGTTCGAAGAAATACACCTGAAGAAGGCCGGGGGTTACAGCGACCGAAGGGTAGTGATAATAATAATCAAGATGAGAAATGGAGTCCGAAAAAACAAAATTATACACATAATCTAAGTAAGTTTACGTCCACAGGATAAAATCAAGTGAATACATAATGTGTTCATATAAAAGTGCTCAATAACAAATAAAACTGTTTATCAGGTATAACACGTTTTTGATGTATACAAACTGTTTTGCTACACATTTTAAACATGTTTCGATCTAAGATGTTAATTAGCAAGACCCCCCCAAGGCCCCTGTTCTAAATGGATGCTAAAATAAATGAAAAAATCTGCTGTTTTTTATGTTCGCCTCTAATTAAAGTAGAGGCCTAAGCAGGTCTAACTCATTTACAGATTTGACCGAAATATATCTGCAATGTGTAGCAACAAGGATTTTTATTAATAAAACTATAATTATATATATATATATATATATATATATATATATATATATATATATATAAATATATATATATATATATAAATATATATATATATATATTTAAGCAAACATTGTTAAACAACATAATTCGCTGCCTTTTATTTTTCAATGTTTCTAATGATTCATTTTGTGTCAAAATAAAATAAAATTATATTCTCTATGTGTCACATACGGTTTTGATTCTTCGTCGAAACTTCATCAGGTGACAAAAACTTATGAACAAAAAAGTTAGAGAAAAGAAGCGATTTTCAAAAAGCAGCCGAGACTGCGCATGTGCACTCAGTTAGGCGTTTACAGAACAAACCAGTGCAGTTACAGGAGCAACGATGCCAGAATTAGCGCCACAGAGTTTATTGTATTACGTTAAGCATTTCAAAATTGTGTTACTTGTTTCATACGTAATGTTATTTATTGTAGGTTGTTGGCGTTTAATGAAGATAACTGCGATTATTTATTTTTTAAAAATTGTTTTCAGTATGTATTATTTTCGTGTTATTAATTAAAATTTGTCTTAGATCATATGGGGGCAGTTATGTTTTTATAAATGCTGGTAAACTGAGCCAGAGTTTACAAGGTGCATAGTGAGTCAGCGTGATAGGGTAGTGGTTTTAAAACCAATATAGCTATTAACTTTATTATTATTGTTGCGTCCTAAATTGTATTTAATCTTTTAAATAACATTGGTTGTTTCCAAATTTTTTTTAAGTTGGGTAGAAGTAGTTTTTTAAAACAATATTTTGGATTATAAGTTACTTGTAAATAATGAGCATAATTTTATTATTATTGTCAATAGGGATATGTGTCGGTGTAGAATATCTTTGACACGCTTTCTTCTAATCTAAAGTTTGATTGCATTTGATTACAATAGTATAGGTTAAGATAGTTTGAGGTATAATATTGGATATTATTAAACTTGTAGAAGTAGCTTTAAGTTTCGAATCATTAATTTTATTTATTGATTAACGATATAAATTTTCTAATTTAATGAATACTGTGTTTTATAGAAGAGGTCAGTTTTTCACAGTTTTGTAAGTTTTAAACAATGATTGTTTTGTAGCAATCAGTTCATTCGCTATTGTAACTTAAAAGACTAGAATTTAAGTTGTTAGTTTTCCTATTGGTGGAAATTTTAAACGTATTATTTGAGGTGTAAATGAGATCATCAAGGAATGCGATTTTATTATTTACGTTTTGTTTTAAGGTAAATTTAAGAACAGTTTTTGGATAAGTTCTTGTAGCTGTGTATTTTATCATTATTATAACCGAAAATAAGAATATCATCGACATAGCGTACGCAAATAGGGGATTGTATAATGTTATTAAATATTTAGATTCCTAGATTTGAAATATCGAATTGGCGAGAAGTCTGTCTAAGAACCGAACACATTGAAATCCCATCAATTTGAGTGGAAATGTTTCCCTTCAATGGTGCAACTTAGTAGTAACTTTTTAGTATTTTTAAAATTAATTTTAAGTGGAGGGAGAAACGAGTTATTGTATATATTATTGATAATTATATACGTTGTTTGATTAGTTAATATGCTTTCTATATCAAGAGAAGCAATGCATTTATTGTCTGGTTGTTTGGTTTGTAGGATTTGCAATAGTCTTGTGTGGACTTAATGCTATATTTATTGGGTAGATACGGGCATATAAGTTAATTTCGGGTTTTTGTTAAATAATACATGGGAATGATATTTCATGATATGATAGGTCGGAGAGAGGAATAAGGTT
This sequence comes from Sepiola atlantica, assembly GCA_963556195.1. Taxonomy (NCBI): domain Eukaryota; kingdom Metazoa; phylum Mollusca; class Cephalopoda; order Sepiida; family Sepiolidae; genus Sepiola; species Sepiola atlantica. Next base: position 55,831,296 of record OY744523.1, on the reverse strand, counting down.
TACTTTTGTTAGCTGTTTCGTATAAATACTCATTAAATGTATAAGAAAAGCACGAATAAAAGATTTGTACAAGAATAACAATGAAAATTGTGAGTTTGCCCTTTTATTTACGTACGTACTTTTATTTTAAACTGGTAAAACGACGAAAGAAATAATTACTTCAAAATAATGCACGATGATTAAGAGAAAAATTACATCAATTTTTAGCGTCATATTAGGCGACCCGTGAACCGTTGGGTCAACGTTGATGCATTGTGCATAAATGCAGACATTGATTCTTTTCCCTTTCTTCTTTATTCACGTCATTTATTTATTCATGTCATATTCTTAGTTTTCTTTTCTTCTTTTTCTTTTTTTACGGCCTTTATTTAATTATTTCATGTTTTACTCTCTATCTCTTATGTTGTTCTCTCCATTCATCTTCCCCCACTTCTTCTAACGACATTGGCGTTCACCGCCAAACATACGTTGCAACTACCCTTCTTTTACTTTACTTCTTTAGATCATTTATTAATTTACGTCATCATTTTACTCCCCTTTTCTTATGTTGCTGCTACTACTGCTTATTCTGCTACTCATACTGCTCCATTTATTCAATCATAACTTCTCGCCGCACTCGCCCTTCCTCTTCTAACCCTTTATAACATTGAATGTGCAAATAAGAAAGCAATATTATCAGTGTTAGTATTATACTAGCCCACCAAATGTGTCGTAGTTCTACCATCTAGTTAAAGGATCTACTCTCCCGTATCTCTCTTTCTGCTTTAATAGATGACATCAACAATTTGTGTGCCCGGTTATCCTCTATCTCGTTAATGGATGACGTCATAAACATTATGACTTCATCCACTGTGACGGGTTATCCCCGTCTCTGTTTGAATGGATGAGGCAATCCTATATTAACGTTATTAATTTAATGACTTCATCCAGTGCGCACGGGGTTAAGGACGCGAGCATACCAGCAAACAAGCTACAGTCTATAGATATATAACAATATGTTTGACTGTTAATGCCTTTATACTGTTTAAAGAAAAATCTCAGGAATTTTGAGTTTCGATAAAGTTGTGTAAAATAGTTTAGAACATAAACAAAGTAGAATGGAATTTTTTCTGGAATTTCATGAGAATTTTGGAATAGGATTAAGGAATTCTTTTACTTTCGACTTCAATAAAAGTATTAAGAAATACAGCAATTGATGCCCATCCAGGGCGCACCACTTTTATATATATATATATATATATATATATATATATATATATATATATATATATATATATATATATATATTCGTGTGTGTGTGTGTGTATTTATATTTATATCTATTTATATCAAACTATTTATCTATCTTTATATATCTATCAATCGATATCTATCTCTGTATATACAGGGTGACCCCCCCCCCAAAAAAAACGGGCCCCCGTGTACACTTTATGTGATGTCTCCTTTATTTATTCACCGATTGCCCTTATTTTACAGGACATGACAGAATCAACGACGGTGAGTACACCAAGATCTCAGTGGGAGCTGGGACAAAGAATACACTGTGTTAAATTTGACTCGTTTAATAAAACCCAGGACAGTTTCATGCATCAGTTCGAATGTGAAAAGGCTCCATCCAAAAGCAGAATTCAGAACTGGGTGGACCACTTCGAGAAGTATGGGACCGTGGAGAACTTCAACGCTTCCAGTGAGAACCGTTCAAGCCACTCGGGACGTCCCAAGAAGCGAACAACCGAGCTGGTCGAAAGTGTGAGAGAGTCTCTCCAGGAGAGTCCGAAAGGCTCTGTGCGTAAGCGAAGTCAGCTCCTCGGTATCTCCCTTGAGACTTGCAGGAGAGTGCTAGTAAACGATATCAGGGCTTACCCATACAGAATACAGACGCTGCAGACCCTTACAGCCTCAGACAAGTAGCAGAGGAGCGCTATGGCAGTCAATATGCTCAATAAGATCGAGGAGACACAGGTTTCCTTAACCTCCTTTGGACCTAAGATGAAGCCCACTTCCATCTTGACGGAACACAAAATACACGCTTGACGGAAAAGCCAACTCCAAGACAAATGTCTTCTGGGGGTCCTCCAGATCTAATGAAGTAGCCACCAAGCCCCTGCACTCTCCTAAGTGCACGGTGTTGGCTGCAATCTCGGCCAGAGGCATAATCAGACCAATCTTCATCGAATAATCTGGCGCAGCAGTGACAGCCACCAAGGAGCGGTATGTGGAGGTCCTGAAAACCTTCAATATATATCTATTGTACATTATTGTGTCGACGTAATCAAAGCAACCTACGTGCATATACCTTGTTTATGCATGTGCATGTGATGATAGTCTTTGCATAGCTACAATACCACATTGACATAAACACAGATACCTCAGATGAAATATAACGTCTTTGATTGAGGTAATAATTTATTTGTTTAAATATTATCGGCGACAGAAGATGGCCTAAATGTAAGTAAAGCCACGCATTGATTCGCAAAACCGCCTTATAGTCCACTCGGAACTATTTTGTACCCTTATTAACTAATACTGTTAGAAAATACAAGACTCCATTGTTTGTATGAGTAAAATTTAATCTATTGTCAATAGAAATTGTGACTTGGCAATAAATCACACAAAATATATGAAGATGCTTATATTGTTTGTATTTTTCCTCAGGGTGAAAATCTGGATGTCTTTTGTGGAAAAGGAGTCCTTCAACTCGGTCTTGTAAGCGATTTTCATTTCTTTACACACTCACGCGCGAGTGCACGCACACACAAATATCCCCCCCTTCACACACACATATATATATATATATATATATATATATATATAATTATTATTCGAAAAATTATAAAATTTAAGACATAATTAAAAATTTAAATATTATAACCAAGCTCTGAAAACAACATGTAAAACGTTAATCCCTATGTACGCATGTTTCTAAAAATTCATTTTTTTATCACTTTTACATCATAGTACAGCTTGAAAAATGTAATTATTATCGGTGCTTGATTATTATATTTACAATTTTATTTCATTATGTCGTAAATTTAATTATATACCGAATTATAACATGCAAACTCTGTTTAATATAACCTGTTATTCATTATGTTTATTTTATCTGCACCATTTAATATATCCTGAGAGATTCAATAGTTTGTAATTGGTAATATATACATTCTGTTGTACCTGATCTCCTGGGAACGCCCCGAATTGTTTTGTTTGTCTAACTTAAACTTTTCCTTATGTATACATATTTACAAAGTTCCAAATAAAGCGCATGCACAAAGCAGTGTTTATTTAAAGTTATACAATGAACCATAGTTTTTAACCACAAGACAATCATCAGTATAACATTTCATATGTGTCCTCAGAAAATTAGATAACAATGGATGTCAAAGGAAATTATAAATTCTACCTGAAACAAAACAAGAAAATATAGGCACATACGCAGATTACTATCAATTAATTATTATTAATATATATATATATATATATATATATATATATATATATTACTCATACATTTATACATAAAGACATACATACAATGTATATATATGTATATATATATATATATATATATATACATACACACACATATATACATATCCATATATATATTAAAATAATATTAATTTAAAATAAATAATATTAAATTAGTTTTACCTACATACGCCCGCGTTTAATGCTTTTACTCTCATCAGTGTCGGGAATGAAACTCTCAGACGGTCGCAAGGTTCGAACCCCTGCTACAGAATCAACGTACATTCCGCAAGCAAGCGTAATCACCAACCGGCCACGAGACATTGCCACGCCAAGTATGGAATTTAAGTTCTATTTATGCGAAGGAAGGCACATATAGAAATACTGACTAGTGATTCAACAAACGTTGTCGGAATATGCTTTATAACTACGTGTCAGTCTATTTTTACTTCCCCGAAAAGGGCTTAACTTCAATTTTATTAAAGCGCCTTAGGAGAATATTAATTTTAAATAAATAATTAACATTATTTTTACCTAGATACGCCAGCGTTTCAAGCTTTCGATCTCATTAGTGTAGGGAATGATAATCTAAAACGGTCGCAAGGTTCGAACCTCTGCTACAGAATCAACCTATACTCATAACACATACATAAACCTTATATACTTAATTTGCATATACACACATTCGTATATATATATATATATATATATATATATATATATATATATATATATATAAAGTAAAGAACTAAAAGCAAACCTTTAGGAAAGGTAAAAGCCTGGCTTAAGGACAAGATTAATTGAATAATTTGCTTTTTTGCGGAATATACTTTGCATTGAACAACTGAATTGAAAAAAGATCTGCCTCCGTCGGTTTTCTAATTCCTTTTCATCCTCCTACCTATATATATATATATATATATATATATATATGTCTACACGTATTCACATGTACGCACTAGAACACACAAACACATACACACACACGCACACACACACACACACACACATATATATATATATATATACAGTCAAAATAATACCATGAACACAGTTTGTGCTTCATTTTTAACGCTACTCTTCTTATCTGTTACTTACTGTGCATTTTCGTTCAAAATAATAAATGTTCAGTTTTTCGTCCACATTCCAATTTCATGGAATATACAAATAGCGGTTTTTATTCAAACGTACTCACTTCATTATAACTACTTATACATATCGAATTATTGTTTCTTACGTTCGTTTCGAATTTTTAACATCATACGATTTATGTAACAACTAAATACTAATATCATCGTGAGAAATTAAGCTAATTCAGACTACTTTTTAGAACTCATATTTTATTCGAGAATAACAGATTATGCAGCATTACAGAGATTTTTCTTGTAATTAAATCAGGCCAACGTTTTTAATTAAATTAGGAAAAAAAAACTTCTTCATTGGCTACGTAAACAAAAATAAAATAAGTAAACAACCTTTTCATTGCCTATTCATAAAGAAAACGGTTTAATTTATTTATTTAAAAGTTTTAAAAACATGTTTCAGTAAAAAATAAAAATAAAGTCATATTCATTCTTGAAACTTACTATAGCTGAATCTATCTCATGTATTTTTAGTAAAACATGTTTTTAAATAAAAATAAATTGTTCAAGAGTAATTCCGAAACTCATTTCACTCGGAATAATTTACATGAGTGAAAAAAACAAATTCCCCTCAAAATAGTATGAAAACAAACAAAGTAGATGAACACGTTTTACCGGTTTTGTTTTAAACATTTATTTTTGGCAAGTTTTTCAATTTAAAACTTTATTTATTTAGAGTCAGCATATTCTGAGTGGGTTCTATTAGTTACAAAAGTAATAGATTTCTCAAATTTGAAAAGAAATAAAGAAGAACACTAACAACAAAAAATACGCAATTCTTTTGATGAGAATTGATACTTTGTACTAATTGTGTCGAACTACTATTCTCATGTTAGTTTCGGCCGATGTAACATTTAAAGAAGGTCGGGAATCACAACGGCCCGAAACGTGAATATAACAACCAATATGAGAATAGTAGACCGATTAACTAGCATACACGGAATAAACAATCTCGATTATTTTTTGTTACAATTACATTTTTTACTGTTATTTATGATTTTTAATATTTATTTAAAAAAAAATCAATATTTCATATTTTGACCGGGAAACGTTGGGGTACGGGACCTGCTAGTATACTATAAAATATTCATAGTTTAGTGACAGCAGGCGTATCCAGTCACAGAAACTATAGTATAAAAATTGATAGATATGAAACTGTAGCGCCTTTTTATAATTGTAGAAATCACATATTGATCGATAAATGTTTCACCGTTAAGATCTGGAAGACTTCTACAGAGTGCACATATATTAACTACTTATGTTGATGAAATTAAAACGTTTTATGTCAATTGTATCCTATTCAAATTGTACTCTGCACACAGTTGTAGTTTTTCATTTAAAGGGTGTCTCTATAAATTCGCTGATATCTTCATATTGCTTGGATTTTAAACCCAAAAACCTAGTGCTTAGTTTTCCAAGTAAGACATGAAAATCAAATAAAACAAAGATTTACCATGAAAAACATGCCGCTTCCCACCTCTTCAGACATCTCTTTTCATTATCCCTGACCTCTGCATGATTGTTCAAGCTGCAATCTTTAGCCAGTAGACTGCATAAAAGGCAGTACTGTATCTCCTCACCACTGTGCATCCTATTCACATTCAGAGATACCCATAGCGGCTTTTCATCACCCCATTCCTGTTCTCAGACGGCTGAGGGTCTTCGACTAGACCAACGGTGCTTCTTAGATAGGAGTTTCAGAAAGGCGGAAGGGGGATTTCCATTTAGGTAAGAGGGGTCACCTTCTAGCCATTTGGTTCACAGTTGCAGTCTGATCTCTTTCTGTGATGTTGTTAGGACTGGGCATGGCTGAGAGAGTTTCTCCTTGACTTCAGTCGTTTGGTTGGGGGTTTACGTCCGTGAATAAGATGGCGTTCATTACTAATATCCTTTGTGATCTCTACTAGGCTGGCAACTTCCCGTCTCGTCTGCAGGGACAATATAAAAGGGGGTTGTCGTAAAAAAATATAATATTAATGTCAGTCAGGTACTCCATGCTTCTTTGGGACAGCTCTCATACGAAAAGGTGACAAATATGACCACTTTACGACATTCTACATATGTAGAGGATCATTCGTTTGAAATATTAATATTAGTATGGATGAGATAAAGTATATCTGTAATAAAATGGTGATATGCTACTTAATTACGTTATTAATAGTCAGACCATGTGTTGCGTTGTGTCATAAATGCAGAAAACAAATTACTGTAGTCATTGCAGAAGCATTATAGTTCACAAATTGTTATTCATAACTTGGTTACGGAGTAATCCTTCCAGACTGAGATAACGCCGTCCTGTAATTAAAGCATCTTATTCATATCTTCAAAAAGACTAACTCGAGCAAAAACTGATGGAAGACAGCGGCCATTTATTCAACGTGATCTTTGTTCTAATTCATTGACCAGTGTAGGGGGGAGACAAACAGAAAGAAAAAACTTATTAGTTGTATTTAAAATGCCTATGTCCTTGCAATTTATGCGCTTCTAAACATATTTTTTCCCCTCTCTCCCTCTCTCTCTCTTGAAGTCATGTGACATCATATCTGTTTTTATTACATTCCTACAGCCTAAGCAATTTTCAACTCGGGATCATTAAGTCGACCTCGGCTAATCACTTAACAGTTCCAATTCGTTTTATTTTCAGCTAATTAAATTATTTACTCGAGGATCTACTCTCTCAATATGTAACGAATTGACTTTTTTTCTATTGCAACTTTTCGACTGATTTACTCATGGGATTTCGCCAAGTGTATGTCTATACGAGTCAGACGTTTTTGTCGATGTATTCACAGATACAAATTGATATTTGTAACGTTTTAGATTTTTGTTTTTTCTAGTTTTTTCATTATATTTTGAATTCGAAATGCTTATTTTATTAGCGCATGTTTTTATGTTAATGATTACATTCTAGTCATATGGCGATTTTTTTCTAGGCTGAAGTAAAAAAAAAGATTTACACACGTGGCTGCCTCCAATCGTTCAATGACTGGGTGGACAATAACGGATTCATAATTGCTGCTGTGTTTATGGCTGCCGTAATTCCCCAGGTAAGAAAAACAGATCGCCGTCCCATATCTGATGACGGACTTGACATGCAAAGAAAGAGTTGCATTCACAATGATATAATACATAATATTATGTCTAGTCTCCATTTTCTTCTATTTTTCTTATGTATATATATTTTGTGTGTATATTTTAAGTACATATATATATATATATGTATGAATGTTATGTATACGAGGGGCGTTCAATAAGTAATGCTCCTGACCTACTTCCAGTTGTTTTATCTTGATGAAATTTTGCATCTGTAATGATGTATATCTGTATGGGTTATGTCACAAAAAACAGCTCTGAAATAATTATGGTTTCTGATTTACATTTTTTTTTAACTGAGTCAGGTGTTTAATTGAGAGGGTTGAGTGTCGCGCAGTGATCCGGTTTTTGTATTTGAAAGGACGCACACCAAAAGAGACTTTTGATGAACGGAAAGAAACTGATGGTGATGATGCCCCATCATATCACATTGTAAAACGCTGGCATCGTGAATTCAAACATGGCCGGAAGTCTGTAGAAACAGCTCCACGACCTGATTGCCCCTCTTCTGCCATTGATGAGTCATCTGTCTGTCAAGTTGAGACTGCCATTTTGGAAGATCGACGCATTACTATTCGCCAAATAGCCCAAGAGGGGAAGATTAGTAAAGGGTCTATGGAAACTATCATTCATGGCCATTTGCCTATGCATAAGGTGTCATCCAGATGGATTTCTAGGTTCCCAGAAGCAAGAACGCGCCGAGTGCTCGACGATGAATTTGGAGATGTGCCAAGAAGATGAGTCAAAGATTTTAAAAAGAATGATTACACAAGATGAAACTTGGGTCCATCACTATGATCCAGATACCAAATCCAAGTAAATGCAGTGGAAGCACTTAGACTCACCACCTCCAAAGGAGGCAAGGGTGCAGCCCTCCGCTGACAAGGTCATGCTCACAGTCTTCTGGGACCAGGACGGAGTAGTGATGACAGATTTCCTGGCAAAAGGGTACCACAATTACAGGAGCCTATTACGCTTCACTTCTGATGAAATTAAGAGAAGCTTTCAAAATCAAGTGGCATGGCAAGATCAGCAACGGTATCCTCCTCCTGCAGGACAACGCTCCAATCCACAACTCGCATGTCGCCAGATCAGAAGCACGGGCGTATGGCTATAGAATCCTCGCCCATCCCCCTTACTCTCCATCTGACTTTCATCTCTTCCCAGCCATGAAGTTGTTTTTGAAAGGAAAGCGTTTCCCAGATGATGCAGTCTTGATTTCTGAAGTTACGACGTGGTTGGAGGACCAACCCGGGGTATTCTACAAAAACGGTGTCTAGGGCTGCATCAAACGATGGGAGAAATGCATGACTCTGAGTGGTTCCTATGTAGAGAAAAACAAATAAGAGTGCCAAGTTTCATTAATCTACTGCCATGGGAAATGGGTCAAGGGCATTACTTATTGAACTCCCCTCGTATGTATTGTATATATATATATATATATATATATATATATATATATATATATATATATATATATGCAGCATAATGATAATACGCTTCAAACAAAAGCTCAAATTACGCAATAAAAACATAAGTCACATGCCAAATGCAGACATTGAAACAAGCACTTCATCTATCAAATGAGTTCAGAATAAACACAAGAATGCCAAAAATACAAATACATATAAAGAGAGAATTCGCAGATAAATTAAATATAATACAGGGTGTTTCAAAAGTCTTGGGAACATTACAAATGCGTATATCTCATGAACTATTTTAGGTAGAAAAATGAAACTGGTGCCATTTTAAAACTTGCTTAATCAAGTTTTTGGTCATACTAATGATTTTCGTGTTATCTTTCCAGGTGCAGTAATGGCGTTCTCTAAACAAGACAAGGCATTTTGCGTCCTCCAATTTGCAAAGACTGAATCGTGGCCATGTGTTCAGCGTGCATTTCGCAGGAACTTTAAAAAAGAAGCCCCTGAAAGGAAATCCATTGTCAGATGGCATGCTAAATTTGTGAAAGATGGGTGTTTGTGCCCAAGTAAGCGAACAGGTCGCCCTTCAACTTCAGAAGATGCAGTTGAGCAAGTTCGGACAGCCTTTCAGCGGAGCCCCCGTAAATCAGTGAGAAGAGCCAGCAGGGAACTTCAGCTTGCTCCAGCAACTGTCTGGCGTGTCTTAAGGAAACGACTGCAAATGGTACCTTACAAGCTCAAGTTGGTCCAAAAGTTGAAGGACACTGATAAGCCACTTCGCCGTGACTTTTGCATTGCAATGCAAGAGAAGTTGGAAGATAACGGCTTTGATGACTGGCTTGTTTTTAGCGATGAGGCGACCTTCCATCTGACTGGCAAAGTTAACAAGCATAACACTCGCATATGGGGTACTGAGAATCCTCATGAACTTCTTGAGCACGAGCGAGATTCACCAAAAGTGAACGTGTTTTGTGCAATTTCCAAGAAAGGTGTCTATGGACCGTTCTTCTTTGAAGAGGCAACTATCACTGGTGAATCCTATCTCAACATGCTGGAAGACTGGTTAATGGCTCAGTTGGAACAAGCAGAATCTGATGACTTCATTTTTCAACAAGATGGTGCACCACCACACTGGAGTCTTAGAGTAAGGCAGTTTCTTAACACAAGGCTGCCTGGTAGATGGATTGGGAGATCTGGGCGAGGTGATGACGTTCTCATGCCATGGCCTCCTAGGTCTCCAGATCTTACCCCGTGTGACTTTTTCCTTTGGGGCTTTGTCAAGCAACAAGTCTATGTGCCGCCCCTTCCAAGAGATATTGACGAACTAAAGGCTCGAGTAACGGCAGTTGTGGGAACCATTGACGTCAAGATGCTGGAACGCGTTTGGCAGGAAATGGACTATCGACTAGATGTCTGCCGTGTGACGAATGGTGCTCATATTGAGCAACTTTGAAGATTCCCCACAAAACTTGAAACTTTAACCTTTCCAACGGTACCAATTTCATTTTTCAACTCCTAATAGTTTTTGAGTTATTAAAAATCGTTATGTTCTCAAGACTTTTGAAACACCCTGTAGTATGAGTTCCTATTTACTTGCCTCCAAACGGAAGGAAAGTTAGACACAGGATATTTTTTTAATGAGAGAAAAATCCAGCTCCTCAAAAAGGAGCACTCTGGACTGGAACAAAAATTGCCTCAATCGAGAAGGATTTCCCCTTCAACGTCCGAGGATAGTACAGACTAAGTGTAGCATCAGAACAGATACTACACTTTATTCCTAGCAAATAGGCAAAGGTTGTAATAATATTAGTTGTATAAAAATAAATCATTATAATAGACAATCAAAATAAAATAATAATAATTATAAAAATAAAAAACAAAATAAAATAAAAATAATTATAAATAGAGAAAGAGACCAAATTGAACAAATATATATTTTTTTAATTAATACAAGATATCAGATTTATTACACTAAGAATTATATATTTTTTTAAAATGTGAGCCCTTCTCCACATATTTTTTACCACAAAAACGAAAACTTCACCTTTCAAGGAAGGACCACTTCAGTAAAACATGAAAATTAATAATTCACAGAGAATCGCGTAACAAATTAATCAGTTATATAACTACAATGATAAAAAGCAACATTTTACTTCCAGTTGATTTTACCGATTTCTACAATAAGTTCCATCGAACCTTTTTATTGTCAGAAAGGTTTTCTATTGAACCGGCGTCACTCTGAAGAAAATGGTAGCCATCTTGAATGTTTACTGTAGGGTTACCGATATCTAAAAGAGAACACGTTGGTCTGTTCGCGTTCTCTGCTTTTCCTGTCAAATACATGTATAAAACTCATAGCATTTATAAATAATAATACCGTGAAGGTTGATTAAGTAAAAATAACTTAGGCCCATCAAAAATGTGATATTGATAATTTTTTTAATCTAAAACTTGCAATTAAATAAGGGTGAAAATTCTTTCTTTTTACCTGTTCATAAAATGATTCTTTTTTATTATTTAAAAGAATTGTTTATATTTGATTTACTTCTAGTGTTGATAACAAGTCTTTACTAAATATTAGAAACACGTTAATTTCGTGAATAAATTCGTCAAATACGCTCATCTACTAAATCAAAGATGAAAGCTTTCTGTCTAAGTTGCTTTTCAATTATTATTCGAAGTTGAGCTTATGATGTTGCTTTTTAAATATGTTCTTTTTTTTTCACCAGTCTTTTATACTCTTTCAGATGTTCCTACTTTGTGTTGGAAATACACTTCTGAATCAGATCTACCGACAAAAAGCAAAATGGGATGACTAAAACTGCAAACGATAAATTGTAGAAGACGATAAAATCAACAGAAGATCAAACAAACAATCAGTGAAGATCAATCAGAATAGTTTATGATGAAATACCGTTTTGGTCTTTTCTAACTACCCCACTCATCTCTATCCCTATATATATATATATATATATATATATATATATATATATATATGTCTCTCCCTCATTCTCATTCTCCGTCTCTGTCTCTCTCTAATTCTCTCTCTGTCTCTCTCTCTGTCTGTCTGTCTGTCTGTCTGTCTGTCTCTCTCTCTCTCTCTCTCTCGGCTATCTTAAGCTTTGTTGTCAATTGGTAGAGTGACTACCAAATGGCAACAAAGCCGGTAGGTTAACGCCTTCTGAGCTTGAAACCAATGGTACTTCTTTGTAATATAGTAAGAAAAATCCCAGCAGAGTGTTAGATTAATTAAGAATTAAAGTTTAAAAATTAAAAATTAAGAGCGTAATATTTATTTGTATTGGTACAGAAAAATTAGTACAACATTCGTACCATCGGTTTTTAACAGGGAAGGACTTAGCCATTCGGCTCTCTTCAGCTTATGTTGTCATCTCAGAAGGTGAAGAGAGCCGGACGGCTTAGTCCTTCCGTGTTTGAAACCGACGGTACAAATGTTGTACTGATTTTTCTGTACCAATATATATATATATATATATATATATATATATATATATATATATATATATATATATATATATATGTCTTCTTATGGCGACTTTATGCGATCTTCTGCATACCCTTTTACCGCTTAGAAAGTGGAATAAATACAAACGCACTCACTATCGCCAGTAAAAACAATTACACATACATAACTATATATATATATATATATAAATTATAGTACTTAAGTCCAAATCATTTGTTATTCTCAGCATCTTAACTTGGGACTGATCAGGCGAGCCTCCGCAATTAATAAGACTAATGCCGAAACATTTCTGCCCATATGTAGCTAAAATGTTGGCATATGAAAATGTATACGATATATATATATATATATATATATATATATATATATATATATATAGAGAGAGAGAGAGAGAGAGAGAGAGAGAGAGAGAGAGATAGTTCACTTTCTTCCTCTTTAACATCAAAAATTCTAATTTTCCTAGTCTGTTTTATTTCGTCCTTTCTATTTTACATATGACTGTTGATAGACATAAGGAGAAAGAGCGAGAGAGAGAGCGAGAGGGGGGGCGTGAATGATAAGTAGTGTTTAAAACGAGAGCATAGGGTTAAACAAGATACAAATTCCGCGGTGCTTTCTACGTCAATCCGTGTAATTTACTGTTAATGATAATATTACCTTTGAAATAATAGTGTCTGTCAGAGTGATATAAATAAGAAAAAAATTACTCTTTCTTTTTCCGTGACAATCACTGTCATTGTAAGCTAAACATTCTTTAAAAAATAAAACGAATATGTCGCATATTTATTTAATTATTTAAAATTGTACCAATTTAAATAATTTTAAAACTATATATTCTTTGACTTTTTTATGTAAAACTAATTGTCAGCTAAATATTTTTAAGATCAATGAAACAAATGTCACTTTTTGAAATGTTACAGAATTTTACTGTTTTATTAGACAGGACGACATCATTTCATTTTGTAACAATTTAATTGTAAAATAAGTAAAGTCGGATTTTTTTTACTCAGCGATATCAGATTATTCACCAATAATCATCTTTGTTGATCGAGTGATCTCATGTGTTAATCTGTGTGAAAGGTGATAGCGTAAGTACGAACATGATGTTTATTTCATGCTTTTTAACTCACCTATTATTTCACTTATTATATTAACACGTATATACTTAAATATTGCGACTCTTTTGTAAGCTCATAAGAATTCTGAATGCTCATCATATACTCCTGTTAATTTGCATGTGTTCGCTAAGAATCACATGATTTTTAGTTCAATCTACAGACATCACGATTCGGTGTATTTCTAAAATGTTATTTTTCAATGTGAACGTTTGTCTGGTTGAATTCATCTTAGTAATATCCGCAATTTGTCAGTACGTTATCTTAAGTCGAAGATGAAGAAAAAAAGCGCTGGACTGATCAGATCCGCAGCAATGTAGAGTTTCCTTTGCTAACGGTGAAACGAGTAGAAACGCGCGGAAAATATTGAAGGATTGTGTATCCAGACATTTTGTTAAGATCCTGTGGAGATTATGCAATAAAGTAAATAGTTCAGGAAAAGAACCAGACAGTTATGAGAGGAGGTAGATCTTAGATGTTTGTTATATAGATCACTAGGGACCTCCAAAGCGTACCACAAATTCGATGACGTCATAATTATTTGCGTACTTACCATAAGATGCGCACATGCGTTTTTAATTCTTTGTTTTAAATGTCCCCAAATAAAGCTATATATATATATATATATATATATATATATATATATATATATATATATATATATATATATATATATATATATATATATAGGAAGTCGTTTTAAAGTAAAATAGTTTTTTAAAATATTACATCATTGAACTGGGAAAGGAACCCACTCTTTATCTTGAGATTTCAGTATGAAATTCGATTTAATCCAGAGCGGGGGGGGGAGCTGTTGTTTACATTTTTTTTATTCATGTCCATCCATAAAGAGAGGATAACCTTATTTGGGTGTAGCCCTAATTTTGGAACATGCTGTGGACTTTGGTTTCAGTCTACCCATTGTCTTTTGCGTTGGGTATTCTTGTAACGAACTCATTTTTAATTTCTAGTCACAATTCCTTGCAAAAGTGGTTCTCAATGATTACTGGAAAGCAAAGATGTGCAAACAGTCAATCTTTGATTTCGTTTAGCGTCGGTCAAATCGTGGGGAACCCAGAGTACAAGTTTTGAAACTTTTCCTAACTCGTGATGGCAAGAAATAATTGTGGTATGGTTGTATTGAATTGTTGAGCTAATTCTTTGCTGGTTTAATTTGGATTGACCTCTACAGCTTCTTTAATGGCGTCTTCATAAATTGATCTTGACCTTCCAGAATGTCGCCGATCTGACAGGTTTAAGTCTCCAAAAATAAATTTTGCAAACCACTGTTTACATTTTCGATCATTCAGAACATTTATCCCATAGACAGTTCCAATATTCCTTGTTGTCTCTGCAGCCGAGTTTCCTTGTTTTAATTCATAGAGCATGCAATGTCTCAGATGCTCCTCACTAATATCCATTTCTGACGGCTGAGACTGTTAAACTGAATATTTTCTAACTAATTCCTATATCTGAAAGGCAAAGCAAAATATTAAGACACCAATTCCCCAAAAAATCTAGAACTGTGTACAACTTAGGAGGCTGCAAAGTGATGAAGTAAAAACTACGACATTACTTTCTTTACAACCTGATATGTATACTTGTACAATCTACTTCTCTATATTAAAGGCCAATGTATATATATATATATATATATATATATATATATATATATATATATATATATATATATATATATATATATATATATGTATATATATATATATATATATATATATATATATATATATATATATATATATATATATTAAAAACATTTTGCTGCATTCAAAAGTTACCTTACTAATCATTTTTTCAAAACAAAAAACTTCGGTACAATTACGGAAACGTTTCGTTCCAAGTTAATTAAGTCATTATTTTCTAGTCTATATGAGAGGCATAGTAAATATGTCGGTCGGTCGGTCGGTCAAAAAACATCTACAACATATGGAACTAATAATACCATCCCCCAAATTATAAAATCTATAATTACTATGCTTCTCATATAAACTAACAAATAAACTATCAAATAAATACTTAATTAACTTAATTAAATAAATGGGAGGTATATATTCTTTATTTCTCTCCTGCTATAAACACTTACATGAACTTTTAATCGATTTCTTTTCAATTAAGAAGGAAGATAACTAACTTATTTTTTCTCCCTGAGTTACCGCCCTTGCATTTGTTTTGATGATAGTTTTCTGTAGTTACTCACTTGGATTTCTGACACGAGGCCCTTAAAATAGATTTAATAAATATTAAAAAACACAATAGTGATTCAATCTTAAATTAATTCCAATCTTATGGGCATGCTCGTTATGTTATATTAATATATCAGAACAACGAATTTTTTTTTGTACATCGAACAACGGTTACAGTTGGAGGATTTTATATTTAGTTACTTTTTTGCTCATTGTGTAGCATTTTCTTTTTGAAAATAACTTAAAGGCATTACAATAAAGATATTAGAATGTTGCTTTGGTAATTTGTATAATTTTCCCATCGTTTTGTTTTCAACTACGCAAATTAACTGTAATTTGGAACCCCTTAAAACGAGGCTTCTACATGATAATTAGTGCCATGTAGTTTCATACATATATACGTTGAACTGACTCTCTCCAATTAAACTCTAAATTACATATCTTACATGATGATCATTATTTATACATTAATTATGGTATTTTTTATTGAAAAAACTGTTACTAACCTTCAACCAAGGTAAATATTAACTCGTATAGCAGTGTTTATTGGGCAATATTGTGCGTATTTTTTCATGGCTTTTCTTCGTAATACAAGATTGCTGCTTTTTCTGGGTAGCGATTTCCAAATTTATCTCTCAGTGGAGAAAAATTCAATGTGAGTTGTTTGTTTTGGGGGATTTTTTTGGTGCATCGTTATGTATTTCTTTCTGATTGTGAAGTCTCTGGTTTTCCGATGAGCCTATAAAAGAAGGATCCGGGATTGAAATACACACTCGGTTGTCTTCTGTGAACGAATCGGATCCGTAATTGTACTGAAGTGTCCTTGTTTTGAAAAAAAATGATTGGTAAGGTAAATACAATCTAGGTCTTTGGAATGTAGCAAAATGCTTTTTAAATATGTATGCTATGTTCTTATATGTTTACATACATCGAGCTTTCACTTTGAAAAGGTTGGTATATATAAATAATAGAAAGTATATGCAACACATATTTTCACCCACTTATATATATATATATATATATATATATATATATATATATATATATATACGTCCCGTCACATGAAAATTTACGAATAAAAAAACTGCCAAAAGAGTCCATTTCAAGAATTTAAGAGAATTGAGAAATGAAATCTATTTCCATAGTCAAACGTTTTATTTTATTTTTATTCGGTTTTCTCTACCGATTCATGCGTTTTTTCTTTTTTTGATATGTTTTAACTTGTAAGATTTAATAGTTTTCCTTCTTTTTTCTTTTGTTTAACTTCACCGATGATATTGTTATTTTATATAAATATAAATATTAGTTCGAACACTTATGAAGAATAAGTTTTCCGACAGTCTAGTCTTTAATAGCTTAGATTTTCAACATTTTCAATAACATTTAAGCAATAAAAATGATGAAATTAAACGGCCCCCGAAAAGGACTGTGAATATTCTAGTGTGTGACGCAATGCCGTCAGTGGATGAATAATTGAAAGTCAGCGGACGCACTGTAGCTTATACAGTTCTGATTAAATCAGAAAGCAATGGTTAGAAAGATACAGGGATATTCAGAAGCGTTGTTTATTTATTGTAAAGTGAAAGGAAGTCAAACTAAATGTTCCGGTTTTTTATTTATTTTTTATTGAATACAAGTTTCTTTGTATAATAAATAAATTCATGATTTGTTCAAATGTCCTTCACTGCTGCAATATTTTATAAATTACATAATGGTATTCACTGATTTATAAAAACATCGTGATTTAATGTTAAAAAATATGTGATTAAATGTTTTATAAACATCATGTGATTAAATATTTTATAAAGACATAATGTGATTAAATGTTCTATAAAAATATGATGTGATTTAATTTTTTATAAAGACGTAATGTGATTAAATGTTTTATAAAACATCATGTGACTAATTTTGTTATAAAAACATCATGTGAATAAATGTTTTGCTGTTTTTTTCCTTCTATTATTTTTAAGTTGCGTTTTATTGAAAATTAAAATTTTGTAATAAAAAAACAACTTTTTAAAATAATTTTTACAAACTACTATTATTTTGGATTATTTGAACTACGATTCTCAATTTGGTTGTTATATTCACAACGTTTCAGCCTATGTCACCTCCGACCTTCATTAGGTGTATCTTTTCGAACGTCTAGTCGAACTTGAGAATTTTTATGTCGGGAACATCAACAGAATGACGAACTGAAACGTTTTTTTTAAAAAGGGTGTTCTCATTCCGTCAACCATGACCAGTTAGAAGTGTTGATTTATTTTATTTTTACTTTTAGTTACCATGCTTCTAGTAAGGATTAGATCTTCAAACTTTCAGAAGATTATCACTTAGAACAAATCCATAACTAATAGATGTGCAATCTTTACTATACTACATGTAGCAATAACTAAGAATGACATAAATTAACAATTCGACCCAGTTATGACTTATTTTCAGTGGGTTAAGCACATATAATTCAAACAAACTACTATGCTTTAAAAGTTCAAATTTGCGGACATAATAGTGAGAAACCACTACATGACTCGTTTTCCTCAGCTTCTTTCTTTGCAGTGTGTTTACTCAAAGATATAAATTATTTATTTTTAAGGCGTAAAAAATGTATTTATTTTTTTATATACGCTCTAAAATGAAATATGTATGTCTTTTATAAGTATACTTATTTAAGCCTTTAGTCTTATTACTTAATGACAAAATTACGTTAATTTAAATACATTCCAGTAAATGTATATTATTTAACCCCCTCGATTTGGTGCTATGAAATAGATCTTTAAACATTAGTGATTCTATCAAATGGCGGTTACCATAAATAGAAGAAAAATACGATAGCGAAAGCAACATATTTATAGGATTCGGAAGCGTGCACATTTTAAATGTTGGTGCTATAAAATAGATCTGTTAACGGGAGTCATTCTATAAAAGAACTGTTTCGAAAAATGAAAGAAAATTATGACCCCCATCGAACACAATCGCTATTTATACGGTTCGTAATCGTGTATTTGTTTGTTTTGGTGATAAAAAATAGATCTGTTAACGGGATGTACTCTATAAAAAGATCATTACGATAAATAAATAAAAAAATAGATTACTTAACCATATGCTATATGCATTTATACGGTGGGGATGTATATTTGTTCATGCCTTTGTGATAGGAACTAGATCTGTAAACAGAAAACGGAAAAAGCGAAAAATATGATTTAGGAAGCGAATTAAAACGAAAATAGCGGCCATGTTGAAAAATCGCGTTTAATTTTGTTATATGTTTGTAAATTACATAAGATAATATTCCTTTATTCTAGAATGTCTGTAAATAGGCAACAATTGAAAAGTAAAGTCGAAAAAAAATTCACAAAATATTTAATTTGACACATTGTTGTTTTCATATGAATTATATTATGTTGAAAATGTAAACAAAATTAAATAAGTTATTTATATATTAAAAATAAGTACTTTAATATAAAAATATCAGATGAGACCATTTTATATTTTTATATTAAAAGTAATTATTGGTTTTTATTGTAATAGTAAACTGCTATTCGTTCCTGTATTCCATCATTCTAAAATATGCCTGCAAAAGAGAAAGAGTACTCTAGGGAAAAATCTGTATTTCGATTTAAAATCCAGTGTAGTAGATAGACAATAGTAAGAAAGAAAAATATAAAATAATTGCGGTGATTCAGAAAACAATCACTATATTAAAAATAGTCCCCGATATATGTGAGCGCTGTGGGAGTAGATATTAGCGTGTCTTTGAGAATGACTGCGACCTCCTCTGTAAATGATTGTGTTGGAAGCAGCGTAACCAGAAACATATAAGTAATTTTGAACGGGAACTAAACGAATGCATATATTCTGCAAACATCCATCCATACGTTTTTCTAGTGGCTACTGGAACGGATTGGCATATGAAGGTTTTGGTTCGAAAGATATAACAGTCAATGAAATATGGGAAATAACTTTACTTTATTTTATATATATATATATATATATATATATATAATAGAATTATATATATATATATATATATATATATATACATATATATATATATATATATATATATATATATATATATATATATATATATATATATATATATATATATATATATATATATATAAATTCTTTATAATATAGCAGGAAAAATCCCAGCAGAGTGCTCGGTTAATTGAAAATTAAAGTTCAAAATTAATAATTAAATCATATTATTTATTTATTTTGGTACAGAAAATTTAGGACAACATTCGTACCGTCAGTTTCAAGCACAGAAGGACTTAACACTCCGGCTATCTTCATCTTCTGTTGTCATCTGTTTCGGAAATGTGAAGTCACGTGCCACTTTCGTTTGGATGCGTTATTTGCTTGAAGTTTAATGTATGTTTGTTAAAATTTAGTGTAAGTAAGGTTTAATAAGGTTTGAAAACAAGGGTGGTGGTCAAAAGTAACAGTTGAGATTTAAACCGGAGAAGATTTAAAGAGATATAAAAAATAAAAAATATTTCTATATCAATCCCATGAGCCAATATTATGAGTATCGTATATTTGGCCGTTACTGTTTTGGGGTTTAATGATGTGTCTTCTAAAGGAATTAGGGAGACAAAATGGGTTTAAGAATTAAAAAGTTTAAACGGAACAACATTAATTAAATTAAAGTTTAAATCATGGATTGAAGGAATTTTAATCAATCCCAAATGAATTTAAATAAAAATATCATCCGGGGGTCCAAGGGCAGTAACTCTGCAGGGTTTTTGAATGATTTGTATTCGGGATTCAACATTATAAACTACGGTGTAGGTAATGCTTATGGAGGTGATAAAATTGGTATGCTGATTAAAACTGGTTTAAAGATAATATATATGTATATATATATATATATATATATATATATATATATATATATATATATATATATATTCTAGAAGAATATCGCCCTTAGACGGGTAATTATAATTCCCGGAGACATATCACCACTTTTATGTCCCCTTTACGCAGACTAAAATCAAGATATAATTCTGCGAAACCTTGTATCAAGAATCCTTATTCCTGTTTTGATCAAAATCCATTACATAACTTTGATTCTAGACAATGTCTAACATTTCAGGCTTAAAGGCTCTTAAAAAGAAATTAAAATTAAGAGCATTTCGTTTAATTAGTGTGTCTAAATACTCTGAATATAATTTCATGCATATCTGAAATATTTGAACTTTCAAATCCGGGTCTGTGTCAATATTGTACCGCCTATATAAAGTACCAATAAACCCCTCTTGGTGATAATCTAATTTATATGATTCTGATATAAATAATTCATTATTAAGGGGGACATACATTTTATGCTGATATAAAATTGTTGCTTATTTTTTCAATGTTGGATTGCTTTGTTGGAAAAATATAATTTTACGGAACGTGCACTCTAGTATATGTATAAATTCTATTTTCTCGAGACTAAACGCAGCCAGCCAGTAAGTATTGTTTTTTTTTACCGAAATTCCGATGCTTCAATAATCACGTATGAAAATTTATTTTTTATGAGCAAAGTAAGGAACGCTTAATATTAATCTTAATAATAATTGATAATAAAGAAAAAAATAATAACGTATGCAAAGTAAATGTTTATAAACTAAGAAGAGGAGGCTTAATCTTAATATCTGATAATAAAAATAAAGGAAATAATGTCTTTCACTTTGTAGACACACAGAAATATTTCCTTCGTTCTTAGTATTTTTGTGAGTAAAAGAAGAGATTAATCTATGGGAATACAGGTGCTTTATTTACAGATTTATGAAAGAGAGCGGATTAGTTTATTTCTCTAAAAGTAAAACCTATCTTGCGGAGTTGTTCTTCTGGTAGATATTGGGCGAGTAAATCCACCAGTATATAAAATAGTGAGCTGGGAATTCATCCGGAAGGAACTTGGAGATCCCGAGGTTAAAATCAATAGACTGTGGGAATATAATAGAAACGGATACAAACTCACATGACTCAAAGAGAGGATGTGATAGATGACAGTAGAGTTTGTTTAGGAGCACGTAACGCGCAGACGTGTAAAATGATATGGGCTGACAAAATATAATTAATTAGTTATTTCCATCACTCTCGCTCTCCCTCTCTGACCGCACTGCTCGACGATTTGGAACAAACAGAGCAAGTTACATTTCTATTGTCTTCCAACTGGCCTTGTTCGAGTCCGATTTGAATGTATGTAAGACGATTATTTACCGGGCGACGGTCCTTATGCCTGGAAGGATTACAGAAAACCCGTACATTAAACTACCAAGGTATGCCTACACTTTGTGAAGTTTTATGTTTCTGTTACCATTAAGGCAACTTTGTTTTCTGTATGTATGACACAAAGTTGAAATGCAACACTTTTAGAAGGATTTAACTCGCATATGTGTTCCTTTTTGTTTGATTTTTGTAAGTTTTACATCGATTCGTTGTTTTGATTTTTATAGTAATATTTACTTCGGGTGTAGTAATATTAGGAAATACATTGTTATTAATAAAAATAAATTATTTAAAATTCTCTCGGGCAACGCCAAGTTTCCATGTAAGTAATGAATAAAATGCGCGGACACTTCTAAAACAAATTGTAAACAGTGTTTCGTACAAGCAACAATAGACTTTTCTTTCTTTTTAACGATTTTTAATTCATAACCGGAAGTTCCTCCTCGCGCAGTAATGGGTTACATGAGTCTGTGCTTGTTTTCACTTCAAAATGCCAATTTATTAATTTCACTTTAGACTCTACCTCGCTTTTCTTCAATTAAAACATCATCTGGTATACATATTCTTATTTAGAAAACTGTTCTTGTAAATATTTTTTGTATTTTATTTACCGACAAGGGTAACGCTCACTGAAATGTGAATAATCCAGTACGTCAAAAAAGAGCAATTATGACTACAATATTAAAATAATAACCGACATAGTCCTGTCCGCACTCTTTGAATCCTCAGATGGCAGGCAATAAACCTGTGCACCACTTTTAATAGTAAGAGATAAACATGACAGATAAGAGATAAATATGGTAGGATCTCTCCCCTAATATGTGCGTATATCAGAGGTTATTGCTGTTGCTGTACCTTCTTATTGTGTCAAGAGTCAATATTTTGGAAAGTCTTTTATTCGGGAAGGGTTAATGTATTAGTGATGAAGATCTGGACATTTCTTGCTGAGATGAAATAATGTAGCACTTCCATGGCTGAATCGTTTGTTTGGCTTCGAGTGATTTGGTGTTGATTCTTTATGGTGTTGTATTTTTAATCACTATTAATTAAATAACTCGGAGACAATTTAGAACCAAGTAATCTCGTGATTCATTACATTTTTGTTCGAACATAAATAGATAGATAGATACAAAGAGAGAAAGAGGAAGAGTCAGTGTATGATACTGGTGTTGGCATGAAATATTCAGGAGTTATCTCTCTTTAACAATACCTAAGCTATTTCCCTGAATTATACTAGTCAACCGTAGAATGCGCTTTCTACTTTCGGAAACAACAAACATAATTCTACCCCACTTAGGAGAATTAGAAATCGGATTCCGCCTGTTTCTGGCTGGGCTTTCAAACTGTTCGGATGCAACAATACTGCTTCCATTCTACAATGCTTTCACCGCTCTGTGGTTCTCTGACGACTCGACAGCTCGACATCTGCATGACCTGCTTTTACTGACCGCAGGTATATGCTCCCAAACATCATCAACGAAGTAAGTAATCTTTATTTATACATTTTCCATGAGTACTTCTATTTGTTTATCCTTAAAATACATATTTTGCCGATTGTATCGTGATAATTTAACTTTTCCGTTAGTCACTACGTCTCTAATTTTCATCACATTATTTATCAATGTTTAAATATCAGTCTTACGCCTTTCCTTGACAAACTGTATCTATGAGAATAAATGTATATATTTACGTCCAACTATTTCTTATTTATAACCTCTTCCCCCCTTTATATTCCGACCTTGTGTGTACTCAATAAAACACAACACACTAAATGACGATCGCGTGTCTTGAAAAGACCCATAACATGTTGCCGTTAAAAAACGTAGAAATAAATTATAAAATATTCTAAATTCTATAGTGCCTATTATATTCAGAGCTACTTGCTGACACGTATGTTTGTTTTCGTCCCTTAACGAAATCTCCTTGCCACTTGTTTCATCACGTGATCCTTGACTTTTGTTTCACGTCTTGTGCGTAAGTCCTTCCAAGGCATCAGATCTGATCTCTTTAATCCTTAACAATCTCTCAATCATATGCAAGTCCACTTAACATATAAAAAACATATAAACACACTCTTGCCTGCATAATGATGTGTTTATAGTGAAGAGGCATCCAATTCTACTGAAATCAATACTGGGATAAGTGAGGAGTTTTATTTTTTGCTTATACAATAGTATCCTTACGAAGTTTAGTGTAGCCTAGTTTATGCTCATAGTTAGGGAGGGGGCGGAGGGTCTTTTACTTATCAAAAGTGTATGCTGTATACATTTTAATTAATGAACCTCTACAGAAACAGAAACACAATAACTAAAAAGAAAATGGTTTATTTTTGTTATATATATATGTATATATGTGTGTGTTCATAAAACTGATTAGCTGGGGTAATAATTTTAACGTAAACTCTCAACAATATAGAGCAATTACTATTACATTATATATATATATATATATATATATAGAGAGAGAGAGAGAGAGAATAATAAAAATGTATGATATTTATGAATAGATATTAGTAAATAAAACCTGAATCTTATGAAAATCTATTTATAAAGGTAACTTACATTGAAGTCTAATGAGAGATGACTCCGATGTGCTTCCGAATTTTAAAAAATAGTTGATTATCTCCCTTTGTTTTCAATTTTATCCTTCGTGTGTAACCACCCATAATTTGGGTCTGTAAAATTCTATTAGTATTTCTTATGGCAAAGATAACCCTGTAATAAATATATCAGTATTGAACGCTCTAATGAAGATAAAATTACAGAGATGAAATCTTATACGCCGCGTGTAAAAAAAATGAAAATTCTTTGTAAATAATATGCGAAGTAAGTCGTTCTTTTCGTGTAAATCTGAAGATTCATTTGTTGATACAATTTTTGACTTTGGTTTTAATAATGTTCCGTTTGTAGTGGCTATGGGAAAAAAGGTTTTGTGATAAAACAGAGTTATGCTTGTTAGGACTTGTTTTGTCGGAAAATATCTCAATTGATATATATATATATATATATATATATGTATAAGTATATTTTAATACTACTACATATCTCTCTCTTCCTCTCTCTCTCTCTCTCTCTCTATATATATATATATATATATATATATATATTGAAATTTAAATGGTCATAATGGAAAAATGTTTACGTGAGTTTAATATTTGATTTTTTTTGTTTTGTTTAAAAGCAGGAAACTTACGTTTGAATTAATGTGGTAGATGTTTTTATTCAAAAATGAGCATGTGTTCATTATTAATTAAACCGAAAAATCGGAATTGTTATGTAGTATATAAGAAATATTTTCCATCACGTTAGAACACTGAATTCTGCTATTCTTGTATTTTAGGAGGGGCTATTATTTTCTTTGGAAGACTATGCATTAGGTAGAAAATTGTAAGGATGTGGAAAGAAACTGATTTCGATGTTATAATTAATTTCCCTTGTATTAAATAAGTACACGATGTAGAAGAGTTACGTAAGAGTAGAACATTTATATGGAATAAGAAACTGGTTGTTACCCTCTTATTGGAAGATGTATTTGAAAGAAGTAGATATCTCGGAATAAATGTAATAATATTTGTAAGCATAAAACAATGTAAGAATATTTTCGTATAATATGCATTAGATGGTGAGTGGAAAGGATTTGCATATGAAGTGGTGTTTTTTTATACAAATTGTTCGAGTAGCACAGAAAAAATTGACACTATTTTGGTGACGTATAGGAATACATAATTTTTTGTTAAACAGAATTTTCGATCGCTTCTTACGACCTTTAGTATAATGAGCATATATATATTGCATGAAAATATACTTATTACCTGATCATCATCTTCGGGAATAAAACGCAAACAGTTTTGTGTAGTTAACTTGCCATAAGTATATTTTCATACTATTATGAAGGTCTACTCACAAATTGAGCACTGTTTAAGTATATACATACATGCATATTTAATTAACATATTATTTTATAATATAAATGTATATACAAAAAATATGTAACTTATATACAGTGAACTCGGGTTATATTGTTTGAATCAGAAAAAAGATCAATTTGCAAAGTCAGTTAAATGTAAAAAGATAAAAAGACAACATCCAAAGTTAGTCTTTTTCTGTGCGCACACACAAACTCTCTATCTTTTACTCTATTTCTCTCAATTCTGAATTAAGTAGGATCACTACTTGTGGTGACAGTCCCTTTTGTTTATAATAGACTATTTCATTATTTTGATTTGGTCCTTTTTATTACCTTTGTCTCTTGATAAATAAGTAGCGTGTGTGAGTGTATGTAAGAAAGAGTAAGAGCGAAAGAGAAGGAAAGAGTGATAGCGAGAGGGAGAGCGAGATCGTATAGAAAGAGAAGCTAATTTTTTATTTTGTTTTTTTATTTTTTATATTTAACTGGCTTTGCAAACTCAGAGACTGAAGCGAAGGGGTTGTAAATATCGTACAAAATACGAGCGGGTGAAAGCAAACAACATACAGTGAGACCGAGTGAAAGTGATAGATAGAAAGTTAAGTGATGAGACACTTTTTCTAAACATAACCGAATTTAAAAGCTGAGAAATATTTTAGCATCTATTTGTGTGATCTGGACACATAACTGTCAATTTTTGTGTGTGTTTTCCTTATAGATAGAAAAGTTAGAGAATCTACATAAACACTAAAAAGAGCATTTATATGTAAACTTTTCCGAAAAAGAGAATGGAACTGGTCCCAGATCTTTAAGTGCTCCCCTGAAGGAGATATGAGAGCAACCCCTCTCTTACAACTTAAAATATATCCTATTTAGATGGAATTTAAATCATATGCATACAATTATCTTAGGAAGACAATGGAAGTGGTTACCAATCATTACATTCCCTTAATGTACCGAATCTCTATGTGTACCCTTTAGGGAAGCTATGTGAGTAGAGACTACTTTAAACTTCAAATGCGATTTTAATTAAATTTAAACCATATGCATAAAACACTAATTCAGAGGGTTTTTAAAAAATTCTGCTTCTTCCAATTATATAAGGTGCGAAACGAGGGGGGGCTTCTTCAAATGTAATGAAGGTAATATGATGTAAGCATCATGAAAATGGAACAGTGTTCTTCATTACATCTCGAGCAATGCCGTGTCTTCTTGCTCGTTAAAATATATAAGGAAAACGCCTTAAGGAAACAAACGTTAATTAACTAAGTTTTAGTATGATAATAATAATAATAACTAGCGGGACCCGTGGAAATTCCACTGTCGTTTTCTTCATCTACCTGCATGAAAATAAATTCGTGTGTTTCAACATGATATGACTTTTTTGTCCAGCTTCATTTTCTTGTTAGCATTGATTTCCTTGATGCTTTTTTTAAATGGGGTACTAACGGAGGCGACATGGTGAAGATTGCCTACAACCATAAATGAATGTAATTCTAGAGAACTGACTGAGTTCGAACTTCGCACACCCAGGTCATCAGTCCACGTCGTTCAGCATTTCAGCGACGCCATCTCCCATTTATCCGTATAATTTAATGTTAATCCTTATATATCTCTTGAAATTATAGATCTATTTAAGGTTTCATTATTCATAGAAAAATATTGTCTTTTTTTACATAGAACTAATAGGCATTGTATTCTAAAATGTAAATAAGTAAAACAAATATGTCTGTTTATTTATTTATTAACAATTGAAATCCATTGGATGTGTATTAAAATGGCATTAAAGTGGAAAGAAGCCACATTTAGGTATTTAAGAGTTTAATCAGGGCGACACAATTCAGTTTTAGAATAATTCATTTTAAAATGGGTAAAATCAGAACATTTATCTTAATAACACTTGTATATTTTCACTTACCTTTTTGCATCAAATTCTATCTATGGAAATCGGTTGATCTTATTAAAATAAATAGGTGTGGAATGCGATCATGCACGTTCAAACAGAAAATGCCTAAACACTCACACATAATATATATATATATATATCGTTGAATATGAACGACAACTTATGTCTGGATATTTTTGCGAGGATCCTTTCCATTAGTCGATTCATGGTCTTTGTTTTGGTGGAGAATAGGTCGATGAATCTGACATAATAATTGGTGTCCAAAGGGCTTGAAAGTACTTGTGACGCACGATTATGGCAGATTCATCGGCCAATTCTCCACCGAAAGAAAGACCCTGATTCGGTTAATGGAAAGGATCCTCAAAAAGATATCCAGACATAAGTTGTCTGTATATTCAACGATATTTGTCTTAAAGAGTAAATGCTGCCTATATATATATATATATATATATATATATATATATATATATATATATAGAGAGAGAGAGAGAGAGAGAGAGAGAGATGAGGAGAGATTATAGGCTGCTATTGCGCACGATTCACTCAATAAAGTACTTATATTTGCACTACAATTCGTATCTTGATTGTGATATTCACAACGGTTCGGTCGATATAACCTCCGACATTCTCCATATATACTAATTATTTAGTAATAAATAGTAATATTACACACTTAGACAGGACCGATTCTTGGCCTTTTGGCTAAGATAAAAGTGTAGTATCTGTTCCGATGGATACTGCCCACCATAGACTGGTATTGTCTTGGCCTTCGGGGCTTGATTTACGCCGGTCTATGGGTCGCCTCCCCTCTTTGGGGAAGAAGTAAGTTTATTGCTTACTGCCTGAGGTGCCTCTACTGGGAATGCCGACGAGGTTGCCCGGGCAATTTTTAAACCCCACTTTCCCGACCCGACCTTGGGTCACGTCTTACTTGTGGACGTAAGATAACAACTGGCCTTGTGCCTAACTCCTGGAGAGGAGTAAATCAATACACACTTAGACAGGATTAGTTTTAAGACTGCAAAAGATTTATATTGAATTGCCCACATGGACTTATGCTATAACAGTTAAAACGTTAGTTAAGAACAAGTTCAAATTGATAGTCTTCTTTGAGTTGAAGGTTCAGTCCGTACCAGATAACTAAGAATTGAGTAAATTACTAATTTTACCTGCCCACAGATGACGGAATGAGAACAATCTACTCCCGTTGATTAAATAAAGTGTTGAGTTCGACATTCTGTACAGATTCTTAGGTTCGAGATAACAATTTCTAAGTTCGACTACAAAGTTTCCAAAGAAAGTCGGAGGTTGCATTGGTCGAAATGTTGTGAATATAACAACCCAGATGAGAATCTGTTGCAGTGACAGACGAATGAAGACAGAACTGCCTACTCGCACGTCGTCTTCACGTCCCCCCCCCCCAAAAAAAAACAAGATTCTTTGGAATTATTGTATAGAACAACTGAACACTGGTGAGTGTTTTTAAAATCTATTTTTGGGTGTTGTTGCTTTTATTTCTTAAAAGAAGAAGTGGTGCGCTTTTCATGAAACTCAAAATTGTGTTAAGGCCGGAATTTACTGCAAAAACATAGAAAGTAAACAAAAGAAAGACAAAGGTGCTCTCTACTAAGTAGAGAAAAGAGAAAAGTCTGGGGAAATCAGGAGATGGATTTAATTACTTGGTTTTAAAGTTACAAAAACAACGTATTTCATTAAACTATTTTAAACTAGGCTAAGTGTCTGCTCAAGATTTATATCTTCTTTCCAACACAAAACTGGAATATATATATATATATATATATATATATATATATATATATATATATATATGTATGTATTTAATACTAGCTTTCTATACACGACGCTGTCCAGGAGTCTTTAATTTCATTTAATTTCATTTTCAAGATTTTGAAAGTAACATTAAAATCCTTCCAAAAGCATACGTATTAGCAGTATCGAGATTGTACGTAAAGCGAAAATGTCTTTTGTCGCCCATAGTGAATCGATTATTACAAATTGATATAGTTCAGTAATTGTAATATACTTTGTTTCTCCTGCATTTAATGAAAGAATGCCTCATGAAAGTTATATTTCTAATCAGCGACTGATTGCATGTATAATTTCATTACTATGTGAAAAACAATATTCGTGTGGGTAAGTAAACAGAATGGCGGAAATATAAATGTTAAATTCTCATGACGTTTCCAACGGACACAGATTGTATATATAATTTTTATTGACAAGAAGAGATATTATTAGGGAGTTGAACAAGTAAAGAATAAGGTATAAAAAACGAAATAAAACTCACAGAAATCCCCACAAATAAAGTCGTCTCAAATATTTTGGCTGTTTACGAGGGAGATAAAAACACGCGACCGATGATTGTCGACAAATGTAGAGTATGTACAACGATCCATTTTTAAAATTTGTACTATTTTATTTTAAATACTGCCGGGATGTTAAGCCGACGATCTGAGGGAAGAGAAAAAAAGGTGATTTAACTAAACCATTTCTGCTTTAAGCAGCCTTACCAGAGCCACACTTTACAAAGCTGCAAAAATGTTTTCTAAATACGGTTGCAACGAACTTAATTTTAGAAGCGACACGTATTGACTCTTGATTGGGGACAAAGTTCAATTCAGTAGTTTCTTTCGGCCAATTACTGTGTAAGAAATATTTGGTGCCGAAATCTTGCGCGCAGTATAAAAATATACATACGGCGTCTTTCTATCTCTTTCTGTTTTTCTTTTGAAGACTAACACATGTGCGTACGATAGACACTTGCCAGACTCTTTGGGCCGAACGACTAAAGAAAAATAGCACACGCCTAACGAGAGACTGTCACGAACTACTGTAGCCTAGCTAAGCATAAACACGCCGCTCAACGAACGCAAATGTACACACGTTTATAGACGCACACGTTCTCTCACTGAAAACATTAAAGGCTTTCTAATGAACACACACATACACATTATATATATATATATATATATATATATATATATATATATATATATATATATATATTATATTCATGCTTATGCATTTATACACACGTAATCACACACGGTGCTAGCTGAAAAAATAGGTGTACTGGATTTCTTCTTACAAACAAAATAATTCACAAGAACGTTCGTGGCACTCTGAACTTTCGTATTCTACAATCTCTTTGTACCATTTGTAAACGTAGGACACTCACATGTTGGCCGGTCATAATTCAGGAAGGGGAAATTTTGTATTCAGCACCGTCCTCTTCTGGAAGACATGCGCACGGGGTAACTGTCGTGCCACTACACCGCCTGCTTGCCCAAAGGCGGTCTTTCCGAATCAGTCAACATGGGAGTCGGACGTTTGCTCCGCTTGTGATGGACGTTGGCTCTGGGGCAAGTAGCTTGGCAAAAATAAAGGTAAGCAACGCATAGTTCTCTAAACCTATTGGAATTTTTACTCTTTTATAAAAAAAAAAGGTCCCATCCTTGGCTTTTATCCACTTCACAACTCAAATTCCTTCTCAAGTTTCCAATCTCATTTCTAAAGTCTGAATATATTATTTAGAATAAGTTATCTCCCTTTGACAGTAAATTTAGATTTGAAGAGAATAAATGAAAAAAAAAAAAAATAAATAAATAAATAAATAAATAAAGATTGATGAGTCATGTAAAATGAAACATAATAAAATTTAAAAAATTGGTATATTACTAAACTAATGTTTATAATGTTTTAACCTTAGTTATATGATTGCTTAATGGAATTTTGACGTTTTCTGCGTTCCTACTGCCAATTGTTTTTCCCCTGTAATACGATGATCTGACACCGGTTTTTTCACGTTTTTCCGACCCTCTCGGTCTTCTATTGTTGTCTTCTGATAATGAAAGTTGTTCTTTCGAAAATTTAAGATTACCCTTTGCCGATCTGTTACTTACCAAAAAAAAAAAATTACTATTTGGTATTTAATCAGTTTTCGTGAAATTATTAATAAATCGTCTTGAGTTTCACTCTCTCCCTGCGTTTATTTCTTTTCACTTTTCCATCTCACGGCAACCACATCGCATTGCTATAGCCTTGGACGACTAATTTACACTTACATTTACCAGCAATGCTTCAAGCAAACTACAATCTCCTTTTATATATATATATATATATGTGTGTGTGTGTATATTTATAAAGTTAGCTATGTGTATATGTTCATATGCTTGTAGAACATGTCGATTTTGGAACCGTGGTAATGCAATGGTAATGATAGTTGGAGTTCGGAATGATAAATAACGACACCAAATATTTGTTCACAAATCGTTACCGTTAAGTGAAGAAACGACTTTAAAGGTTGGTAATTAACGATTTAGCATGCCCTTTCCGTTATCAGTTAAATATTTACCGCCGTCAAGAAATTCCGTTCCTTTAGGGTAATAACAATGTGTAAATGCCATTTAATAAAGATTTTGTCAACTAAATTATGTACATTGTTCTCAATAAATCAAATAAAAATATACCCTTGTAAGGCAAAATGGAGATTAAATATACAGTGTTTAGTAAACACAGTATTTTACTATTTACGTAAGTGACAGCGATAAAAGATTGCTTCGCTTCATTTTTGTTTCTCTCATGGAATTCAGGATTTGTGATTTTTCAGTAGAAAACAAATTCGACTAATTTTAATTATCAATAAAACATCATTAAACCAAAAAATGTCTTCATTTAAATGATAAAATAAAATAAATATAGTTTGTTTATAATAGGATCTCTGGAACTTTCTTTTTGGTTATTATTTAAGTTTACACCGTTTTAAATGCATGCTGTTGTTATTGTTTATGAATTGTATGAAATATTGACCGCTGTTGGATTTTAATAATTAGTAATTTTGTATTTTTATGCAAGAAACTTCATCATTGTAAATAGAAAGAAAATAAGCTTGTTTAATCTACATCATTTTATATTTAAAGTGTATCTGGCGTTAATTCAAACGCGTTTGTTGTTCTCCACTGAAGAAATTATATTTCCATTTTTAGGTAAGTAATAGAGTTTCGTTCTTTCTATTTTTTTCGTGTTTCAAATTAAATTATATCAATGTTTCAGTTTTCTATTAAAAAATATAGCTGATACTATGTTATACTCGACATACTTTAAACTAAAGTGAAACTAAAGGAAAGTTACCCCCGCCCCTCCTAAAATCTAAAATAATAAAAATGTTCATAATTTTTTTTCATAGCGGATATTGCTTGAGGCTGTTTACATCTAATTACTCCAAACAGTAGAATTTTTTTTTTTTGGGGGGGGGGGTCGAAATACGAAAGGTGCACTTCTATAAATTTACCTATTTTTTTAGTGTGATGGTCATGAATTGGGTGACCATTTTACATTTAATTTATTTAGGGAAATTATCCCCCACTCTAAAATCTAAAATATTGGGTTAAATTTTTTTAATAAAAAACAGGATTTTACCATAACTCAAACAGTATTGAGTCTGTTTAAATGGTCCTGTCATTTCAAGCCACAATTTTAGATGAAGCCTAACCCTAACTCAAACACCACTATCACTAAAGCTAACCAAAACTCCTTACCATAATTGTCAGCCATTCATTTTATATGAAACAAGAAGATATCATAAATCAAACTGTTTTACACTTATTCATTTATTTTCTTTTTTTTCAGATAAAAATGTCTGTATTAACTCGCAGTAAGAGTTCCAAAAAAATTGTTGTCCACCTTTTCCTTTAGATGAAACGGAACCTTCAACTTTACGACCAGTTATCCAGTTTAGTTATTTTGTTGAAAATACTTATCCCCACTTTTCAAATAATTATATTTCCAAATTGATTACAAGGGAAATAATCAATATTTGGCAAGCAGTGACCCCACAATAGCTTTTGTTAATGGAATATTATATAGGGCAGAAGGTGAAAGTATTTTTCTACAAGAGGGGCAAATTTATAAACAGGAACACTCTTACTGCATCCAAAGTGAAAATAATTAAAAAAACAGCTAAACAAATTATTTGATATTTCTTCATGTTGCTGCAAACTGCCTGTCTTAAGATGTGATGACTTTGCTGCAAAGTGCAATACACAAAATTGCCAACCAAGGCATATAGTCTGCACTTATATTCCTAACAAGAAGGTAATATTACTTCTATGGTTGTTTTTTGTTTGCATTCTTTAATTTGAACTAATTCATGTCCCAATTTCCAATATTTAAATTAATTGAAAAATATGAATTTACTTTCGAATATCTTCCTTTTTTTATTAAATAATATCGTGATATTTTCCTTAATAGTTGTCATGTATGCTAGACTATTAAACACATGCACATTTTGAAATGTCAGATTCTCATTGAAGAGAGAGAATATTTAAAAGATCAGAGAGAGAAAACAGGACCAAAATGCAGTTTCCAACTTGGACCTATTGACAAAGATGCTGTCAAAAATACAAAAATGATTCAGCTGAAGCAGATAGATTAGACAAGCAGATTGAAAGACAGCAACAGGATTATTTCACAAGTTGCTTCCTCTACATCATGAATGTTTTCACGGACATCTTCCAGTGAAGAAACAACCGATGACAGTTTTGAGCCAGGGAGACAGTCTAAAAAACTTACGGTCTTTTAAAAGTCCCTAGAAATTCTATTGAATTGATTAGAGGTGATATATCTTCTCACCTTGGGGGTTGTCTTGCTAATGCCTTTCTATTAGACTTACAACACATGGGCTTTCGTCATCCAACCATTAATTTTAAAAAACATTATCATAGATAAATCAGAAATTGATAGGGAAAAGGCAAGAGTAAAAGTAACCAGCCATCAAAAACATGTCCAGGAATATGAACATCTTACCTGCATTGTAGTTGATTGCAGAGTTCATAAGGACACTTTGTATTAAAAAGAAGGTGTCATGAGAAATTATGAAAAAACGATTAAGAAAAGCAAGGGACCAGAGCGCCACTTAGCATTTACCAGAGAGATAGAAACTGCAAGTAAATATCTAGCCCGTAGAGTGATACCCAACATTGGTGCAACTTGTGTTCTTCTAGTAGAGGATGTTGTGCTGTTCTAGAAGAGTACAATAGTGTAAATACTGTTGAAGACATTTTGGTGCACAATAACAGTACACGCACTTGTTGTGAAACAGAGATGGTTACAGCTTTGGAGAAAAAACTTAAAAGGAAGTTACATACCATTCATCAAAATGAACTGCCATTTAGAGCCATCTTTAAGTTAATTGATGGAACTACAAGAAGCCCTACTACTTTCACTGGTCCTCTAGGGGAACTTTGTGGATCTAATTACCAGGATTTGCCCCAGGTAGCATTTGATATTATTAGTGGTCCTCTGGATTATGTGTATCTTACTGCAGAGGTAATGAATTATTTAAGTGGTGACCAGCGACTACTTTGGGAATATGCTGTAGGCATTTCTAAAGGGAAAGTATTTAGTCTTTTTTGTAATTTTGTACAATTTTTACAGTTCTCGTTTATTGGATACATTTAAAAATAGCATATTTTACTAGTGGTGATTCATACTTAAAATTCTAGTTTTAATATATTTTCCATTCATTGTATCTAACAAAGAAATATCAATTTTATCTGGATTTATTAGTGAAATAGTAAAATCCTGAAGTCAGTTTGTCAGCAAAACCCAGTGGAAATTAGGGATTTCTGAACATTTTTGTACCCGATCTTTAAAACTAAATGCTCAGTTAAGTTTAAAAGTTAGGAATCTAATTTTTGGTATCAGTTCTCATAACATCACACCCCAGCTTTCGCCACCACAGCAGCGTTGATTTTCCAAAAACAAGTGACAAATAAACCTACCCTAATGTGTAGTGTAAAGTCTTAAATTAATTAATCGATCATCATGAACCACCGATATTTTCGATGTACTTAATTAGAAAAAAAATGTAATTTTTATGCAAAAACTGGAATGGATTTGACGAAACTGTATATGTAGTTGTGTTGCTTCCTGTTTAAACACGGAATAAAAAGAGATCAACTGACTCAACTCGACGGAAACAGAGTATCCGAAACTGAAAACTTGTTACCAGAAGCCGGACAATTAAAATTCTATGATATCTTCCGTTTTCATAGGATAATGTAAAAACCGTATATGACTCGTCATGATACGATCAAGTGAGACAATTAAAACTCGTAAACTGGTTTCTTAAAGAAATACAAACACACATACTCATATATATACACATTATATATATATATATATATATATATATATATATATATATATATATATATATAATTTTTCTTTAACGTTACAAAAAAGGTCGAGGGCTGAATGGTCAATTTTTAATATTCATATATATATATATTTATATATACAGTAGCGTCCAAAAGTTAAGGGCTAGTAGTTTCAAGACAAGTTTAAGTACTTTTTAAGAAAAACCGTTCATTTAAAATACTTAATATGCATATATACTTATAGATATACTCATCACTCATGTCTCGCCTAAATTTCATAAGCATCCGTTGGATATTTTTGAAGTTATGACCAATAACACAAAAGTTTGTCCAAATTCTCGTGGTCCAAAAGTTAAGGGCTAGGCGGTATACTCTTTAATTATTATAACAGTAAGGTACTGTATAGGTGGACAGGAGTTATCGCCCCTGAACATACTTTACATAGGTGGAGTTTCCAACGGGTAAGAGTTATCGCCCCTGGCTCATAACTTTACATTTGTGGACTTCGCTCTCCTATAAAAAGAGAGAGAAACGTCCATCTTCATTCTGAAGTCGACACAAGTCATTTCGCTGTCAGACAGGTACTATGAATAATCCTACTTCAAATTTTTACTAAAGAACATTAAAATTATTGTAATTGGGTAAAAGAAATGAGTGTTTGTATCGCACTAGTACAACATGGCAGCAAAACAACGTCGTCCCGTTTCTGTCGAAGAAAAACAGCTCATTATTCATCTTCATAGTAATGGCAAGAAAACTTCTGAGATTGTTGACACCGTAGGAAGGTCTCCTAGTGTAGTAAAGCGTATTGTGGCACATTTCAAGCAGTCAGGATCAGTGGCAGCTGCCCCAAAATCTGGTAGACCTCGAAGCACAACTGCTCGACAGGATCGTCTTATTGTCAAAATGTCACTTAAAGACAGATTTAACACTGCTGCTAAAATATATCGAGAACTAAAGCAAAGGTCTATTTTTCAAGCGTCTCGGCAAACTGTTACACGCCGGTTGCATGCTTCTGGATTGCAATCTCGAGTGCCAGCAAGGAAGCCTCTTATCTCCAAAAAGAATCAGAAACTCCGCCTCGCTTTTGCCCAAGAACACGTTGTGTGGACAACCGAAAACTGGTCCCGTGTGCACTTTAGTGATGAATCGAAGTTTAACGTTATCGAATCTGATGGCAACACGTATGTCCGGCGAAGAACTGGTGAGAGATTGGAGGTTAAGTGCGTGAAAAAAACTGTGTAATTTGGAGGAGGAAGTGTAATGGTTTGGGGCGTTATGTCAGCTGCAGGCTGTGGACCACTGATTCGTCTGCAAGGTAGAATAAATGCAGAAGTTTATAAGCAGATTCTACGGCAGCATGCAGTTCCTAGTCTTCGGTCGTCGCTCTATCAACCTGCAATTTTCATGCAGGATAACGCTCCTTGTCACACTGCTAAGAAAGTAAAAACATTTTTAGACGAGGAAGAAGTTGAAACGATGCGTAGGCCCCCTCAGAGTCCAGATCTTAATCCTATTGAGAATATCTGGAAAATAGTTGGTGAACGTGCACAACTTCAGTGCCCAAAAAATCAAGAAGAACTCTGGCAGTGCTTACATGCTGAATGGAGTGCGATAACGCCAGCGTTTGGCAAGAAGTTGGTGGATTCCTGTGCCAAGAGGTGTCAAGAAGTCATAAATAGCAAGGGTTTGTTTACCAAATACTAGTTAGTTGGTAATTTCAGCCATTCACAGCAAGGACAAAAGCCGCAATCGTGTTAGCCCTTAACTTTTGGACACACAAATTTTGAACAATTTTATTTAAAATGGTAGTTATTCAAAAAATACTTAGTGTAGGCTAACGAAATTATGACCCATTGAAGATATACATGTTATCTATATAATTGTGAAGTAATTTTTTGTTGTTCGTGTGTATTTGTTTCAAATATATGGTTAAACTTACTGAGGTTTTACAAGCCCTTAACTTTTGGACGCTACTGTATATATATATATATATATATATATATATTAGTACTTCATGTATCCACATAAAATATTGTAAGGAGATATAATTTCTTATGTGTCCGTTTTCAGTATTTACTTCAACAGTGCTCGATACGTAAGTAGAGCTATGTAGTAAGCAATGAAAATATATATGGTAATCAAGCTACACAGAGGCTCCCGTGTTTCATCCCCGGGGGGAATCGTCAGGCTAAATACATTTAGCCTGACGATTCCCCCCGGGGATGAAACACCGGAGCCTCTGTGTAGCTTGATTGCCATATATATTTTCATTGCTTACTATATATATATATATATATATATATATATATTCCATGATAAATGCCAGTATACTGAAATCATATGCCCTTAATAGGGTTAAGAGGAAAATTAATATACACTAAATGTACAAAAGCAAGGAAATTCCCAATTTTTTACACTTTTATTGTCATTAATTAAGGGTATGACTATATATCAACCAAACCATTTAATTATCACATCATTACAGTATAAATCTATATGCATAAGTGGAGGAAGTGTGTGAGGTGCGCTGAAGAAAAATACCTACCAGTAAAATAC
The DNA here is from genome assembly GCA_963556195.1 of Sepiola atlantica. Lineage (NCBI taxonomy): Eukaryota > Metazoa > Mollusca > Cephalopoda > Sepiida > Sepiolidae > Sepiola > Sepiola atlantica. The sequence continues at coordinate 55,792,587 of OY744523.1, read as the reverse complement.
ATAGCTCTGTTGTGCTCGCATACCGTTAATGACAATAAAAGTGTAAAAATTTGGGAATTTCCTTGCTTTTGTACATTTAGTGTATATGAATTTTCATCTTAACCCTATTAAGGGCATATTATTTCAGTATACTGGCATTTATCATGGAATGTCACTATTTTTGTAAAGGTTATGCCTCAATACAATGGTCATTTTAAAGGTTTTTTGGAATTTTCTGGAAAACTAAGGTATATTGTAAACTGAAATTAAAATGACATCAACAAGACCCTAGAACCTCTATCTCTGCCAAAAATCAGCTGAATCCATCAAATAGTTGATGAGATACAGGGTGGCACATACGTACGTACGTACACACGGATAACACAAAATCATGCCTGACCTTTCTGGATCTCTGGGTTGCCTTGACTAATGATGCTGAAATTTTACTGTTGTTTGATAGGTTCTATAAAACCTATCAAACAACAATTTGTGCAAAGTTTTAACTAATTTGGTTTATTGGTTTTTGCGTTATGATTGATCAAAGAAATGAGATTTCTAGCATAGGCCGTTTTTGAAGTCTGTTAAGGGATAGAGCGCTCTCGCGCCTTCCTTGATATATATATATATATATATATATATATATTATATGCACACACCTCTGTTTTTGTAGAGTACTCTGGTGGAGAAAACGTTAGGTTCCACTTAGCGTAAACCAATACGCTTCCGTAATGAATCATTAAAATCATAACATTTTTAGTATAAAACATAATTCATTTCGGCAATATAATTTTTTCAACTTCAAGTAGTGAGTTCGTTACTGCAGATGGTAAGACATTCGACGTCATTTGTGACGGGTGAAAGTTAGTGAATCTCAAAGTGTATCGCTTGCTACATCTGGCTACACTGATAGCTGTGTCTTCATTTCATGGCATGTTTGTGGATGGCTATGTGTTTTTATATATACTAGCTGTCCCGTTCTGCCGTTGACCGAGGTTATTAAACGTCTTTAACTTTGGTTAATCGAAATGTATCGAAAATAATGGCACAATTACGTGCGGAGTTGTTATTTGTAATTTTTAAAGTCATAAATAAGTAGCTGTGCCTACAAGTCGTTGCTTGGTAGTTTTTGTACGTTTTCGTTTTGTTTACGGGGACATGCGTTGTGGTGTATCATATTAGATAATAATCATTTTTACTTTGATTTTTAAAATGTTCGTTTATTAAAAGAGAATAAATCATGTGTTAAAATCAAAGACATCTTTTTTAATCTACAGGCATGGGGATGTTAATGGTGATGATGACGGTGATGATGATTATGATGATGACACCGGAGATTGTGGTTTCTGTGTAATATTTTATCATCTTTAGGTATGTCATGACCCCGAAGAGGCTGGGAACTACTGTGCTGTTATATGGTTATGTTAAATATTGAAATTAAATAAGGACGGACAAAAAAAAAACGTATTGGGAGTTAAATTCCATGTAAAGATATTCTGGTCATCATCATCATTATCATCAACATAGATAACAATTTCTTGTTAAGTAAAATGAGTCGAACTTTGAAAATAGTACTAATTTACAAGCTACACAACGATTCAGTAAAAAAAAATCGAAATATTGTTTACATTTTCAACGTAGTAAGAGAAACAACAGACACTGTTACTCCGATGATTGAAAAAATACACAGCAGGATAGTAACTAGAAATGATAGATAATTACGTGTTGTAGGTCGGGTTGTGGGTTAAAGTCGCGTTTGGAATGTGGCTGTGATTGTTTTGGTAATTTTGAGTTAGAGACGAAAATTTAAATTGTAAATATTTGATTTCCTTTCATTTTGAAGTTGGCTGACTGAGGAATGTATCAAATATAATTGCAAGCGTACGTCACCGATCGAGAGAAGACTTAAGGATCGAAGTGAGTAGCGAAGCGAGTAAACGTTCTACGTTTTGCTACCCCAGCTTGAGGTTGGGGAGTTGATTTTACTGTAAGCGAGGTGTGCTAAAATGGAATGTCTACATTCTACATGAAACTTCCATGAGCAAAGTTTATTTCCTAGAACTACCCGTTAATGGAACTTAATACCGCGTGGCTGCTTCCCAGTTGACTATAAAATTGTCGTTTTCAAGTCCAATTTAAACAAAGTCAACAAAACCCTCTTAAATGATCCAATTCTCCCAAACTTTCACGATCACAATATTGTCTCCCCGACAACCTGACACTCATTAACACTAATCTTCGAGTGGCTTTTGGGCATTAATAAGTGGTGACTCCTTAATTAAAAAAAAATTAAGATATATATATATACATATATATATATATATATACATATATATATATATATATACATATATATATATATATATACACCTTTACGTTTTCTTCATTCCTGCTGCAGCACCTTTCGATTTGGTGACCAGCAAAAAAGAGGACTATGTTACAATCATGTTTGTGGTGATGATATGATCAACATCATCATAGGTTACAAACATATTGTTTGCTGTTTACATGTAATAAAACATAGAAATCAGATTTACTTAAACCATTTGTTAAACAAAAATAAGAACACTGTTATCATTTTTGTGGTGATGATAACGATCTAAGCAACATGTTTGGGAAAATAAATTTCGTCTTAAGAGACTTTTTAATATAATATAAGCATCATCATTATCATCACCGTCGTCGTAAGTTATAAACGCACCATTGTGTTTTACACATTATTATTAGTTTTATTTCGTAGGACGAAGTGTCACTTTAAATAGTGTTAGTCACCCGAAAGAAAATGCTGCGTATTTCTTCGTAGTGGAAGGTAGGTGCAAAAAAGAAAAAATGAGCAATAAAAAAAGAAACTGTTTAATTGCGACGTAATGTTTTTGTAGGTTGTACAAAATAGTAATGGAAGAATGACTAATTGTAAAATATAATGTTTTAAAAATAATATGGGTTGGTCGTTCATTTCAAAGCATTGTTGGATTTGTTAATTAAATTAAAAATATAAGCCATTAACAATGCAAGATTAATTTATTATTATAATTTTTTTGACATTAATCTTATTAATTTCGGAATAAAATTCCATCATCAGAGGTGACCAGTACTGAGTCATTTGTTTTCTTTTTTTTTTCATAATAAAAACAAGAATAAACAAAGAAAAAAAGGACTCAATACTGGTCTGATGATGGAATTTATTCCGAAATTAATAAGATTAATGTAAAAAAATAATAATAATAAATTAATCTTGCATTGTTAATGGCTTATATTTTCAATTTGATTAATAATGCTTTAGGTTTGGTTACGTAGGCGTGGTGAAAAAAAACCAGGGAAATCCCGGCCGAATCTTTTATTAGATCAGTCCTAAATGGACATATGATGATACCCAAACTAGTTTAATACGATGTCTGTGAATGCAAATTATGTGTTATAATTGGTAAACTTATTTCTCGTTTTATTCGTCCAAGCTTTCGGCTAAAGTATTTACGTCCGTTTTCGTATCAAGGTATCAAGACGTCGACGCAAAGAACGCGCGACCAATAAATTAATAGACGTGTTTGTTCATTTTAAGATCTAATCAGCGAAGTAACTGCAATCCTCCGAATGTATAAAGAATTGCTTATTTTCAAAGCAGAAAACGGCTCCACGTAACGATTTTGTGATATTTAGCGATACGACCTCGAAATGTAAAAAAAATACCAGAGTTCTACGAATTATTAGCTCCTATATTGATGACAAAAATGTCATGCAATAATAAAGAAAGCAAGATTTTTATCACTAGTAATATCTATGAGTAACTGCATTCGAAGTTGATCCCAAGTATGAGTATATGAAATAACTTTTCAGTAGACACTGTTTACAAAGGACATGTCATGTGACTTGACGTGAAGTCTAAAGAATGTTTTGCTTCACATGAATACCTATGTAGTGTATCGTCAGATTGTTAAAAAGATTTTAATGCCGATACAAACAGTATGGAAAACGAAAGAAAGTAAATAGTCGTATTAAAACACAGGAAATTGTTTGCTGATAGACAAAAATGGCCTTCATTTGTAATGTAAATTCCCTATTAGAAAAAACAGCGTCCACGTGAAAACAATTCCGAGCAGGATACATTGTATTTTGCAAAGATAATAAATCGAAATACAATTTACTGTTCTTAATAAAAAGCACTAACGGTCAAAAATTTAAAACTAGGCAGAATCACCTATCCATTTGTCGAATGAAATTCTATTTACGTCTAAGTAGGAAAATCCGACTGACTTTATTTGATATATTAGATATAGTAAAGTTGTCATTCATTGGTTACTACAGCAATATATACAGGAGGGCGCCACTTATTTCTAAGGATTACCTTACTTACCATAGATCCTCAAGTTTATAATACTGAGTCTTTGTCAAAGGGGCATTAAGTACCCTTTTTGAGTCTTTCGTTTTACTCGACCGATGATTGAACCTCGGTCTCCCTGCCAATTAGTGAACAGTATTCATTATGCAAAATAGAATATTTGTAACTTTATAGCCTAAAATATTAAAGGTACAAATATTACTCAATAATATGACTAAGGAAATATGCAAAAATTACTTTACCATCAATACACAGTGGGTTGTTTTCGGTTGAGACGTACACATACTCTAAAGAAACGAGGTACATAAAGTAAGTAACCGTTCGAATGTATGAAAAGAAAGAATATGTAACATTTATTTACCAACAATCAGTAAATAACCTAATCGTTCGATTTTCAGTTGACGAATATATTTGTGGCCGTAATGTATTAAAATACTGATCATTAGTATTAGTTTTGTTAATAAGTTTAGGTATTTTTTAGATGATTTCGATTATTCAGACAACTGTTCAAATTCTTGGATATTATTCACACCACGTTTCAGCCGATGTAATCTTCGGCCTTCTCTGCGTGCGTGTTGTCAAACTCGGGAATCTGAATGGAATTTCGAACAGAACCCTTTATTTAATCCACGTTGGTAGATGGTTTCCCTCTTTTCCGTCCATATGTGGTCAGCTGTTCGAAATTCCGTGCATATTCCAGGGTTTGAGAAGACGCATCTCACGAAAGCCAGAGGTTACATCGGCCGAAACACTGAGAATTATATCCAAAATGTGGACAGTAGTCCGAATAATCAAAATTATGTTAATACCTTGGAAAAATACTTTTGTCTTTAATAGAAAATATCACTTGTTATCGGATACATTTCTTTGCATTTCCCTTTCAAAAGAATATTTTTTTACAATATTTATTCGTATGTTAATTAAATTAACTTACATTCTTACAGCATATTTATTTTCGGATTTTATTTTAGATGAAAATTGAAAGTTTCCATGATTTGGATTATTCGGACTACTATTCTCATCTTGGGTGTTATTTTCACGTTTTGACTTCTGAACTCCATAATCCCCGAACTTATTTCGAACTGAATCCATGTGGAAGTGTGGCGCAATGGATAATTGTGTTGACTACCAATCAGTTCTAATAACAGTCCTCTGGAGTTACAAGCCCCACAACAGTCGATAATAAATAAGAATAACAATTACTTGATAATTCTACTTGATCGTGGATGACTGAAGAAGAACAATCTACCCCAGTGGATTAAATGAATTCCCCATAAGTCTCCCAGTTCAAAATTAGCAACCCGAAAGTCGTAGGTTACATCGGCCGAAACGTTGTGAGAATAGAATAGTTCGAATAATCCAAATAATACAAAGCGTATTTATTTTATTCGTGAGGATTTTTTTCCTTTGTAAGAAATACACTTAAATTGTTTCGGATTTTGAAATAGAAAAGTGTATTGTGTGATCAAGACTCTTAGTCGAACAGAACTAAACACGTTTTGTTTATTTTAATAAAGGATAGTGTTCGAGTTACGTTAGATACGACATCAGCCTACACTCGTTACTTTTAACTGTTTATATAATTGGGCTGCTCAAAATACACTTCGTCCCGAACAAAACAAGTACAAAATACATTTTATGAATAAAATTAAATGAACGTTCAAGTTTAAAAGAAAAATAACAATAGACACTTATTTCCAGTATAGATTTTATTTCATATATTCCACGTGAGAGACAAATCAGATTTTCTAAATGAAACCAGAAGAAAATTGAAATTTTAGTATTAATTTTTAAAGGAATTTTCTTATTTCACACAATATTTGTTGCAATTTTTTAAATTGAAATTATTACATTTTGAAATTGCAATTGCCCTGTGTTATTGATACTCATGTTAGAAAGTATATATGTCGAGTTTGGATGGGGGCTCATATATTTGCGATATAAAGTAATTATTGCTATAAGACCACCCAGAAACTGAGAAGTAAAGCGAATGTAGCCAGTTCCGGTGGTCCGCTGAGAACGATTGAGAGAAAGGCCGGACATCGAAGATTTTCGATCGAAAGTAGATATATTGACGAGACGGAGTAGACGAGGGTCAGCCAGAGTTCGGTTTGCCGAGAGATTCACAGAGTCAACGACTCGACGTCAAACAAAGAAAATTGTCACTGGGTCCGACACGACATGACAATGATCATAAAACAGCGTTGGGAGTCCTTATCTACAGCATTGTCGGTGTGAAGTTATTGTTTATTTGATTACTTGTATCAAATATACTATTCCTTCACTCCGATGAAAATTCTGGTCAATGTAAGAAGCGAAATCCATTGCATATTTTTTATACGATTTGATTTTCTCTTATATTTTGTGTAGCGCACACTTTTTATTTGGTCCGTACATTCTGTTGAATTTCATGCTTATATTCAATTGACATTGCCTATTAAAAGTATTACTTCTAGTATTTAAAATTCTAACTGTATCGACGTCGATATTGCGAACGGCATTGATGTTGGGATTTAACAAATATTGATAGTTAATATATATATAGCATTTATGAAAATCAGATTTCTGTTGTTACGCATGGGTCAAATAAACAATAGCCCCGTCGAATAATACTAATCCAGCGCTGACTATGCGAGTGTAGGCGTATAGCATAAAATATGCATTAAAATAATTGCCGATATTATATGCGAACAGAAATACGTTAGATGGCGTTTGGTTTGGTTTGTTTTAGGGAATATCAACATGTTATGGGTCATTTAATGCCGTAACATTAGTTGTCGTATGGTGAAAAGTTCTTTATTATTCATGGTGTTTTGTTGAGTGAAAAGAAGAGAGAGAGAGTAAGAGAGAGAGAGAAAGAGAGAGAGAGAGAGCGGGATGGAGGAAAATAGTTGTTTGTTTTGAGTTTTGCAAAATATGATTGTGTTTTGCAAAGAGAAAAATACAAGAGAACACCGTTTGGTGCATTTTGGGTCAGGAAGCCGATAACTTCAGACAGCCTGATCTGGTAGAACCGGCGTTAGATGGGGGAAACATGGAGAAAAAAAAACAGACAAAGCTAGCAGCAACAGATAGACCGAAGTTCACGTGATGATTTGTTTTACGGCATATCACACTTTTATGGTTATTTAATGCTAACTCCATTTATTTTGATAAACTCTTGAACATAAAAATAGTTTAAATATTTCCAAATATTTAATAGATTCTATTTCGTATATAAATAATTTGTAGATGAATTTATTTCGCATAAATATATTTTGTAAATAAACAGTCCGCAGAAAATTGATTCTATTTAATCCATATTGGGTTGGTTTTGTTTTAGAACGAAGGTGAAAAATGTGAGACAATGCACGAATGAAAAAGCCTGATAGGAGAAACGTATGTGCGAACGCTACTGCTTGTTTATGCATTATTAAACAGAGCTAGTATTCAGGAGAGCTAGGAAAAGGTACAATATTATATTTTATGAGGTTTTTCGTAAGTAGAAAGTTATAATTTAATAAATAAACTAGCACGAGAATCACTATTGCCCGGGATTGAATAACAGACTACGTCTTCAGATCATAAGAAAAAATTACTTTTTTTATTCTTGCTAAATTTATAACATTAATAAATAAAATCAAAAGAATTCATTTAATCGATATAATTTCCTCCACTTCTGTAGTGGGTTCGTCACTGGTTATGATGGGAAGTGATCTGGCATCAGAGTTTCGAATTTCTATTAATATGCTTTTTATGTCTTGCCACACTTTCGTTAAATGACGAAACAGCGGTCCGGATTACAATACGTATAATATATATATTATGCTATAGATTTTTAAAATTTCGAGGTTTTCGAGTTCAATCTGAATGAAAATATTCTGTCTAATATTAGATTATATAAAGTAATTAATATATATTAGACGCCATGTTTTCGTCTCGACTGCTAGCACATTACAGATAATAATTATTCCGAGCAACCAAGCCATTTTCAAGTCTGAATTTCATCCAGGTTTAAAAAGTGCTGGATTGCCAGCAATAAGTATTTTCTGTAATGTGCTACAAATTGCTACTCTAAAACCTAATATACATATAAGTTATTACAAAATATATATATTTAGGCATATATTCCTTATAATTTCCGAAGTATTACCAACTGTAATACAACTTCAATGAGATTATAAGATTCAGATCATATATACTTTAGTTGCATTTTAATAGCTACAAGAAAAATCAATCCAAATATCATGATTTACATATTGCATTTCCTGTATTTTCGTATTTCAGTGAATGCTTGTATTACTTCTGTATTCTTCCGACAAAAAACACTTTTCTATTTTTCTATATTTTTCCAAAATTAAAAAAATTCTTACGCGCGTTTCACAGCAAGGTCAAGAGAAAATATATAGACTTTAGTTTAACTATGCTCATCATGAGAGAAAGGAGTGCATTTACAAGTAATAGAAAAATATTATTCTAAAAACAGGAGAATGGAAATTGGGAAAAGGGTAAGAAAAGAAATAGCAAGCCGAAATACATGAGAAAAACTCACATGAAGAATGCTTACAAAATCCAAGCCTCCCTCTCCAAAGACACATCACCCGTGATTTGATACGGCTCTTAAAACGGTAACTTCTAACTTGATTTTGTCGTAATGAATGTACACACAGCGTGATATATACACACATATATAGTTGTGTATGTGCATTCATTTGTCATACAATGTGTACTTGCACCTACAATGCTTTGTGGTTATGAGCCATCGTCCGGGGTGGAAACACTATTTTAATAGCTAAGATTGTAAAATAACCATTTTGTTTATTTTTTTAGATTCATATCTTAAATGCATGTGTGAAACGAATTTGTTTATTAAACAAGCAATAGACTAGCATTTAAAATGACGATAAAGAATGTTTCTTACTCACATGTTTCGCTTAAGCAAGTGATATCTCAACATGATAAATTATATTTTTGGTTCGTTTAATTTGATCATCTACCCCTCCGCCCCCGATGTATTCATTTTTTTTTGCAAGAAATTTTAGCAGAATACTTTGTTTAAAATAACTTGGGGACTTTAACATTAATATTCTTAAGACAGCTCTTTAAAAGTTAAGTATCAGTTCTGATACGATACTTGTTCTGTCCTCGGTCAGTGAAGAAGAGATCATTCTATACCGAGGACATTACTATGTTTGTCCCAATCGAGAGTGCCACCTTTCAGGAAGTGGATTTTCCCCAGAATAACACCGACCTTGTGTCTAACTGCCCTCGCCCTTATGGGGGAGCAAGTAAATAGGGGCATCTCTTTACATATGTCATGAGTGATTACCCTTGTAAATCAAGGTTCCTATCCGTAACACATGAAACAATTTTGAGCAAAATGAACAAAAATAACTTTAGATAGATACTTTAAGTGTATCGTAGTTAAGCAACATTATACCTGGTTAGCATAGAGATGAGTGTCCGTTTAGGAATATCAGATGACGTGAGTTTAGAATTAAAAGTGTCTGCAAAACACGTCGCCTCCTGTAATGCCCGAATTAAAGCTAGGAACGATATATGCTCCCACTAGCTATTAAGGAATAGTAGAGTAGACTGGACTATGAAGTTTCGGAAAAAACTAATTTAGGAAAAGGAGAGACTTTCAAATAACACTAATTCTTCTCCATTTATATCAGCGTTTTTCCTGTCGAAGTGGACATTTTCGTTCCACTGGATTTAAAAAATAACAGGTCAGGAGAAGTGCAATTAAAGAGTATGTCGACTTTGCTTCACTTAGGATTCCGTAAAATCCTTTCAACGGATAATCTAAACCTTTCAAGACTGATTTTTTTGTCATTTGAAAAACTCTGTAACTAGACTTCAACAATACCAGGTAAGAGAACCTGTTCTTTAAGCTCCACATTCGGTATATTCCCTTGAGTGAATCTCCATCTAACTTTTGAGGTACGGCTTTTGTCACTAGAATGCACTTTGAACTCGTACATTACAGATTTAGTTGATGTTATCCTGGTATTTATGCAGACGCAAATTTTTTACATATTCAAGAAGTTACGTATGTTCAAATATTTGTTTCAAATTCGTGTTTAATTATTTGTGGCTGTATATGATTGAAATGTGTCCTTATGTATTTAAATTTGTCTCGTTTATAATTGCACATGCTTTTTGAAACATACAACAGAACATTGGTATATACCTCAAACCACCGCGGGAAGATATGACCTAATGTTGGAAGGTAAGGTTTGAAAAGCCAACACATAAGATACGTGTGAACTCTGGCCAACGCAAATCGCCTGAGCAGCCCCGTTGGCATTCCCCAGTAAGGTGTCTCACTCAATTAGCAATAAACTAACCCCTTACCCATATCGAGAAGAGGGATGACCTTCTGAAATTGCACAAAACTATACCTCAGCACGACAGAAGGAAGGTCACCGAATCCAACATGGTACAGACTATCATACTGATTGTGGAAGATGTGTTCCCGACAAGTTTGAACCACACCAACTAACATCAGGTTGACTCTCTTGTGTTCTTAAAATGAGAAGTTATAAAAGAAATATTTCGTAAGAAAAGGGCTCGTAGAGTTTTTCCGGTATAAAGTGTAAAGCTAAACCTACAAAATACACGGTAATGTGAATTTGCATGAATTAACGTAGACGGTAAATATTTCTGCAAATACTTTTTTGTTTTGCCATTAGCTTTGATTAGAGAATTCGAAATACATAGCTTTTAGTGGGGACCACTAGATGTGATTTACGGTAAATACGGAGAAACAGCTAAGTTCATTTTCATTGTTTCGAAAATATTTGTTAAAATTATCTACTTGTGCAAGTTCCGTATTAACTACTTCCCTGCTTTCACTGGAACTTTACGTGGTTCTTTCATGTGATTACCTAACAAAAGACTCAATCAGAAACTAATGCCGACACCAGAATTAAGCAAGTAAAATCCACATCCATACGATATATATATATATATATATATATATATATATATATATATATATATATATATATATTAGTTGTGTTAAGTTCAATGGATATTAGATCCTCCTGTTCTAATATGTAATTCAGGAGCAATTATACATGGAAACATTTCCGGAAAATCCAGATCTCGTATACAGCAAAATTGATTTTAATTAAAAATACCAACCGTTTCTTCATATCCACACAATCAGAGCATTAGTAATTACAATGTCCGAATCTCATAGAAAAATGAATCTTCAGGTTTACATTAAAAATAGACTTACTATTGTACAGAGCAGGGAGAATATTCTACAGGTGTATTGAAGGAAAAACTTGCTTATTATGGTTATAATGTTTAATAATTAATCTTACAAACAAAAACAGACTAAGACTTTGTAAATCTCAATGACATGAGTGCGTGGATATGAATACACCGCTTCTATATTGAATTCAAACTAATTTTGCTTGATGGAAGACCTAATTTTTTCGGCAAAATCTAAATGATACGGGACTTGATGTTCTAATTCTTGGAACAATTGTAATGTTTTAATTCATTGAATGTTATATATATATATATATATATATATATATATATATATTATGTGTGTGTGTGGCATGCATTTAACAGCATCGGTGTAATTTCCATTGTATAGTCATAAAATCAATGAATATAGATTTGACTTAGTTTTACATAAATGCTGCTTATGTTTGGTAGACATCCGTACGGTGAAAAATTGTGGAGATAAAATCCGAAAACAAAAATGTTTACATGAAGTCGAGTTTTTGTACTTGTTTTATCATAAAACTTCAAAGTTCGCTGTCACTTTTCAAGTTTTTCGTTTTTGTAAAATCTGAAATGTTAAAAACATTTGATGTCAATTCCAAGAGGAGTCTTTAAAAATGCAAAATGTTTTAAATGATGAATTGCATTGGGTCGCTAGTTGCAACTGTTATTACAAAATGCTGTTCATGTAAAAATGGTTTGGAAATATTCTTTCAAAATTTGTTGCTGATTTAAAAGTCTATTTTCCATAAAGCTGCAGTTACTAATATTTTTTTAAGTCCAGAAATCGCATTTCCGGTTTCTGAACTGAAATCCATACATATCTTATTTACATTGTATCATTCAATGATAATCTTTAATGTATAAAGTGTCATTATTTTACAGATTTTTTGTATTTTCTGATTGCATTTTTTAAACCTGGCAACGTTTCAAGTACTTGTCGCCCCGTCCTGTATTGTCATGAAGCCGAAACAGTCAAAGAACCAAGTTCTTCGCTTTTTTGAGAGTCTTTGTTAGATTTCTGACACGGCAAAATGGTCAACCGGAAGCGTTCGTTGATAAAGACGTACACAAACGGATTCACGCATGCGTTACCAAACGCAAAATAGGCGCATGTCATCAACATCCAAGAATGCATCCTAAAGTGTTCGTAGGTGCCGTCGTACTGGACAGCAATAAAAGCGATGAAGATTGGAAGCCACATGAGAAAAAATAGCAGAACGAGCAGTACCAGAACCCGTATTATCCGGTAACTACGAGCTGAGCGCATTTTAGCACCGGATGATTTACACCGCAAAAGGTCTTCGGCGTTCTGGCTCGCCCTGCTCTCTTTGCGATGAATCGTTTTTCTAGACTCCCAAAACTTATGAAACACGCGATAATAATTATGGGTCAGAAGGCTTAGGGGCAGCACGAAACCCATCACAAAGAGACAGGTGACGAACACCACTGATATATATACGGTTTCGCTTCGCGGCCAAGTCAAAGTGCAAATTTTTACCGTCTCGTTACCGACAAAAAAGGATTTAACATTGAAGAAGGCCGCCATAGGGATAGATAACGTGAAGGCAAACACCCAAATTATGATAATGATCATAATAGCCATTCGAACCGTTATCCGACACTGGTTTGGCCTTACGATACAGATAAACCGATCAATGCTGATGACAGTCATCGTCCAGATGACAGCAAGCATGCAAACAAATTCCAGGTAGACCAGTATATGGCAGATGAATGAACCGAGAATCCATGTTCCGGTGACGCGTATGACGCCGATTAGAGGACATCCGGTCGTGAAGAGTATATCAGCCACAGCTAGATTTGCTATAAAACAATTGGTCACAGTCTTCAGCTGATGGACGCGTACCACACGGACAACGATCATGAGATTAGCAACAAGGGATATGATAAAGATGACATTGAAGATGAGGGCCTCTATGATGCCAATGCCATACCAAGGTCGATTGAACTCTGAAAAGAAAGTGAAATAGCTCCGATTACCCCAACCGTATAATGTATCAACTCCAAAGAAATACGATTCGTTGAGCGAGCGAGCCATTGTTTCTTTTTTGTAAACAGCTAGCTTAAGTTTTTAAGATTGTAGAAACGTGACAAAACTTAAGCAAATTTGTTCAATAGTTTTTTGTTGTTTTTTTACATTCGTTTTTTTTGGGGGGGGGGGGGGATGAACATCCAAATCAAAAAAAGGAAAAGATTAGCTTTTTGATGTTTATAAAATCCAAGTGGGTTAGAAAATTTAATTTTTTTATTCCTTTGTTTTTGATAGAAATATGGAGATTTTAGTATCTGATGTTGCGAATTTTGACGAATATTTCCCCAGGAATGTCACTGGAATGCCGAGAAAGCTTTGATGAGGAATTATCCAAATCTGAAAGTAAAAATAGAAAATATTTTAGATGAAAATTTCGAAAGATACAAATAAAAATACAAATAAAAATACAAAGAAAACACAAAAAAGCGAATTTTCTTGAGTTTCTGTACCATATCTGCGCGTTTAGCGATTCAAATGCCATTTCGAAACTGAACCGGACGAACAAACTGATCGATTTATAAAGTTTTAGGACTTATTTTATAAATGTTATTTTAAATTAAAGCGCGAAAGCAAGACGAAAACTTCTATATTAAACTTAAGCATGAATGTTTGAACGTATCTAAAATCAAACGAGTCCATTTAATATGCGGCTTTGACACTTAAAATGCTATTTCAAACTAAAATGTTACAGACCGGCAGAGGGTCCACACCCCCTCCATTACACAGATGCGTGAACAAAATTAATTCGTCAAATTTAGCCAACTGAAACAGCGCCTACTATATCTATACACATAAAATGGAAATATTTTAACGAGACATTTTGACAAGATTCCCAGAATACAAACAAAAACGCATATTTTAATGTGTTCTATGCAATCTGTGTGTTTAGTGATGAAATTCCATTTGTAATTTTTACATAACGGACAAGCCGATCCTCTTATGAAAATACGCGGATCCTTACTGTAGATGGAATTTCAGACTTAAGTGTAACAAACAGATGAAAAAACCTTTTAAACTTGAGCGTGACAAACGGACCATCAGACAGAGTTTCATACATGTGCTTGAACGCATCTTAAATTAGACGAGTCTATTCAATATGCGAGTTCGACGATTAAAATGCTTTTTCAAACTGAAAAGTTAGACCGGCAAATAAACCTACCGAGAGCCTTTTATAGAAAGGCATGGACACATCTAAAAAGAAAACAATTGAAAATTCAACAAAAATATATCAGCCGTGAGACTATACCTTCACATGACACCGTAAGTTGAAATTCCGTCAAAATGCAAACCTTGATCGAACTTTTCAAGATTAAAGGTTAAGATCAAGGTCAAATAAGCGGAGTAGCGAGTCTCTGCGATGAACGGACCAGAAGTTATCACCAAAAGTGCGACTTTCACTTTCCCCAACATTAAATCAGTTCTCAGACACTAAGAGATATTTTGACCAAGTTTGGTGATGATTTGTCAAGCGACGTGGACAGACTGCTACAAATTCGATCGAATACAAACTCTTTGGCGGAGGTAATTAATTAACATAAATTATAGCCAGCTTACCATAAGGGAGGACCTGTAGACGAGTGGTTATAGCACTTGTCTTTGGGCTGGACGACCACTCACTCACGGCATGCGAAGTTTCGGGTCTGAACACTCCCTCTGTCCACCTAGCAGTAAATAGGTACCTGACTAAAACTCAGCAGGCAGCGGAAGGAGAGGGAGTGGCTCCGCCTTCCATATGCTGTGCCCTAGACACGGTGATTCTTAACAAATCACCGCCGCTACGGCCATGGGCAGTGTGCGATGTTTGCAACGACACTCGTGCGCGTCCAGGCTATGCGACCTTTACCTTTACCTACCATATGTATACAAATAAAATGAATATCCTCTTGTATTTATCTGATTGTCTGTTATAGATCAATAAGCGTCTGTGTAAATTTTAACCAGACTTGGTATGCTACTAGGATATTGCGCGGGTAAAACAAATAAGCCATTTTAAATCTTAACTAAATTCATGAAATAAAAATAGAAAGGGATTAGAATCGATCCCCGTTTTATGGTAACGTGAATTGTACGATGGAGTCGATATTTTTGAGAAACCAGTAGGAACGCCCTAGCGACACATCGCCTAAACTTTCCTACTGCTTTTTTCGAAAATATCCTTCCACTATCTTGCCTTCCACAAACTATCACCCACAATTCTGCCTCACTTTCGTTTTCCTTCCACCACCTAATACGCCCCTCTTTTCGCTACATTCTTACACACAACTAAAACTACCACCAACCAGTCGTCTATGATCACCCACCTAACGTTCGACCTACAACCAATACGACTCTCTCGCACACTAATACTATACCTTACTTTATCAATCCCGCATTTCGGCTGGGCTTCAAGGACTACCTCTAATGTTAGTTATGTCTGCTTGAATGGTTTACAAAATGATTTTCTGACAAAGTTTCGTAAATGAAACGAAATATCGTAATGACACTAATATGAATCAGTTTATTACTTTTGTTCTATCCTTATATAATATATTTACCTGGCCTTTTCCGGATGCATAAATATTACAGGGTGTAGCCTTTGTGAAAAATTCAAAATATAATCATAGTTAATTTTTTTTTTAAGTAGGACCTTAAACAAGTTTCAGTTTTATTTTTTTTGATTTTGATAAATATTCATTTAATACAAAATAAAGTAATTCAAAATTACGTATAGGCGATAAACAATTGATCTTATCTCATATATATATATATATATATATATATATATATATATATATATATATATATATATATATTTATTCGCTGTCAGAATGCAAACATTTTAACTACTATTTACATTTACTTCATAAGACCCAGAACAAGTCTAAATTCTTTCTCTCTCTACAAATTATATATATATATATATTTATATATATATAAATCCTGTGGGATTTTCAAAGTAAAACCCAAATAGCAATCTATCTCACACATTAAATCCAGGTTTGAATGATCCCACATTTTCGTTCCCATATTCAACCATGTTATTTGAACGAGTATATTTTATTTCGCCATGATTTTCATCTGACTCCGACCTAAATAATTGTAGAGTCGATTTCTTGTTCTTACCGATTCTTTATAAATATTAAAAAGAGGGAACTTTTAATTCACACATCGCTCGATAGAAATGAATTAAACTCCTTCGTTCATTATAGTGAAAGGGAGGTATTAACTATTTTTCCTTGACAAGTGGAATTCTTAGCAATTCATTGTGTATTAAAAGATTGAATGTTTCAAAGCTATTTACATCCAATAATTATATAAATAGATTAAAAAATATAATAAAATTACTTGCACTTTAATAATTAGCTTCACTTCATACTTCTATTGTCAAACAATACCGTGATTATTAAAATTGCCATATTTTATTTTAAAAAAAAATGTTTTGAAATTATTTTAAGACCATGCTTTTTATTGCTTTGATTTTTAATGAAGTAGGAAAATTCCCGGGTAGATTCGCCACTAAGTTATAAAGAACCTGCTTTAAACTTTCAAGTTAATCAACTCGGGTAATGTAAGTTTTTTTTTAGCTCGTGACTAAAGAAAAAACAGTCGCTTTGAAAATGGTTCACATTGCTGACCAAATGATTTATTCAGCTACTTTAGTCACCGAATTTCATTTCCGTTTTCTTTGTACTCATGCTGTCACTCTCCATGTCGGCCATATTGTTTTCTTTTTATCTGATCGCCAGCACCGAGTGAAGATCTTTCTTAGTGGCTTCTTCCGTTCACGTGTGTACTACTCACCAACTGCACAGACCGTCGTTGAATAGTATGCAGACAATACTAACTTGATTTGTCAAGATTTCATATCATTTGGTTGCTTTACTTTCTTGCTTTGGCGCCGTTTTTATTCGGCCCACCCTTCATCATTTATACATCTGTACATATTCAGCTTGTGAATAAAATTCATTGAACACTGATCATCTTCTAAGTAGCGCAAATAAGGCATTACGGTGAAAGTGTCCAGTTTTATAGAAGATTTTAGACTTGCACGACGAACGACCACCACAAGAAATGAATTGGTCTTGTGCCTAATTTCTGACAAATATGTATGTAAATTATATAGCGAGTACATTTTAGCGAGTAGAAAAGTGTAGTATATGTTCTTATACGACGCTTCATCTTTTCTGTCAGTTAAGAAGACATCATTCCTGACTGAAGCAATTTTTATTTTTCTACCAGAGTGTCCCATTTTAAGGAGCTGGATTTTCTTCACATTATAAACCGACTTTTTGTCTGATTCTGCCCTTGAGCTCTCCACTTCAGGAGTGATTACTCGATTACTTACATAGCAATGGAGATGTAGGAAAATGACTTGTGTGCATTGTGGCCCACATCATGAAAAAAAAAAATCAAAATTGAAACTTCGAAGCTGCTTTTGAATACATTTTATGAATGACTATTGCAGTTATTAGAGAAAATTTCAGATATGTATCTTAAGTTTTATTTATTAAATTCATTCTGTTTCGCTTTTATAGTTATGACGTTTTTCTAAAAGACTTTTAAGTATGTCAATATAATGTTACCGGTGTGTGAAAATTTATCAATTTTTAAATATACTATTTAAGAAAATCATTTACATGCTGTAACGTTACTTAAATATAATTTTACTAATAAATATATTTTTAGAAACTTGCGTATTTGGGAAGTGACATAGTTGAGTATTTTTTCCCGGAACATGTTTCAAATATTAAATAATGACGTTGCAACTTATGATTATATATATATATATATATATATACAGCCGAAACTAATTAATATACGAAAGCTCTGATTGACCATTGTAACACATTTCTGACTGTAGCTTTTAATGATATTCTGGAGACAACTTTTGATTTATTCAAAAGCGTATAACAATTCATTTAACTCTTGAATCGTTTTAGAACTGTAAGCATCTTTTTCTATAATATATATATATATATGAATGAATAAATGCCAAAGTTTTTTTTCTATTCATCCGAACTATATTCATATCAAAACATTTTACTTGTACCTAATTCAATTATACACTAACATGTTTTTACATGCAGTATATCAACTTATATTTTATTATATATACAGAACACTTTCTTGATATTAATATCTTAATTATTATCAGTAATGATAATATTTTAATCTATTTAATGAATTGAAGTTTAAAATTCATAATCATAACTGCCGTGGTATTTTTTGTTAGTTACCTTTCCGTACGTGTATATTTTCACAACAACACTCTTGGATAATTACTTTTACAAAACAAAAAAGTTTTAATTAAACAAGTTTGCATTAAACAAACGTTTTCTGTTAATAATTGAATACATGAGTTCATTATTTTTAAAAAATAATTTCGTTGTTATAGCTGCGGCTGTTCCTATTTACTTCCTCTCACGAGAGCAGAATTAGGCACAATGTCAATATTTAACGTGGTGACACTTCAGCTCACTCTGGATTGGAACAAAAATTTCAATTTCCACGGTCTAGAAGGATTTCTCATTCACTGAACGAGGACAGAAAAATTAAATGTATCATCAGAACAGATACTATATTTTGCTACTAGCGAAAAGTCCACATGTGATGATGATGATAATTTTTACATTTGTCATAGAAAAGAGAAAAGGACTATTCCAATTTTTCCAAATTACAAAAAAATAGTTTCTTTAATATTCATTAAGTTTTTTTTTAATTCTGTTTTTTTTCTAATAGAGGCGAAAAGTACGAAGTACCCATTTCAAATTACTCAATAATATAAAATTGTTTTATTTGACCAATCGACGTTCCACTTTTATGTTTATTTATTTCATTGTATAACCAGATTTTAATCAGGAATTCATTTTCCTTTTCATGTTGAAAAAACAAATCATCAACTTTCAATATCTTAAAGACTATATCAATTTTCTTATTCGTGTTTCTCCTAAAAATTAAAATTTGACTATGTTCATGCACTGTAAGTTTCTTCCACGTTGGAATACATCAAATAACAACAACACTCATCATTTTGTTGTTTACCTTCAAGTTACTAAAATGTAAAGTGAAAATTATTGGTTTGTTTTATCTAAAGAAGACTACGGCCTCAGTAATTGCTGTCCGCGGGTGTGTGAGCGGGTAGTTTTTGCTAGTATACATATAAGAGCGAAATAACGACAATCAATATCTGCTATACGAGGCTAGTCTAAAAAGGTATCCGACCTTAGGCCAGAAAAAAATATTTCAAATACCTGACGGGGTTGGGACCCTAATCCCCGTCAAAGTAAGCCCTTTGTGCTTGGACACAGTCCACCGATCCATCCACTACCGGAAACACCTCTGGAAGTCTTCTTTTGGAATGGTGTTCATCTCCACCGTCGCGTTCCGCATTATCTCTTTAGTCTTAAAACGGGAACCTTTCAGTGTCGTCTTCAATTTTCGAAATACCAGATGTCGCAAGGAGCCATGTTAGGGAGGTTGGCGAACGACTAGAATTCCATGTTTGGCCAATAAATGTTAAATCAATTAGGCTGAATGTGCGGGGGCGTTGTCGCGTTGCAGTTGCCAGTTTTTCGTCTTCCACAAGTCTCGTCTTTTGCGCCGAACTGCGTCACGGAGATGCCGGAGAACATCTTGATAGTACTCCTTTGTATCTGTTTGCGTATTCGTGATGCACAATTCTACGGATACCAAAGAAGACAGTCAGCATCATTTTGATTGCTTCGCACCTGTCGCGCTATTTTTGGCCTTGGAGACTTAAAATGCTTCCAATGCGACGACTGTCTTTTTGTTTCTGGGTCGTACCCGTATACCAATGACTAATCATCAGTTATCACGGTGTTCAGAAACCCAGAATCAGTGTTGGCGGTTCTCCAACTTGAAAACGGAGGTCCTTTTGTCCCTGCGACAACTTGGCAACACATTTCGCAGCCACTGTGTGATTGTTCAAATCATAACGCAAAATTACATGTGCGGAATCTTTACTCACTCCGACCTCTTGGATGATCACTCGGAAGATCGTCGTTCAACCTTGCATCACCAAATTTCGCACCTTCTCAACAACAGCTGTACTCCGAGCAGTTTGGGGTCTGATAGAACGCTGGCTACTCTCTACTGATATGCCTTTTGGCTAAGATCAAAGTGTAGTATCTGTTCCGATGGATACTGCACCCCATAGACTGGTATTGTCTTGGCCTTCGGGGCTTGATTTACGCCGGTCTATGGGTCTGTCCTATGCAGTTCTAGGAGGTCCACCCTCCAAGGCTTAGCCTCCCCTCCTTGGGAAGGAGTAAGTTTATTGCTTACTGCCTAAGGCGCCCTACCGGGGAATGCCGACAGGGCTACCAAGGCAATTTTTAATGGCCAAAGTGCTCACCTCTCGGGCGCTAGCTTTTCAAACCCCACTTTCCCGACCCGACCTTGGGTCACATCTTACTTGTGAGAGTAAGATAAAAACTGGCCTTGTGCCTAACTCCCGGAGAGGAGTAAATCAATACTCTCTGCTGATATGCGGCCATTTTTGAATATGTTGAACCACTCCTAAATTTGTGTTACACCTATGGCATCTTCTCCACAAACCTGCTGACTCTCATGCATTGTTTTGCTTTGAGAATCACCAAGCTTTTTACAAAATTTGATGCAATACGTTTGTCCAACACGTTCAGTCATCTTGAGAGAATCGGTAATCCAACGAACACGTTGTGTAGCACGTCACTCAGCGACCGACAGGCAACGACTCACGCACAGGAAGGTGGCGATAAAATTCACACATGCGCATGAAGGTGTCTTCTTTCACTGTGTAGAGTGGCGCCGCCCCATCGTCTCTATTTTGCACGGAAAAATAAAGATCGGATACTTTTTACACATGCCTCGTATAAACTTGAGAATATATTTCATTTCATACAATATTACTCCAGTGTATATTTAATTAAAGCCCGAGGGAAATATTTTCAATGGGGTATTATCCTTGGTCCAGAACTGCTTTATAAAGAATAGGATAAATTTGTCACTTTGAGACAATTACGTAGGATATGATTCCCATCAAATTCAAACTTCGTAGGTCTAAAATTCTAAGAATAGATAAATAAAACAGACGGACAAACACGTCTCTCAAATAAGTAGATACCTACAATTTTTTAAATTATTCTTCCTCTATTGTTTAGTTATTAAATTGTCCCTGCGCTTACTCATTTCTTATTCTACTCTATTTACGGAGACAAGAGTTTGTGTACAAGAAAGCACCCATACTTAAAAGTTCAAGCAGTTTGTTCAACTTTCTTTGAACCGTGACTAATAATAAGTATCTTTCTCGAATAGCATTTGAACACTCAAATCCTCATACTTAGACATCAAAACATACATTGATATGTATTCAAACAACACTCACATAAAATACACACATTAATATATATATATATATATATATATATATATATATATATATATAAGTCAGTTCATATTGTATTCCAATAACCATGGTTTTATTTTATTATATTTATTTTTTCACATTTCCAAAAAACAACATTTCTGTGAGATATATTTTTTACGGTCCGTTTCATTTGTCTTGTGCCAAACAACATTTTTATGTCAATATCGTCTCTGCAACACTACAAAATCATCAGAAAAATTCACAAAGAGTAAAAAGTTCTTGGATTAAAGGGTCTTGAAAAAACCTACACTATACAGTAGTTTATAAAATAAAACCATGGTTATTGGAATATAATATGAACTGACTGATATTTGCTCTGTTATCAATAATTCACAATCATTGAGCTGAATCTTTTAACGAGACTACAAAGTAAAAGGAACTGATAGTATATTCTGATACATATGTTGTCATTTATAATTATATACATACATATATTATATATATATATATATATATATATATATATATATATACACACACACATATTATGAAAAAAACTTACGTTTAAAAGTTAATACTATAATAATGAGATGTATGTATATGGATCTTTCTGTTTGTCGGATAACTACTGAACATGGTGAAACAGGTGACAATGAAGGGCGAATTCACCAATAAGTAGTGCCATATCGGGAATATAGGGTGTATCGAACACAAAATCTCAATCCGAAGGTGGTGACTTCAATTCCCGTACAATTCAATTGATTTTTCTTCTTTAATTACACCCCAAAATAAAACCACTAAGCAGCATCTAAGAAAAACTGGTGATGTAAATCTTTGTTTGAATGTAAATGGAATGTCATAAAAAATACAGCTTTTCAATGCATGATCGATTTGTTAGGAATAAAAGTAACACTTTTCTCCACTTTTTCATGAAAATGTTATGCTAGACACCTTATAAAATATACATCGTCTACATTCGCTAAGGAATAGATCAATCTATACTAATCTGGGGGGAGGTGTCTCTGTGCGCGTGTTCGATAACTATATTTTTATTTTAATCAAGTAATACATCGCTTAGATGCAGAACTGGCTTCGTTCCTTATAAAACATCAGACGTTTCTCACCAGCAATACAGGCATGATTCTAAACTAAAAATACCACCATTATTGTGACGTGATAAATATGATGTACATACAAGTTTCACGTACCACACGCTGTCTGGAAACTTTAGTGCTGGTTTATAAAATTATTGAATGTAAGTAGTTTGCAAAACTTGTAACATTTTAATACATTAAGTATAGCAAATATAGTGAAGCAAGAAAAAGTGGAATTCATAGAAATGCTAACTTATTTACAAGTAATTATTTTGCCTAACATTTATCACTTATTAAGGCAACTAAATAACCCGAACATAAGGTTAATGAGATGGATGAATTATCAGTTAAATAATCAAGAAGATTATGAGAGGACTGAAAACGATAAAGAGAATGAACAACATTTTATTACTAATGAGGACGATTTATGACACGTGTTTATGGACATTGGATTTGAAAACGGTTATGTCGTCTTCAGAAAAATAGTCCCGTGGCAATATATTCAGCAAAAAGAAACATTTCATATGAATTCCCACCTGACACTAGACATACAGAGATATACATGAAATATTATAATATTTTCCTGTGGTATAAGTTCTTGCTGCGAATAACTTACAAAGATTAATTAAATGTTGGAGCTCAGTCGGGCACCTCCCATGGAAATAACGATATATTAGAGAAAGACTAGCAACGTCTGTTGCGTGAAAAAGGGGCTCTAAAGAACAAAATAGATCATCCTCCACTATATTACGAAGTCTATATTTTACTGTCGATGCAAGAATTACTGCTCTTAGAGACATCTCCCGAAATGTGGAAACAGTACTTTATCTTAGGGCGCATCTGACTGTTATATCGGAAGAGGATTGATTCAAGAGTTAGGTACTTTCTGGAGCTGTAGAATGATGAAGCCTTTTTTCCAACACATTTAGTAACATAATGCTCATATTTCTTACATTTTATATCTGGAGGAGAAATCAGCCCTTGGAGCTAATCAAAACAAAGTGGCTAAAAAGAAAAAAAGCAATTCATTCAGACTGGGCAAAACAATGATTGTTTCCATCTAATTTAAAGTTTTGATGCATTTTGTTACAATATAATAAATTAATATAGTGGGAACTATTCAGCTGATTATTAGTAGTTTTGTCCAAATTTCTAATCAGTAATTTTGTTTGTTCGTCTACAATATAATTACAAATTAATTGTTAATTAGAACTTGCTTTAGTACTTAATTCGTTAAATATTTTTTCTGCTTGAAGAGATTAGTTTTACGTGGTTTAATAAATTTGTTATCATTGCAATTTTATATCGATGTGAACATTTGCTTTTATAATTTCGGATGCATGAGTTAATACTGGTATTTTATTAATATAAAAGGTGATGAATTCATACTTTTTATAGTCAATGAATACATCTAGAAACGTATTTTTGTTATTAACGTTTAACTCATAAAAGTACGGAGGTATTTTGAAATATATTTTGTATTTTTTAAATTCATTACACCGTTATTGTCTGCTTAAATAAGGATATGATCAACGAAACGTGCACGAAGCGAAGGTGTAGTAAATATATTAAATATTCTATCTTCAAGGCTGGTCATGTAAAAATTGCTGAAGGTCAGTCCAAAAATCATTCCTTTGGAAACGCCATCAATTTGTGTATAGATGTTTCCTTTATGGTCATAGAAAGGAACTTTAGTTCTGCTGGTAAACTTTAAGTGAAGAGACGCATTGGTTATTGCATATGTTATCTATAATGATATTAATTGTTTCGTATACTGGTACATTTGTAAATAAGCTTACAACGTTTAGTGAAGCAGTGATTGTATTATTTATTTTTTTGTTTGGAGTATCTGTATGAGTTCATGGGTGGGTTTTACACTGTACTTACTTAGTAAATAAGGAGTTGTTTGTTCATTACTTGTTTTGATTTATTGGTATATTAGAATAATGAGTTGAGAAATTATGTGGCGGAGAGGAGATTTGGATGTATGGATGTATGCAGGGCCGTAAATTTAAACTAATGTATAATCCGTAATTATTTTTTTAGGCGAGTTATGGTTACTATTTGCGGCATTATAAACTGTAATAACCTTGTTTACCTGTGTCTTTAGTTGATTAGTCGTTTTTTTGTTGACTTTTAAAAAATTTCTAAAATTAGACATTCGAAAATATTAATTACGAAACTAGTCACAACATTTACAAGTGTCTAGCGTAGTAATTGACAGGAACAAATTATTAGCCGTTGAACATGTCCTTTTGAATTTTTCACACGCTGTGCACGTAATCACGTTCACATGCAACATCATCGCTACAGATGTTCGTTTTAAACTTGTTACTAGTCGTTAAAAACTCAACAGTAAAGTCATAGGTTTAAACACTAGACCTATACTTGGGGCCTGTGGACGAGTGGTTATAGCACTTGTCTTTGGGCTAGACGACCCGGGTTCGATCCCACTCACGAATTTTCGGGTCTGAAAACTCCCTCTGTCAACCCAGCAGTAAATGGGTACCTAACTAAAACTTAGGGAAGGTTCAAGGCAGCGGAAGGAGAGGGATGGGCTCCGCCTTCCATATGCTGTGCCCTAGACATGGTGATTCTTAACAAATCACCATGGGCAATGTCGGCAACGACACTCGTGCGCGTCCAGGCTATGCGACCTTGACCTTTTTTACCTATACTTGCCTGATGGTTTGATAATTCAAATCGAAAGCACTCTCGAAGAAAAAAAAGAAAAGAAACTCACTGGACTTCTATACACCAAATATTATATGGACTATTAAAAAAAAAATCAAAATCAAATAAAACTAAGTTTAAAACGAAAACATTCCGGGCTATTTAATAGCATTTGTCTCAATGTAAACATGCTTCCTGTTTGAAGACATATGTAGATTAGCTTGGTATTCTACATATAATTCTAGAAATATATTTTGAAAATTTTAGGAGTTATTTGAAGAATACAACTATGCTACTCTTCAATAATTCAAACGCCCTGCGTTCTTCATCGGAAATGAACCTAAGAAAAGGAAAAGGCGGAAATGAGGTTATCCGTGTGCGGTGTATTCATGTGTTAGGATTAAGACGGTAATATGCTTCTTTTGAGGGAGGAAGGGAGCAAAGGGGGGAGGCGCGTTTAAAAAAACCCTTAACCGACTTTTAAATATATTAATTAAAATACAACTATCTTAAGACACACACATAACACCGTAATTACTTTTATTCAGAACTCTGAAAACACGAAACCTCTCACACTCATAACGGAAGTACTGTTAGAATTCTGCAGAAATCTCTTACCAGATAATTATATTTAAATAACTACATTTGTTATATATATATATATATATAAGTTGTAACATCTTTATAAATATTCAAACAACTCCATTTCTTCTTTTGTCCTCCCCCAGTAAAAAATAACACAGACAAACATGACGGTCTTATTCCTAACATTTTAATACATTGCACACGGCCGATGTCATTTCCGGGTTTCCTTTTCTCAAATTTATTCTCGATGAAGAACGCACGTACAAGTAAACCCTGGCCTAATATCCAAAATAACATAGTACGCTTATACAATGAATGATGCACCTTTTTCAAGAGATGTTATCTCAAGTAACATCACTTAGCTGGATACTTCACCAGACTAAATAAATGCCTGTCTTGGAATCCGGTATCACCAAAAGAGCACAAGAAAGGTATATTATAACATAGTTCACAGGTCAATTGGAGAGAAGAAAATTAATATTCTTTACTTCTTTACTAACTAAACGTTTGACGGGTAAAGGAGGAAATTAATGGAATATTCGAATGTCTGTGTATCTTATATAGAGATAAAGTGTTAGCCACAGGAACGGACCCCTTGATTTCTGAGAAGTTCGACTGAAGTAACGTGTCTGTGTTTATATGTATATAACATTATCTAAAAACAGACCTTTCGATTTATCACTGATTTTTAGTGTGGTTAGCTAAGGAAGTACTTTAAATGAAGATTGAACCTTTTCTAACATGCCGACGTCTTTTCTATCAAGCTATCAGGACAAGCTTACTACGAAATGGTAAAATCTAGAAGCTTATATTCAGCAGTTTTCAGCAGCCAAGAGTGTTCTATTTTTTACAAAGAGATATGCACTATCGCTAACAGCCACGAAAGTAAGGAGCATATTTAATTATACAGACAGACTGTGCCGCTGTATCACATGTCTCTAGTGTGGTAAGCAAATAATCCAAGCAGAGATTAGTATCAGATGCATGTCTTCAACACTGATGTCATGTATACTTAATTGAAATACAATTCATCTTAGACTCCTGTTTCCGACTCTACTACTTTGACGTGCACAACTTACTTCCTCCTTTTACTAAGTGCAATTACTTAAAAGTGTGAATTGTGAAGAAAGAAATGGGAACGGAAAGGGACTTTTCAAACAATATCCGGTGTTCATACCTACTTTATTCACGGTCATAACTAAGTCTGTTTTCTTTGAGAGATTTTTTTGTATTATTTATGCCAAAGTGTTTATTCTATTCTATGTTTATTGAACGACGTGCCCTATCGTAAGGGATTTTTATAAAAGTAAATTGAAGAAGAGTTAACGCCATCTGAATGCAGCCACACAGTTTTGAGCGACAATCAAAGTGTAGTATATGTCTCCGCCCGTCTGTCACACTTGAGTTTGAAATAGCATTTCTTATCGTTGAATATGTAAACGGAATGGACGTATCTTAAGAATAGCTGTTCTTGTTTATCATTGAAATGCCCTAAAACTTGTAATATTCCACTCTATAATAAAGACAACTGTGTTTGTATTTGCATATTTTTATAAAAATAAATATATATCTGTCTAGTCACACAAAAGTTAGCGCGTAAAAAAACTGTCTTTTTAAGAGAAAAGCATTTAACTTGTGAGGGGAAACGGAAAACAAATAGCAAGTCGTAAAACTGCCGGAAAATATGTGCACGAACACTGACGGAGCATAATTAATTCCGTCACTTTTGAGGGAAGGTGTAGACTAGTCGTGTATATTTCACCAGCTCTGCTTGATACTAAACCAATCTAATAACTCAGCTGTGACAATGGCATATGCGTATAAAATATCTGAGTTTTTCACTCGTCCATTTTGGAGTGATTGGTTTTCGCTCCTTAAACACTCACTGTACATCTGCCTCAGCATTACTTTAAAAAATATATATATTTCATACTATGTCTATAAATCAATTGCCACTGTTGGTTTAATATCATTAGACTGGGCTAGTGTGCAGGAGAGCCATAAAATATATAGATTGTTTTAGATATCCGTAATTATGTCTTGTGTTCATAAATAAATGCTTGTCAGGATAATAATGTTGTCGGTTATAAAGCAAACATGAATCTAGTCCGTTGCAAATCAGTTAATATATCAGAAAAGTACACGCAACCAGTGCTTGCATTAGTTTAATGTAACCTTTCCACCATTTACATTCAGGGATTATGAATTCAAATTGAGCGAGAAGTAAATCAGGTTTGGTACTCAGTTTACAAATACACATTTTAAAACAGTTTTAACATTTTACTTTGGTAATGTTTCATAGTGGTGGTGTGTCTAACGGTAAATCAACTATTTCTTTGAGTATATCCAATGGAGAAAATACCTATTGTAAACGATTCATTCTATACGATAAATTTGACACAGGACACACCCAACTGGAGGTCATAGATTTCCAAATAGCACGAGGCCGCAATTGAACACAATAGATCCGATATTTGATTTGAACTAAGTATTGCCGATTCCAGTGTCCGCAATAGAATCCCTGCACTAAACACGCACTTCGACTTTCGGAATTGTAATGAAACATACTGAACTAAAAGTCCACTGCGATTAGTGTAAAATGTTATTGTGAATCAAACACATGAAATCTCGGAAATAGTTTTAAGAGGGGAGGCGCAACAATATTAGCTTTTACTCAAACACTCCCAAATCAGAAAAAAATAAACATTCTAGAAAGTATAGATTTGCACGTGTGGGCATGTTAATGTATACAGAGTGAAAAACGTCGAGTTGTTAAAATATCAGTTACGTACTACAGAAAAATAGGACTAGTTACACTTTATAACAAATGCTCGCACATACCCATTAGATGTTCTTGACAACTTGTTGATATATGTCATGAAGTAGACGTCCTTTTTTCAGAAGTTAAACTCCCTTTTCATATACATATGGCCTGGCTGGTTGGTGCCTCTTTTACATTAGGGGTAGTCCAAATTATATATATATATATATATATATATATATATATATATATTAGGTGTGTGTGTATGTGTGTCAATGAGAGACAGAGAGAGAGAGACAGACATAGAGAGACAGAGTCGGTAAAATTAATACTACGAACAGAAGTGTTGCACCATCTCTATGCCCTCTTAAAATAAAGAGATAATGATACTAAACTTCATGTCTAGAATCCTTATTCTAATGGTGATCAACATCCATTACATTATTTTGAGTCTAGAAAATGTAATAAAATATGAGGCTTAAGCTTTAGGGGTCTTAAGTAATTGGAATTCAGGGAATCTTTCTTAATTGGTAACTCACGACTAGAGATCAAATTTAATTGAAATATTTGTATTTTCTAATGGAAGGGTGTGCCCATATAATTCCCTATAAAAACTTTAAGATATGCTGAATAAAATTAAATTAGAGGACAATTTAGTTCATATTTAATCCATATTGTTAAAATTTCACAACAACCGAAGTTACCTGAATGTTCACGAAGGGTTTCCATTCCATTTGCGTAAAACTGAATTAAGTTAAATATATCCCACATTAGGACACCTTATGCATATCAACTTTGTTCCAAAATTCATCAAGACAACATAACATTCTTCAAAACAGCTTGATTTATTACAAAACAGAATGCTGTACAACATATGGCTAATATGAGAGAGCCTTTCTTATTTGTTAAAAGTGTGACCATGTATCATTATGCCTGGAAGTGTGAAAAGTGACATATCCTTAGAACATAAATAGGGTTTTAATGACATTTGTGGAAGGGGCAAAACGTTACCAGAACTTTCTGTTGTTCAAATGATTTTTAAATGCTAGAAAACAAGCAATACGATTCTAAGGGACCGTCTATATATAGTACCTCATTATACACATGCCAGGCGAGAAGATGTGTCTGTGCATAAAGTTTGACCCAATGAGCTATTTGTCAGGTGCTAAAAAACTTATTCGCATTAATTATGAGAATACTATATTTAACGATGGGTAGATTTTTTTATCCGAGTAATGTTGGGGAAATGTTTTCAGTTTTGTCATTTAAAACGTACGATTTATGATTTCAGCTTCGTTTATAAAAATCAGAGGGTCATACCGCTTACATAAGTTCAATGTTTTCACCTGTGAAATATAAAATTGAATAATCATAAGTTTAGAAAATTAATTTTTATTTACGATTAGTCAATCAATCAAAACTTTAATTCCACGCATGTAGAAGGAGCCATCAATCAGACAACCATATAGGGGCTTAGTCTTTACATTTTGATAGTCGGATACTATCGTATATTTAGCACCGCCTGTGAAGAGAGCTGGTAATGACAGAGGAAAGCTTCCTGAAACGAATATATTACACTTTAATCCTAACCAAAAAATGTACTCAAGTCTTTACGAAAAGTTACGTGCTTTGACTAATGAACTAATGATCACGGTCTATGGAATCGACTATGCCAAGTTTGCATCCTAGCGAATCTAGTGTTCAATTTGGGCAAAAATAGAATCAGTAACCTTTGCCTAGATATGAATAAAATAAAAGCGAGTGTTCAGATAATCGTAAACAATGTTTTATTTGCAGTAAACATTGCGTTATGACATTAACCAAACCTCTGAAAAAAGAATAAGTATACAATTAGGCACAAACACACACAACTACACGAAGTCTTCTACAATAGTTGCCCATATGCACAGAAGATAGCAGTAAAAGTAGTTAACAATAGAATGTCCGGATCATTATGCGAAACTGATCCCCCACTTCAAATTCTGAATTGTCTTCTGGCTGCCATATTGTTCAGGGTGTACACTCATAATCGCCTAAAAAATGTAGAATCTCATGGGGTAAGTGTAGTGAAGCATGCTAATCTACAATACTTTTTTCATACTGAATATATAAACTGATATATTTTAAAGAAGACAGGAAGAAATTCATTGATAAAAGTGTTTTTTAGCTTCCCTACCCATGAATCATTTTAAGTATTACAAAATCCACATTTTCATTATATATATATATATATATATATATATATATATACACATATATATAAAAGAGAGAGAGAGAGAGAGAGAAAAGGTGAGTGGTGCAGTATTAGTGCAGTTCCAACGAGAAAAAAGTATACGTGTAAAGAAGTAAGGCTACCAACATTTGTAAAATGTTTTTTTTTCAATATTTATTTATTTATTATTTTGTTATTTTATCATTTTATAATTTTATATAACGCGTTTCAAGCGGTGGTCCGCTTTCAGCAGATATGTACATCCATTTGTAGAAATGTCTTTCGATTTGAAAGAGTATTGTTTCATTAAACATTTAATAATAGAGTATCTTTACATAAAAGCAACATTAAAATCAAAGAAAACCGTAAATTATTCGTCTCCTAACACGTGCATTCATGCAGCGGAGGTAAATTAAAAATAATGCCAATTTTCCAAAGCTAAAATTACACCTATTTAGTAATACAAGAAAAAACTTCATATTTAAATTAAATCCAGCATTGAATAGATCATAACTCTAACACACAATATGAACCACACTTTTATCAACCTTTCTCTACCTCTATCACTATCTAACCATACGCCTGTGTGTGTACGCACATATGTGTGTGTGTGCGTGTTTGAGTGTATGTGTGTGTGAGTGTATATGTCGCTCACCTATGTACAAGATTCAGAACTTACCACACACGCGCTCACCCACCCGGACACAACAGCCAGACTGGGTATAAAAAGTAATAAATTTCAAAAGAAAATCTATGCACTATAGAAATAAAGATGACCGATAAAATAAAGGTCAAAATAACACATACTTAATAAACACATACAACTTTGACTAAAAGAAGCAGGACAATTAAAAATAAAAGATATAAAATTATCAAAACACGTACTCACACACCCGCAAACCCACGCATGCGTAAACACGTTAAACAATAACCCATTTCCTCAAATGAAACAATACTCTTTCAAATCGAAAGACATTTCTTCAAATGGATTTACATATCTGCTGAAAGCGGACCACCGCTTGAAACGCGTTATATAAAATGATAAAATAACAACATAATAAATAAATGTTGAAAAAATTTTTTTTACAAATGTTGGTAGTCTTACTCCTTTACATATATATATATATATATAGATATAGATATAGATATAGATATAGATAGAGAAAGAGAGAGAGAGACAAATCAAGGCAAAACTATACGTGACGGTGAGAGAAGAGAGAAAAAACAAACAACAAAAGACAAAGAAAGATAAAGCGAGAGAGGAAGGATGAGAAGGAAATAAAAACGAGCCTACTGGTGAGAAATAAGGACATAGAGCTTCAGTAATTTTTTTTTCTTAAAACAAAAAAACGCAGAATTCTGCTTTTTCTGAATTATAAAAAAGCAGGTTTTCGTTTAAAAAGCAGATAACTCATATCTCCCTGTCGCGTGTGTGCGTGATACGGCTCTTTAAGTTGAAAAACACCACTGACTGTTGTCAAAAAATATTTGTCGTTCCTGAAATCTATCTGCCTTTTTTCAGCTCAAGGTATACCATGAATAACACGGTTTCGACGTCCTGAACTTTCCTTTCTTCCTCTGTCTACCTACAATCAAACAGAACTTCCATGAACAAGTTTGTTTCCAATTACTTCCTATCTGTAGGACACAATACAACGAGACTTATTCTCTGCTGACTGCAACACGGTAGTCTTAAAGTCCAATATCAATAAATATTTGTCGATCCCTCCTTTTACGTATCAAATTCTGACTATTCAACCGCTCGTTTCTACTATTCTCACATTAACATTAATTCGATTAAAAATCCGATTAACCCATCCTCGAATAGCTTTTTGCCTGTTTGACTGATTACTAGGAAATGATTCTGAATGTAAT
>OY744523.1:55711948-55754448 GCA_963556195.1 Sepiola atlantica | reverse complement strand
TATATATATATATAAAAGAGAGAGATAGAGAGAGAGAGCACCCACTTTTACGGGGTGTCGAGTTTATCATTAAACAGAACTAATAGTGTTATTTGAAATATTATGGAGTAAATAGCATTGCACTTAAAGGCCACACAGTATGGTTTTAACATTTCAATCGCAATAAAAGATTAAGTTCGTCGTATCTTGTTTCGATTTTGTGTATTCACTCTTATTCTAAAATTATAATTCCATTTAGATATTTTATTTCTGTATTATATATATATATATATATATATATCTCCAGTATTATTTACCTTAAAGCAATGACGTCACTGATTTATAGCGGATAATCATATCGCTACGAATTAATAACTGTTACAAGGGCATATGTAGGGAATGCACAATCTTTTTGGATCTGGCACATTATTCCATTGTCCCAGTCACAGAAGGAGACCAATGCAATAATTCAAATATATTGTCCGACAGGTTTGGGTCTCTGGGGTGAAGACGTTCTTTGCTACTGATTCTCCTTGTTCGGGCTATATAGCTTCCGTCGTCTGGAGAAGACTACTTTTTCTTGCTTTGACTTCGCAATCTAATTCATGTGATGTTTTATCTAGAACCCATTACTAATAGAAGAGCTGCTGCTAGTATTTCTACTATCATTATTTCATTGAAAAGTGGTCGGCTGAGCGTGAATCTCTCGTAGTTCTAATAAAATGGTCATAGCAAAAAATCGTCTCTTTACCACCGCTGCAAAAGACTTTCTCTTTGTCCGTGTGTCTAATATCAAACAGAATCTCTATAACAGTGTCTATTTTCAAACAGTTCATTTCTGCGGAAAACGTTGCCAAGGGATTGCTTCCTTCTGGAATGCAACAGTCATGTTTAAATCTAAAGTCAGTAAACAAGCCTCATCGTCTTCAAATTCTATTTATTCTAGGTCTATTAATTATTATCAATCTTCCCACAATATTCATCTCCATTCACCTGTCGATTTATCTACCGTATTAAATGTTATCCTCGACTGACCTTGATAGAAATGGCGGATCTTCATGGGAAAGCTCTTTTCCCAGAAGCCGGACCGTCGTCATGTATAAAACACAGGAGACATTTTTACTAGCGTTGATCTTTTATGATATTCAAAGTATATATATGGTACTCACTGTGCCGGATAGATATGAAGAGAGCGAGAAGCAGTCTAATCTTCTGATGGTCATGCTCGTGGCTAACCCTAACCCTTACATTGTCTTAGTCGTCTGTTTCCCGTAACTGCGACTGACTTTTCCTTATTACGTTCAGACGTAATAAGGAAAAGTCAGGAAAACATTAGGCACAGAATATGGTTTTGTATGTTGGGAAAATCCAGCTCTCAAAAAGGGCGACTCAGTCTGGGGACTAAAATAAACTGTATAGCCCTGTCGGCACCGCCTCACGAATGAATGCACCTCAGACGAGGTAATCCCTTAGATGATGACCTCCCGAGACCGAGGATACACAATTTGATCTTAAGAAAACGATAAATATGTAGACTGGTCCACTAATATTGACAATAGATGTTCACCCAAATTTAAATCTATGAAAAGGCAACCTATATAACCTAATATAGCAGACATTTAGTTTGAAAAATGATTTATGAGGCTCGAAATTGTGCTTAAATATTTATAAAATACTAAAACTCTGATGTTAACTTCATACTTTTATATAACAAATTCTGAAAAACAATATTTAATACTAGCGGGACCCTGTAGAAATTCTACGGTGCTTTCTACAATTTGCATAATTTACTGTTAATAAGTGTCTGTTCGAGTTTCTATGAAGAAAACATGACTTTCTTCCGTTAAAATCATTGTCAGCTAAATATTTTTTAAATAAATAACACTTTTTGGAATTAATTTGTTTAAAAGTGTACTGTTTTAGTCGAGGGGATGGCATAATTTGATTTTGGAATCAATCATGCCAAAAATAGATGAAGTCGGATTTCTTTACTTAAGCGACATCACATTAATCAAACATCTTTTGATGATCGAACGATCTCATTTTAAAAGTTCGTATGAAGATGAAATGCTTATCGTATTATTTCATTATTATTATTATATAAAAAAATTATCGAATGTTCTAAATGATAAAAAAGAAAAAAAAAATTTAATAAAACGGGTGGGCGTAAATGACAAATTGTGTTAAAATGTTGATACCCGCTTGTAAATAAGTTCACTTAAGGGTCTTGATTCGTGAAGCGTTTAAAATGTTTTCTTTTTGAATACAATGACATTTGCAATTTGAGTAAACAATACAGCAAATAAACAAGTCAGGCTCGATGTATCATTCATAATTATTACCCTTGAGTTCATTGAGGAGACGCCAAAAAAGGACGGGCAGAAAGTGTTATTGTTAAACGATCTGAAGTATCAGTCAACACTAAGTAAGTGGTCAAGTATATAAAAGCCGTAAAACGAGTTTGTATACACTATTGTATGCATTTCACGTTTCGATTGTATTTATATGTATGTTATACATGATTTTTGTGATACTATTAAAGTTTTACAACAAAATGTATTTTTTATGTACGACTCTTTAAGGTTTTTATTTTATTATTGGGTCACTTATCATCGTGTGGCTCTTGAACTCGATAATAAGAGTCAATGAGATGGAATGATTATTAGACGAAATATAAGGAACACGTTTGATCAATAGTATAAACTGTGTTTGATTATTTATGAGGTGGTCTATGACAAATATGTTTACATTGGATTAAAAGACCACCAAGATGTAACCAGCAACGACTCAGTAATGTTCTTCAAATTGACTTTAGACAGAACATTAGGCCATCTAATCCACTAGAATGCTCTCGATAACCTTTAACAAACCTTTTAAAGAAAAACATTTTAAAAAATTAAGATAAGAAAAATATTCATCGGAACCAATTATCAAACATTTCAAAAAAAAATTTGAAATCCCATTATATTTCTCTCCTTTCACCTCTACTGCTTTTTTGCCTTCCTTTATCTTTTGTGCCCAGGTTTACAATTGTAACTTTTCAACAAAAATAAACAGTTTCACGAATTTCTGAAGATATCTTAAAAATAAAAACGAAATATTAAAATATCACCATAAGTGTAAATGTAACTATTATTTTGGTATATCCACCTTTTCCATTCATCTCGATCTATATGTGCGAAAAAATGAAACAATGTTTATAAGGGCTGTGTTCTGACCGGAAGGAGTGGGTGTTTAACAGCAAACAAATGGTTTGAAATGTTCATATCCGGTTGAAAATAATTTCACTTAAGTGTCTTGATTTATGGAGTGTTTTCGCAAAACCAAGAAAAGCTAAAGAAAATAATAAAAACATTCATGGTTGGATGTATCATTAATATTATTATCCAAGAGTTCGTTGAGAATGCGTCACAATTGAGAGGGTGAGGTAGAATGTTTCATTGTTAAATGATTTTAAGTACCTGTCAGCGCCAAGTGGTCAACTTTGCAGAGCGATTCGTTAATATTAATGGTGAGCTCGTTGGTATTTGCCTCAGTTTTACAAGATGCTAAAATAAACAAATATTTTTCATGTCATGAATATTCGCTTTCTCTTCGTATATGCATGTACGAGTGTACACACTCCATTAAAATGGCGGGGGGGGGGTATGCTTCGCCAGTGTTCGCACAAATATTAATATAAAATAGCTTCGAAATCGAAAGTTTAAGAGAAATAAGAAAAAGAATAGGTCGCAAATTGCAAATTAAAACAAAATGGTATCAATCGGTATACAGAGGAAAACACACACACCCCATTGTTTTCCGAGTACAATTAAGACGGCGGGGATGTTCGTCCGGCAGGTTGTTTTTTTACTCGTTAATATTTGTGTGACGGGACGGATATATATTTATTTCTATACAAATAAATAAACATCGGTCTTAATTACAGAAGTAGGGGGTGGTTCATGGCACTAAAATACCGAAATGTTGAAGTTATTTATAAAAATAACTTTTGTCATTTTCCAATTTCGCTTATGTTTCCTATTTTCCGTACTTCGTATAAAAGTAAGTATCTTCGAAACCACAAAGGCTGAGCTTATAGAAAATATGTTTATAGATTCTTACTTAACTCTATTTATCTTCCTCCCACAAGGTAAGATGTGACACAAGGTCGGGAAAGTGGAAAAAAACCATCGCTCGAGAATTTGAGCACTCTGGCTATTTAAAAATTGCCTGGGAAGCCCCGTCGGCATTCCCCGGTAGGGGCGCCTCAGGCGATTAGCAATAAACTAACCCCTTCTCAAAGGGTGAGAAGCCAAAGCCTGGGAGGGTGCACCTCCTAGAACTGCACAGGACGGACAACCGATAGACCGGCGTAAATCCAGACCCGAAGGCCCGGACAATACCGGTTTATTGGGCGGGGTAAAAAACCCTGGTTGAACCTAATATTTGAATCCAAAATACTCAAAAATCTGGTAGTGGTTTATAAAAGAAAAACAATAAAACAAACAAAAATAAGGACACGATTATCTCTATTTACTTTTTGCCTCACCAGGTCAGAGTTAGACACAAGGTCGGTTTTGAATGTGGAGGACATCAAGCTAATACACAGAAACATTTTGGATCGAGACAAAAAATTAAATAGCCATCACTATAGAAAGATTTTCCTCTTTGACCAAGCACAGTACAGGTGATGTGAAGTTGTATCATATACGCCACGATTTTTATAACTAATATATTTACTCGACCAATTACAACATCTCATTATCAAATAAAGCTTAAAATAATATCAACGTAATCTACGAAAAGTTAAATCTAGACGAGGTCTACATTCGAAATGTTATGAATGGGCAATTTTATTTAGCAACCACTCAAAGTGTTAGCTTAATGTTAGTCTCTGGTCAGTATTTATTTTTTTTGTGGGAGAGGGCAATAAACTAATGGCCCGCTCCCGGTGCCACACACGGTAGCTAAGCCACTGCCCCTTCCCCGCTCAAATCAAAGCATATGTTTTCGATAGATAAAATAATTGTGACTATAGTCTTTTTTTAAACAGTTTTTTAAAAGTTCGCGAAAAAGTGAGTGTAAACTTAATGTAATTAACTTTCTTGAAGAAAAGACTACAACGACAATTACAACTTATACCGTACATTGATTGATCTGATAAATCAACCAATCAAATCACAGGGTTTATCCTTGGACCCCCCTATTGCAATAAGTTACTCGTCTAAATATCTCATGACAGCCGGTTAAAGATAACTCATCCACCTAACTTTTTCAATTTTTCTTAACCATTATATATATATATATATATATTTAGTAGAAATTGTGGATTCAACGAGAGAGAGTGTATGCTTGAAAATAGAAGGCCGTAAAAGTTTTAAACTTTTTAATTTCTATTATCTATATTATTTGTGACACATATTTCGGGTGTATAATACACTTTTCAGACTCTAGTGGTGGTGGTTAGGGAAGAATTAATAATTTTATGGGGAAATGTCTAAAAGTAATTTGTTTCGTTACCCTATTCATTTATAAGACGCTCATTTCTCTTCTATATGAGGTGTCTATGCGTATGAGTTTTTGTATATTCATGCTTTCTTAATGTGCTTATATGTGTACCTTTCTGTGTGTGAGTGTTTCGATCATCTCGTTCGATATGTGTGTCCATGCGACTCTAACGTGAAAACTTCCGGTCAATCAAAACAAAATACTAATAAATTCAGACTTATTCTTCAGGAAATACTGTATATATCCGTACGTAGAGTAGGGATATAATCTGTCAAAACAAGGACACCCGTTTATACGAGATATTTGAGCGGTGTTGGTACACTAACTGCGTATGTCAATTTCCATCTTTATCTAACTTCTACTGTTTTTAATAGCTAGTACAAAACAATATTGGTGCATTTTTATGGGGAAAATGTATTACTTACTATTACAGAGAATACATAACTACGGAAAATATATGTATGTATTGTTTTATCTGCAGAAATATTAAACATTTGGACTAATTCCAAATACCCTTTATGTCTTGTCACGTCGTACCACTATTGGAACTGAAGATTTTATAAGCGCATTTCATCAGACAAAATACCAACCGGTCCATGGATACATTTTTATATATCATTTCCTTATTTAATTTTGATAGCAGGAGGCAGATTGACCATTTCCAGGCGATCAAAGGTAGATATTTCCTGTACCCCATACTCCGCCAATACCGTATTGTCGTCGATCACGATTTGTCCATTGCGCCACCCTACTGTGTAAAAGGTGGACGCGCCCAGTGACTCTAGCTCTAAGTACATCCGACGTTTTCATCAGAATTGGCTGTCAGAACATGCGCCAACACAAATCCACCTACGCACTCGCTCACATGACCGATAGCTATGTAAGTTCTCAAAAGTGGGAACTTAGACCCGGTTTTTAGTTTCTGATTAACTGTCGGTCGGACAACGTCAATGAAGATGATGAAAAGACGAAAAGAAAAGAAGGAAAGAAAACCGTTATCGACTTACGTAAAAGATTAGGCGAAAAGTGCCCGTAGAAAACGGATTTCAAGTTAACGAAAATGCCGCAATCAGAATATTCTGACTTTTCTATTGTGAATAAGAAAAAGTTGAATTTTAATTATCGAAATTATTTCAGAAGCTTCAAGCTCGTGTCATTCCCCAACAAACTGGGGTGAACGCATCATACTCCAAATCGTCTACTGCCTGCGTTTATCAACCCGACTTGTGATCTCTAATGAACATTGTATAGTGACAACTGTTATCCAGAACTCAACCCCATCTGTGCCCTATATTGATAGGACTCAGTTACTTTGCTTATTGACCGAGTCATTTTACCAGTATTCTTATATAGAGTGAACTGTATATTTTGAACTATTTAACTCTTATGTGGACTACTTTCCGAATTTCCTACCGGTATACTGTAATTGGAAACCACACTTTCTCTCATAAAGTGATATTGTATATTTAAATGTGCTCGTCGAGTAAATATATTCGTTAAACACGTTTTCCCAGCTTTTGTTTTATGTTTCGTTCCTATATTTATGTAAATAAATATTCGTATCTAAATTTCCAACTTGTTCTCGTGCTATTTCGCAATTCTTTATTCATTGCTTTCATTTACTTTCACCAGTGTCTTGAATTAGAGAAGACATCCACTGGGTTCTTTTTTCATTATTTAAATCAGAACTCTGGGTTTGGTTTGTTTTACAGCATATCAACTATCTATGAGTTATTTGATGTCGAATAAAATTATCAAATATTATTCCATAGGTAGAATAATTATTTGTATTCCTAGAATACATTGCTCTCAGAAGAAAATTTCAGAGTGTACCATAATTACTGAAGAACAGGAAAAGAGTGCACGCCAAGAAAGAGCTCCACCAGTGACACTATTCTCAGAAAAAAATAATTTGCATTAGTAATCTTTGTTCTCAAGTCACCGCCTTCTATTATCTATTGAGAACATAAAAAAAGGAGAAATAGGTTTTTATTTCTTGAAGAATGAGATTAAATAATACTGTTGGGGATGAACTTGTAGATACTAGCGCATGACTTGGCTAGCCGATTAATCGGATCGGGCTTCTCCGATTTTCCACCTAGCCGAAGTAAAGGCCGAAGTGAAAGAATCTCTCAGCCCCCAGGTGGTCCCGTTTTTATGTTGTTACATCTCTGAATGGGGTTGCAGTCGGCAAATTCGTGGCCCCACCGACAAGGCGGTCATAACCGTGGAACCTCGATTTTTATTTAATCTTTTTCATTATTGTGTTACGTAAAAGCTTTCGTTGTTCTAATGAAAGTGGAGCGTAACAGTCTATAAAAAACGGTTAATTAGTTAACAGAATATTTATGTAATGCGTTTTATGTTACCGTAATTTTGTTGAATTTATAAAACACGTATCTAGTTAAGAAAACCAATGACTTATGCGAGATTCAAACTTGGGTATTGGCTTCATAAATTCTACTGCCCTAATAATGTGTATTCTGCCTATTCTTTTTTGTCAATCAAAACTACCATAACTTTTTACTAGCATATATATAGATGCTATTATTAGTAAGAATTTTGAAATGTTTAAATGATATACTTTTTAACCTCTTTCTAACGATAGAGGTTTTAATTAGCAAATTTTTGTAAATTGGAGAAGTATGCCTTCATGAAACTGTCTTCGTCACGTCGACAGACTGATGCTGATTCATCGAACCCCGAATTCGTGTAACATCTTGGCACAATTAATTTAAACTCTTGTTCAGGTTTTAAATATAAGCAATATATCAAAACTGACGACATTACATAAGTGATATTAATCGTAACCCAATCTGTTGTTTAACAATGTAATTAAACTGATTTTTAATGTTATTTCTATTCCTCTTTGCCATTCAGAGTACAGCAAGATACTTTACAAGATTGATGGTGCTTTTTTTCATTGACAATAGGTCTAAAAGAACGACAACTCAAGTGCAAAGATAGAATTGCTAGATTTACAATGGAAAATGTTATAATATACACTCAATTCAATCTATCTTAAAAGGTGAATAACTTTTAAAACCGACTGTTTTAAGTGGTACAGTTTAAGAGCAGTGCGTTATTGTGAATGTACACATCTAAGAATGGTTTGAAATATTGGGTGTTCCCCACTTGATGTTGTTTAGTGTGCGCTTATATAGTATTAGTGAAGATATAAACGGAATAAAATAACTTTTAGGTGCGTATGGTTTACAACGAAGGGCTCTAGATACTTTGACCGAGAAAATTAAAGCAGCCACTCATTATTTTATATATATATATATATATATATATATATATATATATATATATATCATAAAGTTATGTTTATATATTTGTATTAAAGGATTCACTCCTAAACGACTTGGCAGAGCACTATGCATTTTGGAATACAGTTACCAGACGTAAGGGGTCTAAATTTGGGCTATATTTACTTTTATACAAAGAGGATGAATAATTATCGCCTCAGACTTCCTAGGTATCTCGGCTAATGACCACCACTTTTGTTCTGCAAGTTCCCTTAAAATGTGAACAACCATTCTATGTTTTCCTATCAGTGTAAACTTCCTTTTTAAACATAAATTAAATATCTTAATGTTGACTTATGCTTTTGTACTTATTATTTCGTTTATTTATCATAACATTTTTCTCGCCCTCTCCCATTCTAGTATTACCTAAAACTTTTCTTTTTAGGGTTCTTATATTTGAGGTTGATCTTTGGGAGAGACGATTTTAGGGAGACATTTAAAAACGAGAACCTTAAAAAGAATCCTCCAAATATAATATGGTTTTACTGCATTTCCATCCTTACCGCGATGCAATTTAAACAAGCCGCGCGTGCATGGCCCCCCTCCGTATGTGACTCGATGTGGCGAGTGTAAAATCCAATAAATTTGAGGAATTTGGAGCATTTTTTTTTACCCCCTTTTGACCCCCTGTGGGCGCGAACCAGAATTTTTCTGAGGTTAAGGATGCTCATTTTATATCCAGAACAATTGCTTCTACATTTTGGCCAAGTTTCAGAAAAGTTGAATGGATGGATCAAACGTTATGGGAGAAAAGGGTTAGGGGCGCGAACCAGATTTTTTCCAAGGTCAGTTATTTTCTATTAGGAACAATTGCCTCCACATTTTGGCCAAGTTTAAGAGAAATTGAATGGATGGATGAAAAGTTATGGGGCAAAAAATGTCATTTTTTTGCCATTTCGGGACTATTAAACCCCCTGGGGGGCTAACCAGATTTTTTTTCAAAAATCGGAGAATGTCACTTTCTAACATAACCAAAGTTACAACTTCATGCAAAATTTCAGAGAAATTCAATAGATGGTTGCGAAGAAAAATCCGGACG
The DNA here is from genome assembly GCA_963556195.1 of Sepiola atlantica. NCBI lineage: Eukaryota > Metazoa > Mollusca > Cephalopoda > Sepiida > Sepiolidae > Sepiola > Sepiola atlantica. The sequence goes on along the minus strand of OY744523.1, from coordinate 55,744,629 downwards.
GACATGCCTCAAAACATAAGTCCCCCGATTTTATAAATCGGGGGACCAAATAGAATCATCCAAATTTTCTAAGGTAAAATTTTACGAACAATCAAATTGACGTATTTATATTTATCTTCGAATATAAATTGCGGGTGAGTAAAAACTAAAAAACGTAACTGAGGGGTCTAAGATGAAAATACGTTTTTGAAAAAAAAAACTCATAATGCGCTGATGTTAAAATAGTAATAATGTCAACATTTACTTGAATGAAGGTTTTATATTTGCCAGGCATGTCACAATAATATGAATTTTATGGTATTCTTCCACCCGAGCAACTCCAGGCACCTTTAATGGTAATATAGATAAGAGTATATGGAAAAACTGAAATTTAAAAAAATAAAAATAAAAAAATTTAAGAAAACAAAACTAAAAAGATTCTTAAACAATTTTAATGAGTTTTTCTCAATAACAGCAGAATATCTCGTCGAGACAAAACAAAAGGAAACCTATCTCCCTTTACATTGTTAAACGTGTCTTGTTTGGCTGAAACAAGTTAATATGCGGACTTGCTCATGGATTAAACACGAACGAATATTCTTAAGATGCGTCCATTAAATCTACGTGACTGGCAGACCGACAGAGTCTCTTCTAGAGATGTGTCGGCGAATCAAAAATCTTATAAGTATTGTACAGTAACAGTTTTAGACATGTAAAAAAAAACAGCTGCTAAATTCTGAATTAATTTAATTTATTTGACTCCGGCTTTACTTCGGAATTCCACACTTTAAGAAAAACATAAAAGAAAAATAATTTATGAGAAACATTTTCATTGTTCAAACGGACATGCCCAGAAACTTAAGTTGAATTAGCTTTTTTTTATTACACCATCTGTTTATGTAACATAAGCGAAATTACGACCTTTTCCACAAAACAGTCTTATCTATATCTACACTTTCTCCCTTTATTGTTTAAAATATACTGAAGTACTAAATACTTATGTAAATATACTTTACGCCAGAAATGGGGCAATACGCGCATGTGTGTTTTTGCTAAACTAGCGAACATACCCGACATTGTCTGAGAGCAATAACTTTAAACTTTAAAAAAATAGAGTCTATACTTTGCCATTGCTCAATTATTTTTCATGCGTTTTTAATAACTGTTTCCTTACCATTTTAGAATTATTAAAACAAACGTTATACCGTTCGCCTTCCTATAAATAATACATTTATTTGTTATGTCATATACTGTAAAATGCTTAATCTAGGCAGTGTGGTAAAAGTTGTGATGCCGGCCCTGACATGGCGGAATTTTGCACTAAAGCCTTTTAAGTGTTATGCTTAAAGTTATGAATATCTTTGAATATTTGTTTATACTGTAAACGTATGATTTGTAGAACGATTTATTTTGTACATGTATCTTTTGTAAATAAATGGTGAGTAAATTTATGAATTTTATTTAATCACAGAGACGAAACACTGACAGGTACAAACAATTCGCGTCAGAATGTAGCCGAGATTAATGGAAACTACGGGTGGACTCCACCCCCAAATTGAAGCTTCACCAACGAGTGCAGATTAAAGGTCATACTCAGAAGATAGAGAATAACGACATTTTCTTATGTGACGATATTTCTGAGAATATTCACTGCTATTCACATGTTTCGGACAATTCATTTTATTTTGCATTGCTATTTGAACAACTTTTCATCAAACAACATTTGAAGGGCCAGAGAGTGCAATGGCTGGCGTGCTGTGAAAATTTGAACAATCAAAATAAAGAGAACAGTAAGTGTAATAATACACACTGTAATATGTATATACATACATATATGGGTAGATAAAAGGATAAAACAATCCAACGTTTCTCCCGATGTGATGTGGGCTTTTTCAAGAGCAGATGAAAAGTGTGCTAAAAATGATAAAAAAACAGGAAGGTCATATACTATGGGAATATATATAGTGGTATGGTTTGAATGGAGGGAAATATATGCAAAGTGTCAGAAATAAGTGTGCAAAATGTCAACATATAATTATACATACATATATTTTTTCTTCTTTTTTCTCTTTTGCTCCCTATCTTCTCTTTACTTTCTCCTTTTTTATATTACTATGTACATTTTAAATTGCAGGTTTATTTATGCATACATATATGTACTTTAAATATGAAAAAATATATATATATAAATGTAAAATTATATGCTGACATTTTGCACACTTATTTCTGACACTTTACGTATTTGCATATATTTCCCTCCATTCAAACCATACCACTATATATATTCTCCAATTATATGACCTTCCCGTCTTTTATCATTTTTAGCACACTTTTCATCCGCTCTTGAAAAAGCCCACATCACATCAGGCGAAACGTTGAGCTTATGAGTCTTCCACTGTTCCATTTTTAATTTCATATATATATATATATATATATATATATATATATGATATGTGTGTGTTTGTATTTTAAAATATTGTATTGGCTTATCTATGTATTTGTGACACGAATACACCCACATTTTCATAAAACACAAAACAAATAGCATCGTTAAATATTTTGTGAAAACTGATTATGTTGCTTTTCCATATATGCTTAGCCAGTATTCTCACTTGCTATTTATCGATATATAACTAGTGTTCATTTAAAAATATTAGAATTACGTCAATACTTATCATTTCTGATGACCTAAAGAAAAACTCACCTTTGCCTTTTTATTATAGAGTAGAGGATATCTTTCCGAATTCATTTCAAGCGGCGGGGTGAGCCTAAGGTTGTGGTCGGATTTTCTATTTGCCTTCTCGCTTCCCCTCACCACGTGGAATTGTTTTGTCCGGAGGTTCGCAAAGGCACTCGTTTTATTCGTTAATTTGGCATGACGGGATGGAAGTATACATATAATTTAAGTGACGAAAGCTGGAATTCAGACAAGGTCTTGCAGGAAATGGAGCACTGAAGGGAGGTTGCGAGTGGCGGAAAAGAGGCTTAGGCGTAAAGCTATATTATGGGCAGTGACTAAAGGCAAAACTGGATAGGGTTACGCCTCCCGTCTCCAAATCAATAATGACGAAGGTAAAGAAATACGCCGCTTCCGCTAGGATGAAGTGCGTGTGAGCGCAGAACAACCAAAACAGTGAAATGGTAAGTCCTTGTTAGCAAAGAGTCTGGACGAAATTGGAGAATGTCGAGAGGAAAAAATTACCTAGTGAGAGCGTTGTCGGTCAGAATTCAGCGATGTTCGGTTCCTCATTCAATCGGTGTATAATGTCATCTCAAGCCCAACTAACCTGCACATATGGGAAAAGAGCAAGATCCCTAATTGTCAACCGGGTGCAAAGAAAAGATCGTTACAGCACATCCTAAGTAGTGGGGCCAAAGCTTTTGTGGATGGTCCGAAACATTAAAGACAGGATAAGGTCCTGGAAGCATACGTTAACGAGGTAGCAGAGCGTTATGGGATAGCCAACATCATCCTGGGAAGACATTGAGCAAACGTAAGTTCGTCAAGGCTGGATTCAAGATATTGGAGCAAAGAGAGAACGAGTCAGTTATCTTCTTCAGATGATTTGCGTTTAATAGTAGAATTGAAGACCCAACTGAAGTTTCCTAGACAACGATAACAACGCTGATACTGCATTCTGAAAAAAAATCACTGCATAATTTGGGAACTTTCAGTATAATGGGAGTAGTCCATCACTTTAGCAAACGAAAGTAAGAGGACTAAGTACCAAGAACTGGTCGAGAAACTACGACCCAATAGAAGTTATTTACATGCGTTTTGCGAGCCAGTCGCTATGCAGAGTACTAACAAAAATAGGTATAGCGGGAGCGCAAGGGCTCGAGCTTTAACGGACATAATGAATAAAGTGTTAACTGCGTCTAAATTGATTTGGCTTAAAAGAGCCCTAGAAATAAGAATTGAGAAGGAAATGAGGTGCGAAGGACAAACAAAGCTGTCACAAAAACCTGTTTAATCTATGACACTGAGATGAGCTAATCTTTTTTTAATAAGCACCTTCAAATTTTTAGTGTGTCAAATTGACAATCTGTAGTGTGCGTGAGTGTTTAACCTATCACGTGTAATTTCTTTTTGATTTTTTTTCGATTCACGATATATTTGTGCACACACGTCAGTGATATTTGTTTGCGTAGGCACGTTGAAGTATTCAAGTTCATACCAAACCTGTTACACATTTTGGAATAATTTCATAAAATAGTGGGGTTGGAGAGACAAATAATTAAGGTTAAACATTTTCCCAATGCGTACAAATAATTAGTAATTAGGTTACTAGTTTAGAAGTTGTTCTATATTAGTATTAATGTGCGTAGGATTGATTATTCTAGTAGGTAATGTTTTCTAGATATAAGTATATACCTGGTGTACGAAGAATCAATTAAGCAGCTGACTTTAATGAAGTTATTTTCACCTGAATAGAATAAAGTAAATTGTATGAGATCAGTTGTTCAATTGTCCGCTTTCAAAAGTATCAATTAGAATCATTAGGTAGTTTTATAGAAAAAAAAACATTATACGAATGCCGACAGACTTATCCCCACAAAAACAGTCGAAGCTTGTCACTTGCAAAAAAAAGAACATTTTATTTGCAATTTCGACGTACGTAGCAAAATTCTTTCAATGAGGTGACCTGACGCGTTCGGAATCAGGTCGAGGTTGTTGCCTGAGCCAATATAATGCGAATTCGGCAGTGAGGACAGTATCTCACTGAAATCCACCCTTGATGCATCTGGAAAATGTATTTTACGATTATATATATATATATATATATATATATATATGACATTTTCCATTAATTTAGAGAATTCGCCCGCTTGACATTCGCGTTCCGACTGTACTTAGTTATATTTTCTGTTTTCGATTATAGTCCACTGTCTAATAAAAAATGTCTAAAAGTATTATTTCCTATTCAATCGCAGCTTTCTCTATTTCAGTTAGAGTTCTTCCGCACAACTGTTTCGTCTAGGTAAGTTCCACCTTACTCAGTAAAATATTGTATCCATTTTTAGCAAAGTAGCAACATAACACTCCCCTATGTAACACCTATCGACATGTTTAAAGATGAAAGCAGTAAAACGATGGTTTCCATTTTATGCTAGGCTTGTTTTCCTCAACCTAAAATAACTTCATTTGGTTTTTTTCCTTTAAATCCATTATATTTATTTCTGGCTGTACCTACCGACCTTGACCAGTAGTGTATTAACAACCTGTTTATTTCTTTGAACTATAAGTTTTTTTTATAAAAGATTATTTTTCTGTTCCAATCAAAGAAGAGGTAAGTGTATAGATGAACATAGAGTTACGTCACTTTTCTAGGATAGGTGTCATTAGAAATTATTCCAGCCCTGACAAAGTCATTTATGGAAGGAATTAAATACAAATTATTCTTAACATGCTTCAACAAACTATAACAAACAATTGACGAACCAGAATCAAATATTTATTCTGTTGAAAGAAATCTATCGTTGACAAAAACGATAAATTGACCACCTTTTGCCTTATAACTAAAACGTTAAAAAGCCATGCTGAGTAGCGTAATTCTGCAAAGTCAATAGAGTTTAGTCTAGCACAAGCTGAGTTTTTATGTCTAGCAGATCAAACATCTATCTGACCTTATTTTTGAGGTAGAATAGTCGATTAAATTTCATATTTTTTTCAGTTGGCAAATTAAGTTAAAAACAAAGGACAGTTTAATATGAAATTGGATGAATTCAGAAATGATGAAAAAGGAATTAAGTGGGCATTTTTGAGGAACGATAGGATGAAATATTTAAAAGAATCTGATATTTAAAGGTATATTAATATTGTATTCATAGGGATTTTCGTGTTCAATATTATTTTACAGGTTTAATCGAGTATTCAAAGAAGCATACCAAACATAACTCAAAATGTTAAAAGATGCGAATTTGTTTCATAGGAGTTGGGATGCATTTACGTAGCAGTTTAAACCATAGCTTGGAAAAAGTGTAGACTTTTGTCGTGTCTTAGAAAAGGGACTAACATGCACGCTGAAAATTGAATTGTAATAAAGGTTGAAAAATGAATGAAAACACGAATGTTTAATAATAGACGTTAAACATGCTTAACAAACAATATATTTATATATGTACAAATTTACAATTGGCTGAAAGTTATTTAATGTGAGTAATTGTCCATTTGAAAAGTTAGGTTCTCATATTGTAGAAAGTTTGTAATTTTGATAAAAGTGAGTTTAAGAAATGCGCGTACATATGAATTTGCTTTCCGAAGCTGAATTATAATATATATATATATATATATATATATATATATTTGAAAACATTAATCATGTATGTGTGTGTGTGTGTGTGTGTGTGTGTTAGAGATAGATGATACATTACATTATCAAGGGAGCTAACTTTTGGATGAGTTATCTCCATTATGTCTGATGAAAAAATATATAAAGGTACCCAGAGTGTAGTATTATATAAATATTGGATCAAATGAGTCCTTTATAACTGTTAGTAGTGTGTACAGCTGAAACAAAATAACTCGAAAACAACTTTCAGTAACAGAGAAACAAGAGAGGGTGCGATGTACGAAGGATGAAGGTGATAAGAGAGAAGGGGTGCGGGGAATAGAGAAACAAAAATAGAGACATATATATATATATACATATATGTTAAACCTCTAAAGAAAAATAAATTACTTGTCCTTGTGTATTTTAAGAACACACCCTGTAGAGTTTAAGAAAAATAAATATATCATTTGTATGAATAATTTCTTCTAGTTTATCATCAATCCGTTTAACGTCTATTTTACATGCTGCCATGTGTTGGACAGCTTCAAGGAATTGACTTCCAAACTAACTTATCTCTGACCAGGTCTTTATCATTCTTTCACACACGTCCGGTTTTATTACTTCCTCACAGGTTTTCCTTGGCCTTCCTATGTGAACTGAACCTGACACCTAAACTGTTGTACATCTACCGACCTAAACACTGTCATACGTTCCTTCAACGTAACCATACCATCTAAGTCTCCTGTTCCATACACATTTGCAAATACTTTTTATTTATGGTAATTGTATTTAATAACTAGTGCGAAAATAAGAGTAATAATGGCAAACTTGAAAATTAGATGCAATTTTTTGATGGCATAATTCTTAGCTTTATTTTTACGGCCGTTACTATGAAAGTATTTTAATATTCCAAACTTGAGCATTTGCTTTCCTACAAAGTAAGCACACAGATACACGTCATATATATATAGATATATACCATCAATATTCGACTTTATTCGTCAACAGAGTCTCCTAGGACGATGCACTTATTCTAATGCTTCTAACAATTCGATGTTCTTTTTTGTGTAGATTTTTTTGTCCAGAAAATACGCCTCAGTTCTCGATATTACTTTTTCAATGAAGCCTAATCTCTTTCACTGGAATATTCCTTTGAGGATGGGGAAGCAATACAAAGTGCAATTCATGTAGTTTGCCCATTATTGCTATCAACTTGTTACACGGTACGTTTTCTTCGTGAAAGAGCAACTTTTTCTTCATTTTTAGCCATTTTTGGCTATTTATTCCTTCAAAAGCACCAATAATTCTATGTTACAGTCGCAAAATACAGAGGCTAACACCTTGCCTGTGATATTTTCGTCTTTGCTCGCATTTTTCCTGCTGATTTCCACTCAGCTGACTGCGAATTTGACTCTGGATTATAGTAGTGGATCCATAGTCAAAACTCCTGTGTGTTGCGTTGAAACAGTTGCAAAACCGCTCTGAATTGTCGACGTGTTTTTGATCAACTGTGAACAAACGCGGCACCCATTTTGAACACAGCTTTCTCATTGACCAATCTTCATGCAAAATTCTGAATACACTGCGTTCTGAGATCTTCAACTCCTCCGCTACCTCACGTAACTTTACATTAACGATAAGCCAAAACTAGTTTGGACATTATGATGTTTGCCGGGACAACTGCCAAATTTAAACAACCTGTGCGTTCAGCATCATTTGTGCTGTATAGTCGCGTTTAAAGTCGGCATACTACCACTTAACTGTTGTTTATGACGAAACAGAGTGCGAATAACACTTCTAACGCAATTGCCTTGCTTGAACAGTATTTTTCTTCATCAGAAAACAATGCATTATCAACATTCAAAAGCTAGATTTTAACATAATTTATGAAAATGTTACAATAGCTTTGCTTAAATGCTGCGATTGGGCTCACATTTTTTACACATGTCATTTGAAGATCGAAGAGAGAACAGAAATAGAGAAACCGCAGGTGAGCGATGGAGAGAGACCGGACAAAATCATAGGGCATCTATATTTGCTCGTTGTAGTAATAATATAGAAGTAAGGAAACTTACTTTAGTTATGCAAAAAGAATTTATTAACATATATGTCACATTTTATCAACTTTCGAATAAAATCAAAGTAGAATAACTAATGATAGTAATCCAACGGGTGACGGGTATGCCTATGTTTTTAAAATGAAATTATATATCTTCGTTTATACAATGGCAAAACCTTAATATGTGCCAATTGCGGCTCTCGTCCTGAATATGTCGCTAAGATTTCTACTGAAAATATATCCAAATCATAAATAAACGATTGTAATGTTTCTGTTACTCTTATGTTGTTTTCATTATGTATACTTTAAAAGAATTTATATCTAAAACTTTAAAGGCTGAGCTTCTGAACATTTTTCTGTCGAAAACTGAAGTTATTAAAATAAAATGATAAAAACAGGTAGCGATTGATTTTCAATATTTTTATATCATTTAATGTCCATGAAGAGAAAGTTGAGTATTGGTCCATTGTGAAAGACCAGTGGTTTTTATTAAACGACCGTTAAAATTAAATGTTCAAAAAATTGTACAGGTTTGAAATCTATTTTGTTTCTGTCAATAATCAACATCGACTAATAACCCACCTTCTCTACGTTAACATATTGGATATTCAGAAAGATTAAAATCAAATTACCTCATCTCTGCGTTAACCTGAGATTTGCCATTTCAAGTCAGATTTGAACTAAATGTTCAGCGGATGTTAAGGTCATCCGTAGGGAGGTTTTAAACTATATTAAGTCAACAGATGTTACAATGGCTATCCATAAAGTGGCTATCACACCAGTTAATGCAATAAAGTCATGTTTGTAAAGGTCATTGCAAAATCCCGAAAGAAAATGCTATTTCACTGAAAATTTTCTGTTTTTAGATGTGAATAAATAAAATAAAAATTAAAACCTTTGTTAAATTCGGAATGTCCACTGGTTCCGGTGCTAATAATTTTAAAAGCCATCAACATTTTCTCGTTTATCAAAATTATACAAATATTCCACTATAACAAAAATGACATGAATAAATATATAGGCATAAATATATAAATCAAAATTAAAATATAGGGTCTTTAGTAGAACCAAGCAACTAATGGTAAATTAGATCTGCAAAAGATAAATAAAATAAAATAGCCCCGCCAGTCATGTGCAGCACACGCCCGTGGCCTACTTTTGCGAGTGTTGTCTAGACATTCATAGTGTTAGGCTGTAATTAAAGGGAGAATAAACGCTACTGTAGTACACATTGCGGAATGGTAGACAGATATCTATGAGTTTATGTGGAGGCAGAAAAAAGAGAAACCATCTTTTTTGCTAATACTCAATAAGATTACGACTGGATTCCATTCTCTAAGTAATAAAACGTTTTTGCTTTTACTAAAACCCGTATGTTGTCTTTTGGGATGGCGGGGGTATTTCGAGTAGCAGATATCTACAATATTACACATTACATGAAATATATATTTAGAGATATAATCTGAAAAACCTGACGAAGAATGGTTAATGTCACGCAAGTTGTAAACATGTTAGATACATCGAAAATGCTAGTGACGAAACGTGCCTGCGTCTATGCGTCATTCCCTACCAACATAATACTATGAAGAGCGAATGGGACTAGACGTAAAAGACAAATTCGGAATAGGAGAAGGCGTTCATTATCTGACTCATATCACAGTTACCTCTTACGCTTGTTTGGGGTGAAAAAAGTACCATACTATGATGATCGTGAGTTCAATTCTTGAACAGGACATTACATTTTTTCGCCAATCACACCAAAACAATATGTAGATTTCACCAAAACAATAGCAGAGAAGACTCAAGTAATGGAAATAGTTAATTCAAAGAAAGTAATGTTTATTGTGATATAAAATCGTTGCCTAGGTTTTTTCTTTCTTTTATACATATTTGATTTTCGTAATAAAATAAATGTAACATTTATCACCATCGATTTTGAAAGAACGGATACACCAAAACTAAAAAAAAATAAAATATGATATATAGACACGAAAAATAAAACTACCAAACACAAAAAATGTTTATAAAATGACAGGCTATTTCATGAGTCGAGAGACTCAAATTCATCTTCAAATGATATATCAAGTGCAATTGCTTTTAGTTTGAGTCCTGACAATTTGAGTGCGTTTTTATTTACCTTGAAGAGTTTGTGTGAGTTCGCCATCCGATCAAATTATAATTAATCGCACTAATTTGTATCATTCTGAATATACCAGATTCATTAATAGGTATACAAAAGTTGAGTTCATCAACATTGGTTTCAGAGACATTTCTTATATAATCACACAAAATACATGCTAAAATATTCGTTAATTTTGAGATTGAGTTATGTTTGAAAGCACTATTTTCATTGTTCTAATTAACCCCAAATTGCAATTATTTCAGCAAGAGACACATCTTGTATCGTGTTTGATACCATGCCGATATTATTTCATACTGTATCTATGAATCAAGCATTATGTTTACAGTTGAGGGTAATAAAGGAAAGAACAGAATTAAAAGATATAAACAGTTTATCACAAACAAAAGGGAATAACACCACATTTAAGCCGTCAGAGAATATATATATATATATATATATATATATATATATATATGACACAGCAAACGAGAAAAATCGATTATATAAATGCCAATTGTCTGTATGTATGTCTGTATGTAATGATACTCGTCAAAAACTACTCAACAAACCGTCACAAAGTTGATAATTCTTTAACCGGACAACTCTCGGATGCATAATATGTCAGAATTAGAAGAGACCATCGATTTATTCGTGTAGAACGGATAAGAAACATGTAATGAGACTGCTTAGATTTGATCGTTTTTTAATCTGGTAGATCTACGCATGCGCACATATTCTGGCAACTTCCATTTTCCTACGCTGGAAGAGCTAGATTTCATTGAAACATTTTACTTCATACCTTTTGTTTGCATATGCTAACGAAGCAAAAACCTTTTCACTTCCAGACAAGAAACAAACCAAAACTTCTGTTTTATAATCGTCAAAACCTTTTCTGTCCACGATCAGTGAGGTAGAAATCATTTTCGATTTTCTTATTTTGCAGATAGAATTTGGCATGCTGAAAGCGTCTTACTTAGCTAAGAGAATTTGATACGCTGAAACCGTACATAATGTGTTTGTATTTTTAATAACGCAAATATTTGCGTGCGTGTACGATCTCCAAAAGAATATTGCCTCAGTCCAGACGGATTTTTTCTTCACTTTAATGTTTACACTTATTTAATAAGACATCAGTCTTGCCCCCTTCAAAAACAATTGGATTCGTTAAAATTACCAGAAAACGACAAAACACCTGCTGAAACTCTTTTGCATTATCAATGTATGTAAAAAGTACTCAATTCTTTTGTTTGCGACTGTCTTTAGTCATTTTAAAAGTGTTTATTTTTTTTTACATAACACGTAATACTAAATTGATTTTACAGAATTTGAACCGAATCCAAATGCACTTACTTCGCAAACAAAATAATCATGGCAAACTACATAAACAATAGATGGAATTCTTTCTTCGTAAAAACAAAATTATTATACACAAAATTATCATTTGGTTTTAATTAATACAAAGTATAATCTTCTTATTTCCAATTTATGAAAAAGAATTGCTCTTTTCTTGGACGGACAACATTCAGCGCCATACAGTGGCAGCATCGGAAGCATTCCACAGTAGGGACGCCTCAAGCGATTAGCAATAAACTAACCCCTTCTTAATGGGTGAGAAAGCAAAGCCTGGAAGGATGAACCTCCAAGAACTGCACAGGACAATCCCTGAACAATACGGTACCGGTCGAAAAGGGGATAGACTCCATCCCATCATATACTACACTTTGATTTCTTTATTTGCAGAAAATATATAAGAATTTACATTCAGGACAAATTTAGCACAAGGTAATCAAAAGTGTGGGAAAATGAGATTCGTTGGGCATCCTTTGTCTCAAGTAATAAAATTGTATACCCTACTCTATGCTAGAATCATCTAAATCACCACACTACCACATTTGCTCTAGGTGTACTTCTACAGAATTTGACCCCATCGCTGATAATTAAAAACAAAACATTTAGCTTACATTAATAAAAAGTATAAATTTACAATATTGTTTTGGTAAATACTTAGGGGAGATTTGTTCGATGGATAGTAAAACATTATTTTACTAACGAAACTTTGTAGCAAAAACAATCGCTGATAACATAATCATTTGGTTTACATTAATAAGAAATGTTCATTGTTTTCACACTTTGTTAAACTGACTTATTTTTCGTAATATTCCATACCGTGTTCTGTAGTCCGGTGGTTATAGACGCTGTGTCTATTATCTAAAGTTTTAGCGTTCGATTTCAATCTACTTGAGGATTTTTTTACGGTTACAGAAATATACATCTGAAGGAGAATACAGAGGTAGTACTTACTTTTGCCTCGGGCAATGGAGAGAGGGGTGGTGAGGGGAAGGCGGGAGAGCTCAATGTTCGAGAAAACATTTTTTTTTTACTTTTTATTTTTAATATCGATTTCACAGCGATGAGATGTGACACAAAGTCGTGTTCTTCCAATTTATGAAAAAAACAAACTTGCACTTTTTTGCAAGGACATAACCCAATGCCCTACAATAGCAGCCCCATAGGCATTCCGCTGTAGGAGCTTCTCAGGCGATTAGCAATAAACTGACCCCTTCTCAACGGATGAGAAACAGTCTGAAAAAAGAAACAACAAAAAAAACACAACAAAAAAAACACAACGTTAACGTGACCTATTTTCTTATAGATTTTGTTCTCTGCGTCGGTAGCATAACGGCTACAGATAAAAAAAACTTCGACCAGGAAGTTGAGCGTTAGAATCCAACTTACCCTTAAGAATTTTCTTTTAACGATAACTTACATATACATTGAACGGAAGATGAGAGTGAGGACCGATGTGGCACTTTTACTAAAAATATGCCATAGCTTTGCCCCGAGCAGAAGAGGGTGGAGGAAGAGGAGGACAGCTTTTGCTCCCGGAAACGAGGAAAAGGAACGGAAGTGATGGTGAACACAGGGAGACGAGGCTAACAGGGAGCGGGAACAATGAAATGTAGCAACCAGAAAAAAGATAGACCGGAGCAATGCCGCGCACCACTGCTAATATACATGAAAGAAATTGAGAGTCAACGAGATAGAGAGATAGAGATATAGACAGAGTCAACGAGATAGAGAGATAGATAGATAGAGATATAGACAGAGTCAACGAAGTAGAGAGATAGAGAGATAGATAGATAGAGAGAGTCAACGAGATAGAGAGATAGAGAGATAGACAGAGTCAACGAGAGAGAGAGATAGAGAGATAGACAGAGTCAACGAGATAGAGAGATAGATAGATAGAGAGATAGACAGAGTCAACGAGATAGAGAGATAGACAGAGTCAACGAGATAGAGAGATAGACAGAGTCAACGAGATAGAGAGATAGACAGAGTCAACGAGATAGAGAGATAGACAGAGTCAACGAGATAGAGAGATAGACAGAGTCAACGAGATAGAGAGATAGACAGAGTCAACGAGATAGAGAGATAGACAGAGTCAACGAGATAGAGAGATAGACAGAGTCAACGAGATAGAGAGATAGACAGAGTCAACGAGATAGAGAGATAGACAGAGTCAACGAGATAGAGAGATAGACAGAGTCAACGAGATAGAGAGATTGACAGTCAAAGAGATAGAGATTGACAGTCAACGAGATAGAGAGAGAGAAAGAGAGAGAGTCAACGAGACAGAAAGAGAAAGAGTCAACGAGACAGAAAGAGAGAGAGTCAACGAGACAGAAAGAGAGAGAGTCAACGAGACAGAAAGAGAGAGAGTCAACGAGACAGAAAGAGAGAGAGTCAACGAGACAGAGAGAGAGAGAAAGAGTAAGAGTCAACGAGACAGAGAGAGAGAGAAAGAGTAAGAGTCAACGAGACAGAGAGAGAGAAAGAGTAAGAGTCAACGAGACAGAGAGATAGAAAGAGTAAGAGTCAACGAGACAGAGAGATAGAAAGAGTAAGAGTCAACGAGACAGAGAGAGAGAAAGAGTAAGAGTCAACGAGACAGAGAGAGAGAAAAAGTAAGAGTCAACGAGACAGAGAAAGAGATAGTGTAAGCGAGAGACACAGAGAGAGATAGTGTAAACGAGAGACACACAGACAGAGTGAGAGTAAACGAGAGACACACAGACAGAGTGAGAGTAAACGAGAGACACACAGACAGAGGGAGAGTAAACGAGAGACACACAGACAGAGGGAGAGTAAACGAGAGACACACAGACAGAGGGAGAGTAAACGAGAGACACACAGACAGAGGGAGAGTAAACGAGAGACACACAGACAGAGGGAGAGTAAACGAGAGACACACAGACAGAGGGAGAGTAAACGAGAGACACACAGACAGAGGGAGAGTAAACGAGAGACACACAGACAGAGGGAGAGTAAACGAGAGACACACAGACAGAGGGAGAGTAAACGAGAGACACACAGAGGGAGAGTAAACGAGAGACACACAGACAGAGGGAGAGTAAACGAGAGACACACAGACAGAGGGAGAGACACACAGATCGAGTGAGAGTAAACGAGAGACACACAGACAGAGTGAGAGTAAACGAGAGACACACAGACAGTGAGAGATTAAACGAGAGACACACAGACAGAGGGAGAGTAAACGAGAGACACACAGACAGAGGGAGAGTAAACGAGAGACACACATACAGTGAGAGTAAACGAGAGACACACAGACAGTGAGAGTAAACGAGAGACACACAGACAGAGGGAGAGTAAACGAGAGACACACAGACAGAGGGAGAGTAAACGAGAGACACACAGACAGAGGGAGAGTAAACGAGAGACACACAGACAGAGGGAGAGTAAACGAGAGACACACAGACAGAGGGAGAGTAAACGAGAGACACACAGACAGAGGGAGAGTAAACGAGAGACACACAGACAGAGGGAGAGTAAACGAGAGACACACAGACAGAGGGAGAGTAAACGAGAGACACACAGACAGAGTGAGAGTAAACGAGAGACACACAGACAGTGAGAGATTAAACGAGAGACACACAGACAGAGGGAGAGTAAACGAGAGACACACAGACAGAGGGAGAGTAAACGAGAGACACACAGACAGTGAGAGTAAACGAGAGACACACAGACAGTGAGAGTAAACGAGAGACACACAGACAGTGAGAGTAAACGAGAGACACACAGAGAGAGGGAAGGTAAACGAGAGACACACAGAGAGAGGGAAGGTAAACGAGAGACACACAGAGAAAGGGAAGGTAAACGAGAGACACACAGACAGAGTGAGAGTAAACGAGAGACACACAGAGAGGGGGAAGGTAAACGAGAGATACACAGAGAGAGGGAAGGTAAACGAGAGACACACAGAAAGGGAAGGTAAACGAGAGAGACACAGAGAAAGGGAAGGTAAACGAGAGAGACACAGAGAAAGGGAAGGTAAACGAGAGAGACACAGAGAAAGGGAAGGTAAACGAGAGAGACACAGAGAGGAAGAGTAAACGAGAGACACACAGAGAGGGAGAGTAAACGAGAGACACACAGAGAGGGAGAGTAAACGAGAGACACACAGAGAGGGAGAGTAAACGAGAGACACACAGAGAGAGGGAGAGTAAACGAGAGACACACAGAGAGAGGGAGAGTAAACGAGAGACACACAGAGAGAGGGAGAGTAAACGAGAGACACACAGAGAGAGGGAGAGTAAACGAGAGACACACAGAGAGAGGGAGAGAAAACGAGAGACACACAGAGAGAGGGAGAGTAAACGAGAGACACACAGAGAGAGGGAGAGTAAACGAGAGACACACAGAGAGAGGGAGAGTAAACGAGAGACACACAGACAGAGTGAGAGTAAACGAGAGACACACAGACAGAGTGAGAGTAAACGAGAGACACACAGACAGAGGGAGAGTAAACGGGAGACACAGACAGAGGGAGAGTAAACGGGAGACACAGACAGAGGGAGAGTATATATATATATAATTTAGTTCTCTTGACGGATACCAGTTTCTTATTGGTCTGAAGTGAGGCAGACCGCAACACTCAACTTACATTGTTGCCTGCTTGATATGTTTACAAATGTACCTTAAATGGGAGGGAACAAATTAACACATAAGTACTAACAATATATCTAAAATATATTGCAAAAGAAGACATCTAGGTGTTTCCGGCAGTGGATGGATCGGTGAGCTAAGTTTGTGTCAGCACAAGGGGCATACTATGAAGGGAATTAGGGCCCCAACCACGTCACGTATTTGAAATATTTTTCTGGCCTTAGGTCGGGTACGTTTTAGACAGACCTCTTAAGCCCTTTGGACTGACATCCGAGTTATCTCTGATATGCCTGTACTTGCAGTTACTTAGTGCTTTGAAATATAGAAACGGTATAATGTAATCTGAAAATGTTTCTATTTATGGGTGGAAAGAGGTTATATGCACAAGTTATAGTACATCTATAAACATTTCTCACCTGGTTATTTGTCCTATTAGCGATTGTTTTAGCGATTTACGATTTAAAAAAAATTATTATTTATTGCGGACATCAGTCAACTTACATTGCCGCCTGCTTAATATGTTTACAAATATACCTTAAATGTGAGGGAACAAATAAACACATAATCAATATCTCAGAAAAATTTGATATAAAAATGTCATTTTCATGAAAATATGTAGAATTTTAAATGTTCTTAATCTTTGAAGACAACCAGAATATATTTTTTGCAATTTTATTTTAGTGAACACCGACTTTCTCACAGTCGGATCTAAAATGAAGTGTAAGAATTTTGCATTACACAAAGCTTGACCCTTTTTCTTGACTTAAAGAAATGAAATATATTTTCTACAGATGTTAGTTACGCTTGAAAACAGTTGGTGTCGTTCCTTTAAACGTTGGTAGACACTGCGAGGCGCACGCTCAACATGACAATTTTATTTTTAATGGGTGCAATTGAACACGAGCGATTTTTGTTCGAATTTTATTTCAAGTATCTTGAGGTGAGCTCAACATGGTACTTTACTTATTCGTAAAGTAATAAAGATGGGCAAAGTACTACAAAAAAAATATTTCCGTTCAAATCAGTGTTTGTTGTATAAAATTCTAATTCTATGTTGCGAAAGTTTATTTGCTATGCTCGTCGTAAACAATCCACAAATGTTTCAATATTCTAATAGACATTTTCTCTCATTATTGCCCGCTGGAGATGGCTATGATTAAGTGGATGACGTTGACTACACCCTGGTCGTGTTAAATTCAAATCCAATCGATCTCACAGCACCACTTTCATTTATTGATGTTATCGACTTACACGTGGTCTGTCCTGTTATACTCGATTCTAGAAAGAATCGAGAAAACCAATGCTGACAATATAATCATGCCGGTCAAAAAAAGTTTTGGCAAGTGGATTCATACTAATTTACCTGGGAATATTCTATTAGCAAATTAAATCTTATTAAATGTCACCTCTTATTTACTTTGTAATTACATACTCCGAACTTTTACTGTATTTTGTTTATTTCATTTTACTTTTACAATGGACGCCATGTTCTTTTGAAGCCTGTTTAAAACCAAGGTATTGGCGTTTTACGCATCGTCAGCTCAAACAGAGTTCACTTTTTAAATGATTAGAATTATATATCTCCCCATGCGGACATCAAGATGATACGGCCAGAAATGTATACAAATAGTTGCATACCACTGCTTTAGAGCAACCTTTCTCTTAATCAGTAGATTCAGAGGCTTAGGCATATTTGCCATACGACACAGCGAGTGGTTCGAAAGTGGTTTTATTTTTCCGCTTGTTGCCTTACCAAGTTCATAGATACTAGTCTACCCTGCTATTTATCTGGAGTGGGAATGCGTATTGATTTACTCCTCTCCAGGAGTTAGGCACAAGGCCAGTTTTTATCTTACTCCCACAAGTAAGATGTGACCCAAGGTCGAGTCGGGAAAGTGGGGTTTGAAAAGCCAGTGCCCGAGAAAGTGAGAACTTTGGCCATTAAAAATTGCCTGGGCAGCTCCGTCGGCATTCCCCGGTAGGGATGCCTCAGGCAGTAAGCAATAAACTTACTCCTCCCCAAAGAGGTGAGGCAAAGCCTGGGAGGGTGGACCTCCTAGAACTGCACAGGACCGACGCATAGACCGGCGTAAATCAAGCCCCGAAGGCGAAGACAATACCAGTTTATGGGGTGTAGTATCCATCGGAACAGATACTACACTTTGATCTTAGCCAAAAGGCCAAGAAAGTGGGAATGAGTAGATATGTAGTTTCAATCGATGTTTAAGATTCTTCGGCTGAAACTGAATAGTATATTACAACATGGGAAGAAGGCATCACTATTTTACGTGAGGTGTGTCTCTCAAAAGACCTAGAACCACTTCGGGTATCTTCCTACCTCACTAGGAAATAATGGAATTACATGTAGCTTATTTCTGCTTCGCGGCACTCCTTCACTAACCGCGCCGCAAAGACTATTAATAATGTCACACCGGGTCGTTTTATGAGTGTAAAGCCAGCTCACCCGAGGGAAACCGACTGGGTTAAAAAATGACAGAACGAACATGTAGGCATTCCCCAGTATTGTCACCTCAGAAGACTGCCCATTAACTGTACCCCTTCGTAGGAGGATGTAATGGCTGTGATCATGCTTTATCCCGGCATGTAGGGAGACTGGAGACATTCTGGCCAGAATTATAAATGCTAAATTATGCCAAGGCGAATCCCGGCTGATATGACAACTAAGCAGTGCTCTTAGACCAAAGTGCCAAGTAAGCCGCAGAGGCCGAATGCCTTTAACAACCTAAAACAACACGTCTCTTTTGAGTGCTTTTTCTTGAGCAGAGTTTAAAATTGTATTAATAACTATAAAGGTAAAGAAATAAGGAAATACTCATGGACGCCCACACAGGGGGGGGGGGGATGGCATTAAGAATCAATTCTAAGAGTTCAAGTCTCGTCAGGTCAGTTGTATTCATTTTCACGCGGCGATACCCCTGGGAAAAGAACGTATCCACATTTCCCCCCAGTTGAGGGTAAAAAAAATATCAGGGAGTCGAGCATAGAAATGGCCAGGGGTCAGGTCAAGCTTACTTTCTAGCGACGGTTACAATTTATTCACCCCGCCCCCCCCCCACACCCACCTTGGTGTCTGCTACTTGGGGGTAAGGAAATGTGTCAGAAAGTAACCACGACGCCACAGAAATGACATGGGAGTGGGGAAGAATTACTTGGCATGGCACCCGAAGACTTTATACAGTAATGGGTTTGCGAAGAAAAGGGGTGAGCGGAAAGGGTTTCAGTTAAAAGAAAATACAGTGGAAGCTACAGTTATGAAGACATACACACATGTCAATTTTGCAGAATCTTCGTTGTATTAAAACTATCAGACAAAATATGTGTGCTTGTCTTTCTCGCTTATTCGTAACTTTGATGATTCAAAATGTAGATACTATTAATCGAAATCTTATAAAGCATTTTTCATCCGGATATATTGAAGCGGATAACTTCTGAATTTTATAGACTAGTTTGCCTGTTTTCGCAGCGGTGACAGGGTGAAATAATCGGCGCTCTTGTATTAGCAGTAACCGATCTGAGGGAGATAACTATTTGTCTTAACCGCCGCTATTTCGAATTCGCTTATACTTTGTCAAAGGAGATAACTTTGTTATTAATAAAAAACATGTTACGTTTTTGAAATGCGTTAAAACCCCTAACCCTAACCCTAAACCGTTCAAAATAACTTTTAAGCATTTTTATTTACACAAATCGTATACACTTTATATAAACATAAAAAGAAAAGTTATTTTCTTTCATGCTGCAATAAACAAAGTTATCTCCCTTACGAATCCGTAATAGCGGCGGCTAAGAAAAATAGAGTTATCTCCCTCAGATCGGTTACTGCTTATACAAGAGCGCCAAATAATCCACCGTCCAAATTTGTGATTTTTTTTTTATTACGGGTTATTTTCAATAAATAGTGTTTACTTTTTTTCTTTTAAAACTTAACGTGCTCGCCCTTAACCATACCACCAATCCTAAGTCCGGGTGAAACGCACCCACCAAATAAATAAAACGTCATAAACCGAGAAAGAACGGGTAGTTATCAGAAAACGAATCAATATTTATTTACAAAATATTCCGCAAAAATGTGTTCTGTTATATTTGTGGTTAATTTACTATGGTTGAAAACAATAACATTAACGATTTAGTTAGAATATTTTACTTTGAATATTTTGAAGTTATGTTTGGAGATCAGGACACATCATGAGCACCTCACAGTGTGATTACTTACTTTTGATTTGTCAATTTGAAAGGTGTAGACCGTAAGAATAGAAAGTGAATATCGTATCCAGATCTACCATCTATAAGAAGGGCAATACCACAGTGACGATTTAACCGCACCTGTGTTCACAATTTCGCATAGCCTCTTTATAGGCTATATGTAACTGAGCGATCAAAGAAATTCAATTGAGGAACCTGCTGATTATGATTGTCATGCAGATATACACTATCACATTCCCAAATATATTTTATATCTTTATTTTCCTTTTTTCTTACTAATATAGATAGATATATAGATAGATATAGATAGCTCGAGAGAGAGAGAGAGAGGGGAACAGAAAAATAAATATGTAAAATATAACTTTTTATGAAAAGTTAATGCTCGATATACAAGATAAAATATAAATCTTTGAAAAGCCATGGTTTAAGGAAAGAATGCAATAATGTTCTTATATAAATCCCTTGTTTTAAACAATTGATCATTTAATAGATATTGTATTCTTCACAATTTGTATTCTCATCACTTACTTATATATAGAAATATGTTTCAAAAAGTTAGGAAATTAAATTGTGGCTACAGAATCTGCAAGTACCGTTTTTTAAAAATTCAGAAAAGTAAGTAAATATACTTAACGTTGGTTATTTGATAGAACTGTGGCGCGAGGAACAAACGTTTCCTTTGATTTAAAAAACACAAAAGAACCTTAAAATTTCACATTAAAAAAATAATAAAAGGGTAAAAGTTCTGTATTATAATTATTTTAAGTCCCCAAACCGAAGAACTCAACACTAATTTTTTTTTAAACAGTATTATTGTATACTAGTCCCCCCAAAAAAACCATCAAAAAAATAAAATTCCATTTTCATTTTAAGAGAGAACGTTAAAACACCCTTAAAACTTGGCGGTATTTAAAAAAAAATGATGTTAGACTTCTACAATGAAGAATAAGGTTAGCATATAAATTTAACGTACAATTATTACATACTTCCTGACCAGATATAGTTTAAAGTACATGTAACTAATTTCTGGTTTTAGTGAAATCATTTTTCTTTTTTTTGGGGGGGGGGGTCTATAATGTTAGGGTTGAGGCAGGGATGTGATTTTTTTTCTGTAAAGTTTTTCACGCTATTTCTAAGAAACGGCCCTTTACCATTTATTAAAAAGAGGTCATGCACATACGTTATCTCCTTTAAAACAGTTTCCCTTATATGCCCTTCAAACGCTATCTGGTTAGAAACTGCTGGCCAGGAAATCGGTGACCATTTTACGTTTTATTGATATGCGAAACTGATCCCCTGTGGAGACCGATATGCGCTCCGAACGAACGCCATGAAGCATTGTTCGTATATGATCTCTTCTACAATTCCAAAAAGCAAATGAGTTTTCACACACACGTGTTAACTCAATCTTTTCCAACCAATGAATATCGTTTCAAAGCCAAACTCTAATACGTCTATGTTTAATTGGCAAGCCGACACGAACTTAAAAACTCTACAAGAACGATGTAATAAACAACTAAATGACAGATTCAACCGCTGCGCCTCAAAAAGAACCGACAAGAATGTACGGACACTAGCCCCGGGCCTTTGGTCGGAGAGGTGAGAAAAAATTAACACTTTACTTCAAAACGCACCTACATGCTTTCCTCGCCTCGCGCACACCTACTCACGCACTGACAAGAAGTCAGGCGAACAGAAACAATTGCTACTCACTTACAAATATAGACATACACATGTTTAGCCTTCGTGTCTGCTTATTTACTGAACATTTTCATCCAAAGAACACGAGTTGTATAAACTTTACCAAATTAACATTTCTTCACTTAAACTGACTTTTATATTCTTGTAAATTTGTGATTCTAAAAATGTTGTGTTGATTAATCATGTTTTCTTTCATTTTTCATTCACAAAACATTTCAAGTGTTAAATTTAGCATTCGCCATACCGCCACTCAAAATTCTGAAATAAATGTTTTGGTTATTAACTTTTACCACGTAGTTCACATGGTTTTTGTTTTTCCTTATTTGGGGGGAGGGGCTAACATACGGTTTACATATACACATTTACCTTTTTATAATATAACATATTTGTTTGTGAACATTCCTTAAAGTAAAAGCGATATATAAAATGCTGATTTGATCCCGAAATAATATGTGGTTTTGTTAGTGAAACATTTTGCAGGGGGTAACATTTTTATAGTGTAGTGGGTATGTAGGGCATCAGTACTAGATAATTTTTCGAATTGCTGCTATCTAGAATCTCTTATAAAAATGAATGTAAAGATAAGGTTAATGAACTTGTGTAATGACCTTAATCATTTAAATGGGTTTCGGCGATTTACTTTCTTTTTTTAAATGAAGGGAGTAACTTCCTAGGTGTAATATATTTAGAGTTATCTACCTTGGAGTTATTTTATTATTATTTATAACATTGACCGTGTTAGTGATCATGGAAGGCACAGAAAAATGGTAAAGTGTTACTATCTGACCCAATGGTGTCAACAGAGAAATAAAACTGAGATTCTATCTTTTCGTGCGATTACATGTCGACATCCTGAAAATACCCGGAATTAAAAAAAAAATTGACCTGTATTAACTTTTGTATATAAATTTAACAAATTCATCACCTGGTATAGGACAGAACAAGTAACCATTTTGTTTTCAAAAACTGCTACCATTAAAAAAAAATTTAGAACTAGTATATTATATTTTTCTCGTATTGAACTGGGTAATCAATAACACTTCCATGTCGAAAATGGGTGATTATTTTACGTTAAATTCATATCGTATAGTGAAACTTCATATAATGTCTAAACTATTTCATTCAAGATGTTCAACAATATGATTGTATTTAAGAAGTATTCAAACTTAGTTAAAGTAGCACTGGATGAAGTGTTAAAAGTGTAGAATAGACATCTAAAAATTTAACGGAGATTCCCGAGTTTTGTTGACAAATTCCGGACTTAGCAGATATATAAATGTGGTAAATTGTGAAGACATTTGGAAAACCACACCCTGTCACCAATTTACTTTAAAAGATTTGTTTCGTACCAGTGTTCGCTACTTCTACAGAATACGAACTGGACTGTTTATTTTTGTTCTTTTACACTAACCAAAGTTTCAGATTAAGTTCGTCAAAAGTCGGTTTGGTTCGGTTCCAATTCTGCAGAAGCACCCAGTTTTCGGATAAATAACCTACTTTCTATTTCGGCTACATCGCTTCTACTATTTATTTGCCTGGTGTTATCATGTAAATATGCCTAATGTCAATTTTTCGGACTGTCCTGAAATTTCATCCCCCCCCCCCCCACTAAAAAAAGAACAGAAAAGATCGCCATCTTGTGAAAACCAGGAAAGAACAATAAATCGTTTGGAAAAGGAAAAAGGTACTTTTTACGAATGTGTATCCAAGAAAATTGCAGCACTTCATCATTAAATCAGAGTTTCACCGAACATTTCAAGACTTGCGAACGTTAACGAACAATTTACACAATACCAAGCAAACCGTTTTTTTTTTGTTTTTAATTTTTACCCTAACCGTAAACTAGGTTTTAGTTTGCAAAGTTGGTTTAGTTCGGTTCGAATTGTGTAGACGCCCCGAAAGCTTTCTCCGTTCAAGTCTGAACGGCCTACGTCATGGCAGCAAATTTCTGGATACCTATTGCTAACAAGCCTCGCGTGCGTGGTCCCCCTCTGTATGTGACTCGATGTGGCGAGTGTAAAATGCAATAAATTTGGGCAATTTAGGGCATTTTTGACCACCTGGGGGCGCGAACCAGAATTTTTCTGAGGTCAAGGATGCTCATTTTATATCCAGAACAATTGCCTCTACATTTTGGCCAAGTATCAGACAAATTGAATGGATGGATGGAACGTTATGGGGCAAAAATGTCATTTTTTTGCCATTTCGGGGGCTTTTGACCCCCTGGGGGGCTAACCAGATGTTTTTTTCAAAAATCGGAGAATGTCGCTTTCTCACCTGACCAAAGTTACAACTTCATGCAAAATTTCAGAGAAATTCAATGGATGGTTGCGGAGAAAAATCCTGACGAACGGACGGACATGCCTCAAAACATAAGTCCCCCGATTTTATAAATCGGGAGACCAAAAAAGTACTAGAAACAGAATTTCAAATAAATGTAAAAAATACATTTGCTGAACGCTCGGGTGGCTTCGTACGCCAAGACTTAGGAATCTCTTTAAGTACTCAAATTCTTTGGATGCCCAATATGTATAAGCACCAAAATAACTTTTTTTTTATTTTGGAATAAGATTGGGTATTCTTTTTCTGCATATTGTTTTTAACAGAGACGCTAATGGTGGCATACATTGGGTGTTTCCTGACATGACAATTCTCATATTAGAAATGAATTCACAATAATTACTGTGTTTTAGATGTTTTCTTAGGTTATGCAGACACCAAAATTAAATATGCTAGTTAAAATTAAAATAACAGAAATATTTTAGGAAATATTTTTGATGGGTAAATCAGCGTTCATCAAAATTTACAGATATCAAACCAGTAGTTTAAAGAATTTCATGTTTAAATTGTAAGCGTCAAATTCAGTTAAAATGAGGCCATTTTTTTCTATTTTAACGGAGTTCTTTCAAAGGAGAAGACACTATTCATTGTTCACCAATACTTTGCAGAAAATGACTTTAATTTATTTCTTAATTATTATTTTTTTTTTAAAAAGACCAATAGATGAATACTTTTCAGAAAATGGTTCAATTCAATTTTATCTGAAGAAGTAACTTTTTTAACCCTAACCTAGCCCTAGTTTAACATAAAATAACAGGAAATATTTGTGATGGAAAAAAAGTAGCGTACACCAAAATTTACGAAAAAAAAATCCACTAGTTTAATTATTTAAGAAATTAAAAAAAGATGTTGCCTTTCAATTTAATTAATCTCCCTTGCAACACGCGCTAATGGCGTTGTTTTCACCGAACGCACGATTGCGCTTAACAGTTGAATTTCTTAAATAATATTAAAGGTACGTGAGTGTTTTCCGTAAATTTGGGTGAACGCTAATTTGTTTCCATATCAAGTAAGTATTTCCTAAAGTTCGCCTGCTATTTTATTTTTAACTTGCATAATTACTTCGAGTGTTGATGTAAAAAAGCACCGTAGCTATTTGTGAGATTTTCAAATTGTCATTTTTCAGAAAAGAGTTCAGAAATCCAGTCTGTAGTGGAATAAGGACGTTAATGGACGGTGACATTTAATGCTACTAAGACAAAGCTTAACACTTCTCGACCTGACATTCACAGGCAACATCAATTGGAACAAATACATAGTATAGACATTGTCAAGGCTGCTACAAAGAAGGTGGGCTCCCTTTACCGCGCTAGAAAACTACTCACACCAGTATCATATCTCTCTACAAAGCTACCATCCGCATATGCATGGAGTATAGTTGCCACATCTGTGCTGGTTCATCTACCACTAGTCTCTCCCTCTCTCTCTCTCTCTCTCTCTCTCTCTCTCTATTAGACAGGATCTAAGAAAAAGTATCCGATCTCATAGGCCTCGCACTGTTAGCCAAGCTCCAACCACCGTCCCATCACCGCAATGCTGCATCTATATGCTTGTTTTGCAAGTACTTTAATCGAATTTCCTCTGACGACTTCGTTGCACTTGTGCCCCATCGACGTAAATACCCCAACTAATCTAACAAGCAGCACAATCCCACCCCTTCACTTTATATGTCACCAGATTCCGGAAAGCTTTTTACTCTAATAGCTTCTTCCCTCGAACTGCTAGACTTTGGGGTTCTCTTATCGATCCCGAACCAGCTTTCGTGACGTTCGACTCGGAATCGTTCGGCTGTCCTACGCAAACGGCCGAGTGTTGACGAGCCGATTTGTACCAGACAAGTTTTTTTTTGTTTGTTTTTTAGGGTTAGGTTAAGGAATTTTTTAAAGAAACAAAGAAAATTAAACATTTTCATGAATTTTTTGGAAGAAACAGGGGGAAAAAAATATAGCGAGGTTACTGTTATAAAATGAATACTGTATTTTTATTTACAAGGAATTTTTTTGAAGCAACAAAAAGAAAAACAAAAAAAAAACATACCAAAATTACTGTTATAACGACATATTTTTTACTTTTATTATTTCTTTTTACTTGCTCACTATTTCATGTTTTCTTTTACGCTGAGCACAGCTTGGCTAATCGCTCAGTATCTCTCCACCAATCGGCTCGTTTGCGTAGGACAGTCGAACGTCACGAAAGCTGGTTCGGGATCGATATCAGTACCGACTTTGGAATTCCATCCCTGTTACCTGCTTTCCTGACTGTACTAACATGCAGAAATTTAAATGTAATTCGAACAAACATCTCGCTGCTCACCTTCCTACATAGAGTTCCCCTGTTGGCATGGTCAATAATAGTAGGCCCTTACGTCCAAGTGACAATTTGCCTTGTTTGAGGTGAACAAGAGTAATTTTTTTTTAAATCGCTACCATTTTGAATGTGAAAGTCCCCAGATGCCAGAGAGGCTTCTACTTCAATAGTTTCTTTCCTCGTGCTGCCGACCTCTGGCACTCCCTCCCTGCTCCAGGTTTCCCCAAATGTATTAACATGCAGAGTTTTAAAACTAATGTAAACAAGCATCTCGCTGCACAGATCCCAACTTAGGATGACACCCAAAACCTACATTCTCAGTAGCCCCTTACGTCTACAGTGGCGGCCTGCTTTTTTGGGGGTGAAATGTGTCATATAAAAAAAGGCAAACACATTTTACTAGTAATCGAGAAGAAACGATATCTCGATCCGCCTTAATGACGGCACCGATTTATTTTGGATATTGTTTCCGCTAAGTTAACTTATTGACACTAGAAAAAAGCCGTCGATATTTGAGGAGGTGGTAGCTTCATACTGAAAAGATAGTAAGAAAGAAAAAGAAAAAAAAAAAAAAAAAAAAAGAAAACTTACCCTAAGTCCGGGTGGACTTGCCACTCTGACTTGGGGCTAGTGGTAAGTTAAGTAATTTTTGTTTAATTATCTTTCATCAGTAAGTGATCCGAAGATAAGCGACCACCTAAAAATACATACAAATCGACGGCCTTTAATAATACATCTTACAATAAGTTCCTATACTTCAAAAGTATACGGGTTGGTAGAGAAGATTTCTATAAAAGATGTGTTTTTTTTTAATTTTTGTTTACAATTTGAGCTGTTATCTAGTCTGCACTTCTACAGGTCATTTTTATTTTCTATTTATGTGGGTTCTATCCAGTATGCTCCTTTTGGGGAGAGCTGGATGTCCCCACTTAAACACTGACCTTGTGTCTAATTTTACCATCTTGAGATGGCAAGTACTCGTTATGGTGTAGAAAAGTCATCAGAAATTATTGACAAAGTATTGTTTCGTTTCTTATAAAAGATCTTAAACTTTCGGAAAAGTGTTCGCAAATGATTACCATTTTGAACGTTTGAATGAGCCCAAGATAAATGTTGATGCTTCTACAGAATTTGAACCAAATCACTTTTGCTGAACTAAACCTAACTTTTAGGTTAGGCTTAAAAAAACAAAAAAAAACAAAAAAAAAACAAAAAAAAAAACAGTTAGGTTCAAATTTTGTAGAAGTGCCCAAATGTTAGTCGTGATTGGAAAGAGAAGATCATTCGATCAGACTAAATTCTGATTTAATCTGAAGACAAAAAAAAAAAAAAAAAAAAAAAAAAAATGACATTTAGCCAGCTTTGACTTGAACAATTATTAAATTTGAAAATTTTGAGTAAAAAACGAACTATTTGATTATTTTCACTAAAGGTTAGGTAATCATTTCTGTTACTGACAAAGTATTTTGAATGAAATACATTTGGGAAATTATTCAAAACAATTTTTTTTGCTTTACCCATTTGTGACCTATTTGCGTTAAAAATAATATTTAAAAGAAACTTAAATGTTTACCGTAATTAGAAATCGAGTGAAATAATCCGGTTATGTATTTTCTTCCGGTAATGGCTCAACGCGTATTAATTTTCCCAGTGACTATTTACGGCAAATTAAATTGCTTTAAACTTTTTAAGGTGCGTATGCAGTTGACGGACAAGGCTGAAATAATAACTTCATAATTTAAAATCACATTTAAACATGGGGGGTGTGATTAACTATTGTAACAATTTAATAAAGAAATTGTAAAAATTGAATTTAACTTGAAAATCCTATCTAAAAAAAAAAACGTTTTAGATATTTAAATTTTTAACGCAACTAGGTCACAAATGATTAGGTAAATCAAAATGCTGTTTATACCAATTTCCCCAAATTCGTTTAAATAATTTATGACGGTAATAGTAATGACTACCAAGTTTTAAATATTACTATTTCAGGCAATAACCAATCGGCATAACAAAATTAAATTCGTATTTACTGTGGTTACCGAGAATTGTTATCTAAAAATTAAAAAAAAAGGTTTGATAGTTTTGTTTTACGGCATATCAACCCTTTTTGGGTTATTTAATGCCGAATCTGGTCATTATAGTAAAAGTTTTTATGCTTCAAGTTCTTTATATCTTCAAATGTTTAATCATCGTTTTTGGTTTGGTAGTTTTGTTTTACGGCATATCAACCCTTTTTGGGTTATTTAATGCTGAATCTGGTCATTATAGTAAAAGATTTATGCTTCAAGTTCTAAAAATAAAATAAAAAAGGGGAGGGAGAAAGGGAGAGGGGCTGTTGTTTTTGTTTTTGGTTTTGTAGAACATAATTAAGTTTTACAAAAAAAAAAAAAAAAAAAAAAAAAAACGTCAATGTAGGTGAATTTCGTCTCAGGGAGCCACAGGGCAGCCTGATCTGGTATCACCAGTAAAAAAAAAAAAAAACTGTTAAAGAAAAAATGTAATAAATACAACATACCTTTGCGTTCATCTTTAACGCGGGGTTTTTGTTTTTGTCCTTATTTAAACTTGACGATATCCCTTAGTTATTTTAGAATTGCGTATAAATTCCCCTGCTGAAAAGTTATGGGTTTGCCCTCAGTTAGCTCGGGGGAGACGTTATTCGACGTCCATCTTAGGTAAAGGACTCTACGATACATCGAGTTAGAGTGACCATGCCGATCTGTACACGATGACAAACCTAAAAAGGTGCCCTTTCTTTTCTTTCTTTTTCTTGTAATATATAAGTGGTTGGATTTCGCTCGTCATTCGTCAGCTGAACTAATAGTTAGAAGTTGTCGAGAAAAAAAGTTATATTATGGCAACATTAGAAAAAGAAAAAAGAATTAAGTTACTGGTTATTCGTAATACATTAGAATATACCCGGTGGGTACGCGAAGATATCAGGCATCCCGTATTTTACGAACGACATATGTTTTCTCGTCGATGCATTTTTTAAAGAGTTAATTAAAAAAAAAATGTTTCATAATGGTAATAGGAAAAATGTGAGGAAGCGTACATGTATCCGGTTTAATGGGTAAGGAAGAACAAGGCAGGGCGTATGAAACGAGGGAATGAAACATATGTCCATAATTATCCGTGTAAGAAAGGGCGTCTGATTATAACGGCGTCGGCGTACATCTCCTAACGTGTCTCTCTTTTCATTTCTGGGTGACACTGTCGAAACTACCCTACACATATAGACACACGAGTAGCACGCGGTACCCACATCGGGTGACTGTATGTATCAAGTTAAGGTGCCATTTGTAGGTGTTTATGCAGTTTTCGGACCGGACTATTTTTTAAATAGAAGTTAAATTACATTTTACGGTATCTTTTGTTTAATAAATTGTTACGTGAAAGTACAGAATAGTTAATCAACTCCCTTCCCCCATATTAAAAATGGGATTCTAAATTATAACGTTATTATTTCAGGCCGGTCCGTAAACTGCTTAAGTACCCATTTGTGTTTAATTGTTATGAACTCACTAACCCCATGCACCAATTCTTCTGAAATACGAACAGAAAAGATTATATGCATAAACAGCGGGCAACCTGTGTGGAAAGTTTGCTGTCCTTATTCGACTCGGTTACGATTTTAAGAAATTGGTGTTAATATTATTGTTGTTCTATATATATATATATATATATTCGGGTTTCATATTGTGGGCTCGCTATGTCTAGCCACACTAATAAGTGGTGAAACGACGAAACAGCTGCCCGTTGATGGCTATATAGAATTATAATTATTATAATTATTATTACATATTTATTTTACTCGCTTCCCCCAATTGTTTATTCCTCAAATTCTATTAGCAATGTTTCCGACAGCGGAGTGAGGGGAACATTGCTGTTTTCTGGCTGTTGTTTTGAGTTAGTGGTATGTAGAGGTTTTCAATCCTCTCATACTATTCATCATCATTCAACTGTCAACCTATCCATCTCGTTAACCATTATTCTCAAGTGTTTTCTGACCTTGATAAAGAGTAGACTCATAAAATATATGTATACATATACTCTCCTTATGGGTGATGCATTCAGGTGGGGGCAATTATGGGTTTCACTTAGCGTAACGCAATACTCTTCTATAAAAAGAACTAAGTCCTCTCGATTACCAGTATTGTAATATTTTTATACAAATGAATAACTTTATTTAAACGATATAATTTCTCCCACTTCTATTAGCGGGTTCTTTAGCTCTGATGTTAAGACATTCGACACAGTTACTAACGGTTGGTAGTAGCCTGGTGGTTAATGCGCTCACTATATCTAGCCACACTGAAGAGTTGTGGGGAAACGACGAAACAGCTGTTTATGTATGACACCCAGACAACTACACACACACGCACACACATAGAAATATATATATATATATATATATATGTATGCATTTATATATGTATGTATATATGTATGCATTGATATATGTATATATGTATGCATTTATATATGTATGTATATATGTATGCATTGATATATGTATATATGTATGCATTTATATATGTATGTATATATATATATGCATTTATATATGTGTATATATATATGCATTAATATATGTATATATATATGTATGCATTTATATATGTATATATATGCATTTATATATGTATATATATATATGCATTTACATATGTATGTATATATATGCATTTATATATGTATGTATATATATATGCATTTATATATATATATATATACATATATATGTATATATACATGTATATATATATGTATATATATATATATACATATATATGTATATATACATGTATATATATATATATATATATATAGAGAGAGAGAGAGAGAGACACATACACACACACACACACACACATATATAAAGGGTAGTTTATCACTTAACATTAGTACACTTCCAGACTTACGCACAACCCCACACTCTCGCTTTGAACCCCTTTCCCCGCCCTTTTTTTAGTTTCACTTTTATTCAGGAGTCTGTCATCCCTATACCCATAATATATCCCCCGTCCACTTAGAACACTAACCTGATACTCAGCCCGTCTCTACAATCCTACCTTCTCTGAAATTCTTCCCCACCTTCCTTTACTTATTTCTTGACCCCCACTTCACCCTCTCGCTCAACGTAACTTTATTCATCTTATTTTAACATTTACTTCCATATTTAGTCCGTATTTATCACTTACTATATCAGTAGTTATTATGGGCTGTCTATATACACACCCAATAACCATTGATTTTTTAATGCATGTTCTCCAGTGTTTGCCCTTAGTTTGGTGTACTAAGAACAAGCCTGTAGCGATTATTACACGTATGTAAACAAGAAAGGAAAATGATCGGACACTTTACTTCTATATTACGCATAGGGATAATATAGAAGTAAATACACTTATTTTTTTTTGTGTAGGAAGTATTTGTTGATAAATATATCGCAGTTTATGAATTGTAGAATGACATCCAAATCAAACGAATAGTGATAGATGTTGTGACCGAACCGGTCAGAGATAGTTCCATGATAGTACATTGGTTGAATAAAGCCACTGACGAGTCTCCACAAGGCGAAACACGAGTCTGTTGATGTTAGTATTTATATATTCGGTCCTCTAAGGAAGAGCACTCTGTTGTTGGAAACATAGTTTTTACCTACGCTAATTTGTGAAATTCTTCCCCAAACGGTGTTGAAGTATCT
>OY744523.1:55679448-55704448 GCA_963556195.1 Sepiola atlantica | reverse complement strand
CATAGAGGAACATGAAGAGGATTAGCCAAGACTGATATGTAGGAATGACACGGAGGACTAATTATGCACATTTGCGTATCTTAGATAGCACGGGGAGGTGTGAGAGATACGAAACATTTATTGGTTGAGCAGATCATGTTAAAGTAAAAAAAAGGTTAAATACTTTTTCTAAAAGTCATCTGGTTACGGAAATAATGACGAAAGCTCCAACAAATTTATGAAGCAACCCACAACCCGACCGGTGATCGAAGTTGAATTAATACATCTATATCGTAAATATGATATGCCGTTCGTGGTCATTAATCCATCCGTATATACGGAAGAATCATGTTGACACATCGGCTCTCGTTATATCACAGAAGTTAAGCAACGTTGAGCCTGATTAGTATCAGATGGGTGAACATTTGGGAATACCAGGCGCTGTTTGTGGAAGGAAGGCGACATCTTTCTAAAAAATATCAAAATACTAACGTCGTTAAAATCAGCTTGTCTGAACGGAGTAGACATGTGACTGGGCACTGATTGTGAATGTAATATTCCCCCAAAAAACTTCTTCATTCGGAGGACAGCCATCTCAGTCCGCCTCATGTGTATACCGCACCAGAACAGGATTAATCCATTCCGAATGCGGATCTCAGCTTATGAAAAACAGAAAATTAATTCTAAGATTGAGATCAACACGTGGGGCACGTGTGGGAATTAAGATAAATCCACTATGATGATCACAGAGGCAAAATATAAAATAGGAATAACGAAACGGAGGCAGAGAGTCAAGACCAGACTCGATTAAATACGCAAGCCTCCATTTCAACACTATTTCAGTTGTGTTATCACTTATTTACTATCATTTTTGCATGCGTAATTCAAAAAAAAATATCAGCAATTTTATTATGTCGAAACTGTTAGCTAAGAAATTCTTGATTTTTATTCGAGCATATCTTTTTCCAAACCAGCACTATCATCGAACGGATTTGGGGTTGTTTTTTTCCACACATGGTCATAAGTAACCGTCACCATTTCCCCACTTTTCTAGTCTATACAGTCTCCGCCATGATTACTTATATAATTTATTTCAACATAATAAATGTAACATAGAAGACATATGCAACTGCAATAAAGAATTTAACGCAAAGTACACTTAATTTGTTTCCAACATAAAACATGATGTTTATTAAATCATTTATTAAAGCTCTCTCTGCTGTCCAAAGAATTAGCGGCATATATTTGCGCACAGTTCCAACTGCACTTTATCAATGTCAGCTCGGATGTGTTTCTTCACTTCAACGATGCTGTAAAAATATACGGTTTCCGCTTTCGAATGACCCATGAAGTAAGAAAATTCTTAAGGACCAATAAAGTTACAAACAAAATAAAACATATAGTTACTTATAGCGGACCCTATATTTGTATTTCAATAGATCGAAAGCGTAATAATCCTAACAGGTAATGCTATTTTTGCGGATGTGTGGTTGTTCCAGGCAAGCAGTGATTTTTATTAAGAATGCGAGTCGAACATCCACAAAGTGCTTCTTTAGTGTGTTGACACACTTTTTGTCTTCTATCTAATATATAAAATTATGTGGCAGAGGTTTAAAAGTTCGATATAAATAGCATTGAAACTGACAAATCAAACTATTATTCTGACAAACTCATTTTCACTTGTTATTTTTTAACATCTTATTTACAATTAACTAACGCACTTCGCTATAATTCCTTTTTAAAAAGTACTTAATCTGTTCTAGAAATGTATTAATATAGAAACATTCTTAAATAAAAATACCCGCTAAGGGAAATAACACTTATCCTTACAGTAAGAGTTAGCATTTTTTTATTTGCTTGTATACTTAGATAGTAAATCTAACAAAAATGCGTGGTTATATAACATAGAAATAATTATAAAACAAGTTTGAACGTAATAGGTTCCGGGCAACGCCAGATTATTACAATTAATTATAAATCGTCTGTAAATAAATTAGTCCAAAATTTGCTATTATGTGTTTCCGATATCCTAATATAGAGATCTCTGGTATGGCCTTAGATTTGACAAACTTGATTTGATTAGGTAAAATTAACACGATTTTCGAGGTCAGTTTTAAAAAAATATACCTCATACGCTGAAAAGAGCGTAGATCAGCGTAATTGCTACCGATGAAATATGACCCTTGATGAGTATTGATTTACTCCTCTCCAGGAGTTAGGCACAAGGCCAGTTTTTATCTTACTCCCACAAGTAAGATGTGACCCAAGGTCGGGTCGGGAAAGTTGGGTTTAAAAATTGCCTGAGCAGCCCCGTCGGCATTCCCCGGTAGGGGCGCCTCAGACAGTAAGCAATAAACTTACTCCTCCCCAAAGAGGGGAGGCGAAGCCTGGGAGGGTGGACCTCCTAGAACTGCACAGGACAATCCCATAGACCGGCGTAAATCAAGCCCCGGAGGCCAAGACAATACCAGTTTATGGGGTGTAGTATCCATCGGAACAGATACTACACTTTGATCTTAGCCAAAAGAGTAACTAGTATGAGTGAACGAAAACAGAAATGTTCGTGTTTTTACATTTAACCTATAACTAGTCTTGTGTGATTTGTAGAAATTATACTAGTTATGTGAAGGTAAGCAAATCATTTTAGTGGAATGGCTGTCGATGTAGAGTATGGGAATGGGCGTGGAGGTCGACGAAGTTATATGAATTCGTTTCACTACTCAAATTAGAAACAGGTTGTTATCGCGAAACTTCGGCGAACGCCATCGGCTATTTCCTAAAATTCACTAACGGGCGATATGAACGATAACATGAAGATACTTGAATTTTTAAATATCTTTGGTATCTTTATTAAATATTGAAGATATGATAAGACTTTTTTAACCTAGAAAAAAGTGGCAGCAATGATGGGAACAAGCATTAAATATATAAATCTATTTCTATACCACACGTACTAATCTATTTTCTCTAACGGTGAACAATTGAAAAAGAGTTTGGTTTTTAATTGCTTTATCGTCATAAAGTAATAGTATTTAACCCGGAAGTAAATGTTTACAAGCTGATATTTCTTCAGAATAGCTCGATTATGCTGCTTGAAATGACATATGAAAATGACTCAAATATTTACCTGTTTTTTTTTTTTAATCAAAATGTCGTCCATGATGGTCGGTGTAATCCGTTGAAATTACTCTATTATCTCATGTTACCCAATACCCAAAATTATATATTCTTTCATTAATCACACCTATATTAACATTAAATAGTCTACTAGTATTACATCAATAATAAAACGTAGTCTTTTGAAATGCTGCATATATAGTAGAGAGAAAATACTGAAACACAGCTAGTTGTATGCTTTATTAACCTAATTATATTTTTAACAAATATAATAAATTAGGTCCTTCTCTCTCAAAAACAATGCTACTTCATTGCAAATGTATTCACCTCTTGTAGTTGAATTCAAGGTATGAGAGAACAAGAACTCGGCCTTAAAATCTTGACCACTGATGTATCGTGCAAGCACCAGAAGTTGGTCACAAGAAGCCACGTCATTCGAATCATCAAGCTGGATTACAAATTGTCCCAAAGATGCTTGTTTTGAATAACTGAAGACGTAATAGATTTGTCATTCTCACATTTTTTAATTGTTTTCTTTCATTTATCTTTATAATTGCTCTATCATGTATATTGAGCTTTAAACACTTCACGATAGGTTCAAATGTTAAAGGTATACATTTCTATTCAACTTTTAGTTTAATACTTATATATATATATATATATATATATATATATATATATATATATATATATATATATGAATTAATAGTTTTGTCGATATTAACTGTAATTAATTTAAAGTGTTTTAATTTAAGGATAAATTGCAAAACCATTCTTAAAAAATTATGTTCATTAATTTTCAAGGGAGACAATTTAAATAAGAACTGTTAGTTATCAACATTACAATAACTTTATATTAAAGATATGTAATGTAATACCTTTGAAAAAAAATACTTAGAGCAAGATTAATAGCCACCGGATTGCAGGTAGTCTTTTGCTTGTTTCAAATCCAGTCAGATATAATCTAAACGAATGAATGCGAAAGTCGGGCCCATTTCTCGCAGTAATTGTGTAGTTAAAACACCCTATTCCAAGTGAATTCAATTTTACACAATAGACGCACTATATATGGCGTCGTAAATGACCGACAAAGAAATCCTTAAATTTTTAAGATTGTGATAATTAACCATCATTGAAAATGATTAGGAATACTATCAGTTATGATTAATACTTTTGAGTAAAACGACAAGTAGTATGTTAATTAATCTAGTTAATTAATACTCTAATTTACTAATTATCAGTCGAAACACTTTTTAAAAATATATTTTTTTTTTAATTGAAATGTTTTTGTTATTAGCCACCGCCCGTAAGTTTTTATCAAAAGATAAACATTCTTATGTAAAATTGTTTGTTACTAAACTACAAAAAAATGACACATCAACACGCATTGATTTTTTTCTCGATAAATATAATAAATATCAGTTAAACATTCTGCACAGTTTTTCCTTGTCTATATTCCTTTTTTAGAGTTAAATAAATATATTTGAAAAAGATTTTAATTATTTTTCATGTAACAATATGTTTTACTTTTTAAAATAGATTTTAGATTATTATTTTTCAAATATAGTTACGTTTTAACCAAAAATTAATCTGAAATCATTATAAAATACTTATTTCGATGATTCGGACTACTATCCTTACGTTGATCATTCTATTCATAACGTTTCAGCCGATGTAAGGTCCGATCTCTTTCGGATGCATCTTGTCAGAATTGAGAATATTTATATCGTACTGGGAAACATGTACAGAACTAGGAAGTGAACCTTTTATTTAATTAACAGGGGTAGATTGTTCAATGACTGTGTAAAAGTGTCAATGTATGTTATTGTAAGTTATTACCGCATGTAGTGGGGATTGAACCTCATCCTTCAGAAGAGTCTCACGTAGAACCGATGCTTAACCAACACTTGTAACCGTTACGTCATTGGTCCATGTAAACAATTCTAGTATACATTTTAGGAGCCTTAAACCTAATCTTGTTTAAATATATAGTACTAGCAAATATATGCTCCATCCGGTCGCATATTTTTTTGTCGCCTTAGAGGATGATATTATGATGAACTAACTACATACACTGACTCCAAAAGGAGGGTGCAATGGCGAAGAGGAGTATTCTATATCAAACATTTGGTATCTGTCTGAAGTCGAAACTATAATATTACTCTCTTTTAATACTCTATTCATTTTACTTTACGATTTTAGACTAATGTACTATATTTAACTGCTAAAGTCAAGGTGTTCTGTGTAGTTAGTATATATTCCGGTGTCACGATACCATCCTCCGAGTATTACCTCCTTTTCTATAGTATCTGTTTTCTTGTCATAATACCATCCTCCCAAGAATTACAGCCCTTTTTTAGGAGAGATACTCTTGTATCTGTTCTGTTGTCATGAGAACATCTTTATAGGCATTACATCCTCTTTTTTTTGGGGGGGGGGGTATTAAAGAGAACATAGTATATGTTCTATTGTCATGTGACTATCCTCCTAACCATTACCTCCTCCTTTGGGGAAAGCTAGTAAATTGATATCGAGTCCGTAGGAAATTCAAATGTGCTTTTAAAGCCCTTACACTGTCAATTCGATAGTAATTTCTGGTGAGAATAAAAGTTTATATACTAAACTAAAGATACTTCGTATGTGAGTGTGAATCCTTTAAGCAAAGGTCATATAATGAATGAACGTGATATTTTCTTTTCTTTATAGCTTGAAAATTGATAATTATAGAAACTTATAAAATAAGAATCAAAATACTAATATAGAGTTCAAAAATGGTAGCAGTAGTTTCTTTTTTTTATTTTTTTTCCCGGGCAACGCCGGGTATCCCCGTGAGTCTCCCCCTCCCCGCCCCCGCGAGTGGATTAATACAGATTGACCCGCTGATGGGTGATCATGGTATTCGCGGTTGTAAGGAGAACCATCAAAAGCGAAAAAAGCAATATAAAAAAACGAGGGTATAAGTTCAGAGCTGTCAAAATTGTGTCGATCAAAGGTGGTGCTTTAGAAATGGCAATGTTTTGCGAATGGTGAGGTGTGGGAATGCTAAATTCTCTGAAGAACGCCAGATTCTAAATGTCTATTTTTAGACTGAGCAAATGTCCACATTTGAAGGAGATGTGTAGGGGGCATTTGAAGAGGCTGCTCCACCAAGACTTTGGACAAACACTTATTCCACTTATATCTTAGAAATAAAAAGTAGGTCAATCAACAAGAACCTGACTAAGGACATGAAAATCGACACGAGATCAGACTACGCTGGAGTATAAGGGTTAACAAGATCCGACCATTAATATTTACTAACAAACATATGCGTCCTCCGGAAGTAAATATATAATAATAGCGGAACCCGTGTCCTGACGTTGCCCTGGAAAATGAGAAAACAAGAAATCGCAATTCCAATAAGTAAATTGAGCGGAAAAGACCGGAAAAAACTCATTTCATTTAAGATACTAAGCATTTATCAACGATGAAAAGGTTAGGGGGATACTTACAAATTTGGTGTGTGCATTTTAAGGGAGGGATAGGAAATGGCGTCTTTGTTTTGTAATTCACAATATGATTGAATAATGAAATGGATGACTGGTGCATTATGATGGAATACATTTGCACAATGACATTGATACGTGTTTTATAAATTGAAAGAAATTAACATAACATAATCACATAATCAAACGTTATATTCATATTTATTTTTTTAAATGTGTGACCCTATTTTGATAATACGAAAAAAGTAAGCATAACGTTTTTGACAATAAAAACAACATGTAAATACACATCGTAGTTACTTACTCTTTCATCAAAATATTAAGTAGTTCATTTTTTCTGCGAAATTTCAAAAATATTCTTTTTCATACCAGCTATAAGCGATAAATGCGAGATAAAGTCGGAAAATTACATACCCATGTACTGTGGAAACACGGCTCAAAGAGCGTGTATAAACTAGAAACAATAACAATGATTACGTTTTCAAAAAAACATAAACTCCGCTTGACATATTTGGCATTTACAAACATCGTTCTCATACTAAATAAGCCATTGTTTTAATTGAAAATCTAATTTAATTTATTTATTCTAATACTTCCACAACGAAAATTATTTTAGTGTATTTCCAGCACATACGTCGCCACTTATTATAATAACAGACGACTATGTCTAGGGTTTAAATCGAACGCGCAGTACCAGTTATATATATATATATATATATATATATATATATATATATATATATATATATAGTGTGTGTGTGAGGGGGTGTAAAATGAAAAAAGGAAAGCCAAAAATTATGTGATTTATGTATTCATCAACGTTTCGTCTTTATTGAAAGACTTCCTAAGGATAAAGAAAGCAATGTAGAAAAATCATACAGAATATTAATTTTAATTTGTGAGAATGTGTCCAGACTTCGGCATGGTTGTTGACATGAACAAGCAGAGAATGAAAAACATGATTTTGGTTGTAGCGTTACCAGCAGTGGCCTGTCTCCTTCAACGGACGCGAGATGAATTGGATTGATGGCTTCGACTTATTAGTTTATGGCTATTTTAGCTAGGAAGTTTGTCAGGGTCAAGATATGTCACAGCCAAGCTTGGCTGGCAGTAGATGTGGAGGACGGGGGAGTATGACTCTGCCGAATACTAAACTGGGAGGCAAAAGAGGGGGAAAAAAGAAAAAGAAAAGAAGAAAAAAGAGAAAAGGAGAAAAGGAGAGAGAAAAACACAAATATAATAAGAAGTAGGGATTTTTTAAACTGATTTCTAAACGCAAAATATGATTGAAAATAAACGTTTTGGCATAGAGAGAAGGGGGGCATATTTATTAGTTTAAATATTCAAACTCGGGGTATCAATTTATTTATTTTTATTGGATGACTTTATATGTGTTTCATTAATTATTAACGTTTGTTAGAAATGAAGAGTTCGAATGCAAAACGCGATAAGCGCCATTTTCAAAATCACGAAACTGTCCCTACAAAAAGTGTTGCATTTCAACACTCGACGCACCCGAACACTATTTATTACGTAATATGATACCGAAATGATTTTTTTTTGATTTTAATTTAAATCAACTTTCTATTTGAAGTCTGGCTTTAATATATTTCTGTTGTTATTGTTTAAGGCATTACTTTCAACGAATTGGATTTATCGCGTTTTGCGTTCGAACTCTTCAAATAATATAGCTGTTTAGTTTATTTATGTATGAATGTGTTTATTTACATGTATTTAGTTCACTATTTGGGTGCTATTAATTGTTCCGTAATTATTTAGAAGTGTTTATGATTATACACATGTATGTATATGTAATATAGAATGTAAGTAGGAAGGTGGGGTTATACTATTTAGTAGTGTTTTAAATTATGTGTGAAAGTGTTTCGCTTATATTCTACCTGGTTTCTTGAATCGAGGAATAAGAGAATATCGGTATGGCCCTATTTTAGCAGTGCAGTTTGGCTATTCATAATACTATGTCTCATACTCAGAATGCTGGAATAGATTACAGAACACCTCAAATCATATTGAAAATGACGTCATAGCTTCACCCTAGGCTCTTTGTAAGTAACTTTTCTTTAAAAAACATGTTTTTTTTTTATATGAAAAAAAAACAAAAATTACGCAACAACTATGTTTCATCCAAAAATATTTGTAGGTAACTATAACTTTACTCAGTTCAGATGTATTAGGTAGGGTCATTTCTCGCTTCTTCGAAAGTTGTTTTTATTTAACCGTGGTTAAACTTTCGCCTTATTTTCATGCCGCTTACTTATTTTTCTGTCTTCTTTATTGAAAATCTGATATTTACTTATTTTTAAACATTCCGCCACTATTTCATCTCTTCTGCGATTGACCGAGAATGATTAGTGACCTATTTCGGTTGATGTAGAACGATTAGTCACTTATTTGCGTTACGATATTTTTCAAGCCAGTATTCATGGATCATTATTGGTTGGTAAAAGTAGTTCCTCATTTTTCGTTAAAAAGTTAATAAACATATTTTTACCAGAAAAACAGGCGTCATTTCTCCGAAAGGTTTCTTTATTCAATTTCAGCATGATTAAACTTTTACGCTTATTTTCATTAAACTTATTATTTCTTCATTTTTCTTAATTAAAAATGAAACATTTACTTATTTTTAAACATTCCGTTACTACAAATCTCTTTTACGATGGACCGAGAATGCTTAGTCACCTATTTGCGTTACCACATTTTGCAAGCCATCATTTATTGATCATTATTGGTTCGCAACAGTGGATAGTCATTTTTCGTGAAAAAATTAATATACATATTTATACCTGAAAAACAATTATCTTCTTTCTTTTGGATCAAGAAACAATAAGGACCCCAGTTCATTAACACAACACGCGGAACATATTCCGGAAGTCACCGGCGTCTTCCGGTTCGTCTTCCGGTTGACCTCGCAATACACGTGGTCGCTATTTACAAAACAACTTGTAAATAAAATAAAAGAAATATATAAGCTTTTTTAAAAATCGGCTGACTTGTACTCTTTCGTTTTGTAATAAACAACACAATTCATCGTTTTTTTGTTTTACTTTTATTTACTAAAAAACAAACAAATTTTAAATGCAGAACATTTTATATTTCGTGTTGTGTATTTTAAGAAAAGATGTATTGCGAGGTCAACCGGAAGACGAACCGGAAGACGCCGGTGACTTCCGGAATATGTTCCGCGTGTCATGTTAATGAATTCGGGTCCTTATTGTACTCTTGATCCTTTTACTATTGTAAAATTGATTGCCCGATAACAGAACATATACGTAGGAAAAGGTTGCTCCAAAGGAAGAAAAAAACACAGCAATAGGTCACAGGTGTTTACTACGAAACTAATATTTCTTTCTTTAAACTTCAATCATTCTTTTCTATTTTCATCGGCCACAGACGTGACACCAGCTCTGTGTCTCGGAGAAATATACAATAATTATTTAACTTAAAAAAATGCTA
Source organism: Sepiola atlantica (assembly GCA_963556195.1). Taxonomy (NCBI): domain Eukaryota; kingdom Metazoa; phylum Mollusca; class Cephalopoda; order Sepiida; family Sepiolidae; genus Sepiola; species Sepiola atlantica. Next base: position 55,694,396 of record OY744523.1, on the reverse strand, counting down.
TTAGAGTATCACTTATGAAAAAAAAATAAACAAAAGGAATCCACTGTCAGTAATTTATGTGACAGTGCTTGAAAGAAATTTACGGAAAAACTTAACTATCACACCCAATGTAGTTCAACCCCACAAAAAGTTCAAATTCTACTTTTTTTCTATTACACGTAAACAGATTGAAAAATAGCAACAAAAAGTAACTAAAAGAATTGAATATTTTATAATTTAAGTTGAGGGATCATTTATTTAGATGAAATTAACGAGTAATGAACAACAATTTCCTGCCTAGTTAGTAGTAAATCGACATGTATACCCGAACGGTTTCTAAATTTTGGGACGTTATAATTTGGGTGAGGAGATTCTAAAAAAAATACTCATCAAATCGTTTTTTTTCTGTTTTAAATTAGAATGAAGGGGGTGATATAACTTTAAAGAATTTTCCGATTTTTTAGACTACTGATGAGGGGTACAAATTATGAAATAAGCGACCACTTCGCAAAAAATATCCTATAGTGGAAATACCGGTGTTTGGCTAAGTGAAAGTAATGATAATAAAGTTCACCGAACAATCTACACAATACGAACCTAACTGTTTTATTTTTACTTTGACCCTAAGCTACGCATCACCTAACCTAAAGTTTAAGTTTGCAAAGTCGGTTTACTTTAGTTCATGCTGTGTAGAAGCATCGGAACTTCATTTGGCTCTGTCCGGAAAGTCGAAACTGCTTACGTCACGACTGCACATTTCTGGATACATATTCCTAAGATGCACAAAAACAACTTTGGGCATCCAGAAAAATGTATATTAAACCATTAAATATGCTTTCAACAGGTCATTTAATTGTAGAAAAAATGTTTGTAATTTTTTGAGGAAATTCCTCTTTTTCGGATATTTTTTTAGTTTTGAATCATTATTTTATATGCAACCCGGGACATAGTTCTTGCTAATATATATATATATATATATATATATATATATATATATATATATATATATATATATATATATATATATATTGTCATCAATGGCTGTTTAGTGTGTCCACAGGTGTCCGTCCCAGATCACTGTAAACTGTGATCAGCATTAGATCATTTTTCCGCTGCGTTAGTAATCTCGTTCCGGAAGTAAAGAGCATCGTAGCGTTCATGTATCTTTTATTTGAAATATTTTGTAAATTCAAACTAACCCGGTGTTTACTAAAGTTAAATTCTTTTTCATGCAAAGTCGTAATCATTAAATTCAATTTCTACTTTGAAGAATGAATTGTGTTATTTTTTCTTTAAATACACAACCTTTACGGTTTATGCATTACAATAGTCTTAAAAAAGCAAGCGTTAAAACAGACGTGCAATACTCGTCTATTTGTGTGGGCCTTCCAATCTAATCTAATCAAAACGTGTTTATTTAATCTATGATCCGACTATCTTATTTTTCATTTCTTATCTCCTCTCCTTTCTGATCAAGACGGGCATTCGCACATATTACAATCTGACGCCATTCTCCCAAACCGCTTATACGCACAAACCGATCACACTCACTAAAACCAGAACACGTGATAGAGCAACGCCAAAAAAAGATCACTCAAGAGTAAAAAACATCGACCACGATGTAAGTTAAGTTATGTATATATATATATATATATATATATATATATATATATATATATATATAGTCGTAGGTGACACACCAAAAATAATAGACGGCTTGAAAAAGCCAGAGACCACGAAATGATTATGAATATAACGGAAAGAGAAAGTTCGGGTGTCTTTAATTAGACAAATATCAATAACGATTTGTTCCTTTAATATATATATATATATATATATATATATATATATATATATATATATATACATACACACATACATACGTACATACATACGTACATTCACACACATACACGAACACAGTATATATATATATAATTAAATAAACACTAGACACAGTATACGCGGAACAACCAACATTTCGACGCTTACACATCTTGAACGACACGTTTAAGTGTCGAAACGTTGGTTGATCCGTGTAGACTGCTTGTAATGTTTATTTAATTTTATTTAAAAAAGCTTTAATTTGTATTGAGCACTTTTGAAAAAAAAACAATGGAATACATACATAGATAGATATACATATATATATATATATATATATATATATATATATATATATACACACATATATATATTCATATATATATATATATATATATATATATATATATATTTATATAACTAATGAAACTTATATACCGTTTTATTTCCGTAAAGACAAAATATACATCTATATACATAGACACATTACCATGTACATATACACCTATACATACACCCACACACACACACACATACCCATATACACTCATATTTACAAAGACATGCACACACATAAATACATACACACAGAAAGAAACGCATAGAAAGGTACACATTCACGAAAAAATACAACATATAATGATAATAATATGAGATGTTAAGTATTTAAGTCTTAAATAGATTTGTTTAAACATTATTCCTATCTTCCGCCGAAAATCATACACACGTGCGCATACATACAGACGCCCACATAAAAATATAAATATTTACATATTTACATATATATGTTTTTGAAGCATAGATTTATACTTAATTTTATTACCCACTGAGTAATTTTCAAATATCATTTTAGCCTAAATCTCAAGGCTTCAAAATAACATACAACATTGTTAGGCGTCTTTGTTGGAACTGTTACAACAGTTTGGATCATTTGAATTTGATAAAACATTCTGCTCATAGTTCGAATCGTGTTTGATCTGTTTCAGGACTTACATTAACACATTTTCATGTTCAACATATTTACCTGTAATTGTTATATCATGGAGGGGGCCCACATCTTTAAAAAACAATTAAGTTAGATAGTATGGATTATGGCTGGGGTCAGTTGAGACAATAAGTGCGGGTTAAGCTGATATGCACTGAAGGAGATTGTTATGAGTGAATTACTTTTGTCAAACTATAACAACGTTACAAATTCGGCGCCGACACAGGGAGTCTCGGGTCAGAGAAGGTCAGATATGGTACGATTGTGAATGTCGTATCTGATTAGCCGACGGAGGCAAGTGTCTGTTACGTCACTTGTTTTTCTCAAAAAGAGTTTTCGTGGATAGAGAACACTTTGGAAGTGAGGGTGACAAGTCCACAATGTAGCCGCTCGTCTTATAGTTTGGACCTCGAATGAGATCCGACAAACATCCCCATGCATCCGTCGCACCCCACAACGAAAAGTATGAATGAGACGAATGGATGGAAACCCCTCCACAACCAAGACATCGAATAAAAGAATCGAATCTCTCTCTGAAAAAAAACTGTCTCCGAGTTTTGTCTCCTGCCTGAAAATAAAATTTGTCTACAGAACCAAGACCATCAGAATCGATCTCGGTTAGAGACGGAATGGAACCAGTGAACGAAGAGAGAAATGATAAGGTTACTTTTGTGTACAATTGAACATTTTCGGGTCCTAATTTGAAGAACTGAAAAGAAAAGATGTGATGTTTAAAATAAAAGAAAAAGTGTACCAAATGTCTTTAAAAAGAAGTTGTATAAAAAGAACAATGTTTAATATAAGTAAAATGTTTTAACGAGAAAAATGCTTTAAAAGAAATGTTTAGAAAGAAAAGATTTAAAAATAAAAAGAAAAGATGTTTGAAAATGAACAATGTTTAATATTAGTAAAATGTTTTAACGAGAAAAATGCTTAAAAAGAAATGTTTAGAAAGAAAAGATTTAAAAATAAAAAGAAAAGATGTTTTAAAATGAACAATGTTTAATATACGTGTAAAAGAGACAAGTGTTTAAAGTAAGTTGTTTAAAAAGATATTAAGAACTTTAAATCGATTTTAAGAGACGAGCCATTGCCGCCCCTTCCGAAAAACTTTTCCTATTATTCCGAAAAAACTTTCGTATTATTCCGACGAACTTTTCGTGTCATTTCGACTTTCGTAGTTATGGTGTTGCGGGAAGTATTTGCCTCGAGGCTTCGTCAGATCGAACGATAGTAATGCAACATAATGATTAATTAATATTCAATGATTATTGGTCAAACTTTCTGACGATGAGAGCATCACTATGTATACCTTATTTAATATATATAAATATTAAATAAGGATGATCTACATAATATATATATATATATATATATATATATATATATATATATATATATATATATATATATATATATATGAATATTATAACTGTCTTATTTTTAAATCTCCGAAACAGTTACATGGTAAACAGCTGATGATCCCTGTTTTAATATTTCACGTTTAAGTTAAGGTCCCCTGTTTTTGTTTAACTGTTAGATACTTGAATCCTCTTTTCTATTTATGAATTTTCCAACGGTGGGTCGGCTTATGCAAGTGGTAAGTCTGCGATATCTTGGATTAAGTTAGTATCCCTGGGAATTTAAACTGCATTTTCTTTCTTTGTTAAAATGACTCAAAGCTTCTTTTGACTATATATATATATATATATATATATATATATATATATATATATATATATATATATATATATTTCGAAAGGATGTTTTCTTTTGCTGTATCAATATTAAACCACCGAAGAGAAGATTTAAAAGAATAATATTCAAGCAAGTTAGGTAACTCGAGATAACGGAGTATGATTTACTCCTCTCCAGGAGTTAGGCACAAGGCCAATTTTATCCTACTCCCACAAGTAAGATGTGACCCAAGGTCGGGTCGGAAAGTGGGGGTTGAAAAGCCAGCGCCCGAGAGATGAGCACTCTGACCATTAAAAATTGCCTGGGCAGCCCCGTCGGCATTCCCCAGTAGGGGCGCCTCAAGCAGTAAGCAATTAACTTACTCCTCCCCAAAGAGGGGAGGCAAAGCCTGGGAGGGTGGACCTCCTAGAACTGCACAGGACAGGCGTGCAGTATCCATCGGAACAGATACTACACTTTGATCTTAGCCAAAAGGCCGTTATTTAACACCTACCCACAATAGGAGTATGTGACACAAGGTCGGAAAGTGGGATTTGAAAAGCCAGCGCCCGAGAAGATGAGCGCTCTGGCCATTAAAAATTGCCTGGGCAGCCCCGTCGGCATTCCCCGGTAGGGGCGCCTCAGGCAGTAAGCAATTAACTTACTCCTCCCCAAAGAGGGGAGGTAAAGCCTGGGAGGGTGGACCTCCTAGAACTGCACAGGACAGACCCATAGACCGGCGTAAATCAAGCCCCGGAGGCCAAGACAATACCGATCTATGAAGTGCAGTATCCATCGGAACAGATACTACACTTTGATCTTAGCCAAAAGGCCAATTTATTTACCTCCCCAGGAGGTTAGGCACAAGGCCAGGTTTATCTTACTCCCACAAGTAAGATGTGACCACAGCTTGGGTCGAGTAAGTGGGGTTAAAAGCCAGCGCTCGAGAGGTGACACTCTGGCCATTTAACAATTGCCTGGGCAGCCCCGTCGGCATTCCCCGGTAGGGGCGCCTCAGACAGTAAGCAATAAACTTACTCCTCCCCAAAGAGGGGAGGTAAAGTCTGGGAGGGTGGACCTCCTAGAACTGCACAGGACAGATCAGACCCATAGACCGGCGGAAATCAGGCCCCGAAGGCCAAGACAATACCGATCTATGAAGTGCAGTATCCATCGGAACAGATACTACACTTTGATCTTAGCCAAAAGGCCAAGATAACAAACTAGAATCGTTCATATTTATGCCAAATATTACATTGAAGATTATAAACGCTAACGGGCGATACGTATAGATTAAAAAAAAATTAAAATGCACCCATAAAAACAGATGTACAATCATTTATTTACGTGTGCGGCTTCTTAAAAATGCGTCGCTTTGGGCAAAACGAGACAAGTGAACACACGTACACAATTCAAATGCTTTACTTTACTAAATAGGAACACAAATACTGAATTAGTCAGCAAATCTGACGAGGATGTTAATGTTTTCCCCGCAGCACGCAATTAATCTAATTTAAACGTCAAGTTTGTATTTGACCCATTACCAATCCATCGCCATTTTCTTTTACTTTTCTTCTATCCTTTATTTTTCTCTTCTTTTTTCTTTTGTTGGGCAGTCGCTGGCGTCACGCCTCCGAAAAAAAAATCTCATATCTAAACCCGATAATCGTAATGATTATCACCGACCAAAATTATTTTAATGGAAATAAAGTTAAAAAATTAGTTGAAATAATTCATTTTGGTTTACCTACTCATTCATTGACCTTCTTGCGAAAAAATTAATATCAAATAAACGTTATAAGCATTTAAAGATTGCGTAAATGTCGGTTCTGATCAAAGTGTCCATCGTTGTGTTATCACTAGTTTACGTTAAACAAAACGGATACTCTGCTCAGAATCGGCATTTACGCGAACTTTTAAAGCTGATTACTTATCGGTTAAATATTTGAAAATATTACGAATTTGTAGCCTGATTCTTTTATATGTAAAAAAGATTGATTCAAAATAAAATTACCGGCAAGTGTTAATATGCCGTAAAACAAAATATCCAAACCAAACAAAAAAAAGTGTGGGATTCTACAAAAATGTTTTTACAGCGTCTATGTTGTAACGTCAGTTTGTTAGCTCGGTATGTCATCGCTCTGGCAACATAAATTGGAATAAATACATAGAAGATATTGCCAAGTCTGCTGCAAATACCGGACTAGAAAAGTACTCACACCCTATATTTCTCTAAATCCACGATTCGCCTATGCGTGGAGTATTGTTGCCACATCTGGGCTGGTGCACCATCTGCTTGTCTCTCCCTCTTGGATAGAGTGCAAAAATGAGTATCGTTCAATAGGTCCTGCACTGTATACCAAGATCCAGTCCCTGTCTCATCGCCGCAATCTTGAATCCCTGTGCTTGATTTACAAGTACTTTCACAGAATGTGCTTCGACGAACCAAAGTGTAGTATCTGTTCCGATGGATACTACACCTCATAAACTGGTATTGCCTTGGCCTTCGGGGCTTGATTTACGCCGGTCTATGGCCCTGTCCTGTGCAGTTTTAGGAGGTCCACCCTCCAATACTTTGCCTCCCCTCTTTGGGGTGGAGTACGTTTATCGCTTACTGCCTGAGGCGCCTCTTCCGGGGAATGCCGACGAAATACCTTCTAGTCTAATATCTTATTTTCTCAAACCGTTTGCATTTGAAATTACCTCCTTGCCTTTGTTCCCGCGACTGTTATAAGGGGGTTAAACACAAAGTCAAAGTATGTTTTATTTACCTCCTCTTCAGGAGGCTAGAAACAAGGTCAAGATTAGAGCATTCTAGGCTACAGAAAATGCCTGGGCAGCCCCGTCGGCATTCCCTGGTAGGCGATTAGCAATAAACTAACCCCTTTCTCAAAACGAAAGGTAAATCCTGAGAGTGTGGCCCTCCTAGAACTGTACAGGACAATACCCCAGCACGGCGGAATCAAGGCCCAAAGGAAAAGACGGTACCAGTCTACAGAGTATAGCATCCATCCGAACAGTTGCTACACTCTGACCTCAGCAAAAAGGCCAAGGAGGATTTCCGTATCAACATGTAGAAGTTTAAATCGAATGTGAATAAACATCTTGCTGCACAACTCCTCACTTTGCATGCCTTCCTATAAATCTGGTCCCTATAATTACTATAGCCATTATATTTCAGTGGTAATATGCTTAGAATGAATAAAAGTTAAAAAAAGAAAGATTTGTTTTGAATCTGTATTTATATACAACTCGTGTACACAATGATCAGCTCGTTTGATCAATAAAGTATGTTGTTTACTATTTCTGTATATACTAACGGTAAAACATTTTAGAATAAATTCACAAAGTACAGGCATTTTTTACTGAAATGAAACGCGAAAACTGAAGTTTTATTATTTATTTATTACTAAGCCCTTTTTCTCTAATATTAGATTTGAGAATGTGTTTAAGTATCAAAATATCTACTGAGAATTAGGGGCCAGATTTATAGGTGAGAAGTTGTGCAGCGAGATATTTGTTCACATTACATTTTAACTTTTGCATGTTGGTGCAGTCAGGGAAACAAGGAGCAAGGATGAAATTCCAAAAGCTAGCAGTTTCAGAAAAAACTATTAGAGTAAAAAGCCTTACGGCATTTGGGGACCTCCACAGTGAAGGGTGATATTTAGGTAAGTGTCGTTTTGGTCAGGTGTAATTACGTCGAGGAGGCATTAGAGTAGCAAGTTCGTTGGAGCACATTCCATTGAAGTACTTGTAAAATAAGAACAGGAGTGCAAGATGTTGGCGATTGGACAAAGACTGGAGCTTGGTGGACCTTGCGGGACCTATAAGACAATATACTTTTTTTGGAACCCTAAGAGGGAGAGATTAGTGGATGGTGCACAAGCTTAGATGTGACAACAATACTCAATAGATGTGCAGATGTTGGCTTTATGCAGATATAGGATACTAGCAGGTGCGAGAAGATTACTAACACGGTAGAGGGAGACCATTTTTCTCTGCAATAGCCTTGACAGTATCTTACATGTATTTGTTCCAGTTCATGTTACCTGTGATAATGTTAAGTACAGCAGGTTGAATGCTTGAGTCCTCTGGTAGCATACTATATGCCATGGCAATCAGTGGTTGAAAAATATTCTTATAATTGTTAAAGGAAAAGAGCTTTGTCTTAGTAGCATTAAATATTACCATCCATTTATGTCCCCATTCAACTACAGACTACACGTCATTTTTTAAAGGATTCAACCATTGCCTTGGATATGTGCACATTCTTTTTACCGACATATTGAGAATAGAACGTGGTGTTATCAGAATGTACCCATCTCTGACGCAATTCAAGTAGAGTGGTCGTTTATAGAAACCACGAATAACAATAGCTTGTTGACTTTGGATTTGAAAACAACTCACTTGTAGAATTTTGTATATTGGGATTTCTGTTCTCATCTTGGGTGTTTTTATCACAACGTTTCGGCCGATTTAACCTCCGATGTTCTTCATTTGTACTTTGTCGAAATCCCGACTTTTTCTGTCGAACTCGGAAATCTGGACAGAATTTCGAACGGAACCCTTTATTTAATCCACGGGGGAAGCATGCTCTTGTTCTATCTGCCATGACTGGGAAGAAGTCTTCAGTAATTCGAAATTATCAACTCTCATCTTACAAATTCCGAAACTAACTTGTAATTAAGAGGTAAGCAATACCGCGGTAGTGTGTTACATGAGACCACAGAGAAAGAAAGTGGTTAATTCCATAGATATAAAATATCTGCTTAACCGCTTTAAATATGCATGGTTATCTAACAACATTAAACAAAGATAAACGATTTAACATTTCTATATCGTTAATGAGATCTAAAATGTGAAACATTCCATTGAAAAAAAAATAAGTAAACATTTTTTTGTTGGGAAAGGGACAAACATAATGGACAATAAACTTACAGTAACCTGATTGCATAAATATGCGCACTTATAGACTAATCATTTGTTTAAACATATCTATGTTTTCCAAGTTAATGGAAAACAATAAATAATTTAATGTTTATTTTAAACAAATATAATTGTTTATCTGAAATCAATGTAGATTGTTTTTATTAATGTCGTAAACACCCGGTTTTAAACAGCTGAATGGTAAAAATGTCTCTTATTACATGATTGTGCCGATGCAAGCAAGGACGATGAGAGTAGATGCGATTTTGGAGTAAGTTCTCCTCCTTATTACGTAAACTATGACAAAAAAAATATTTATTTGGATAAAATATAAAAATCGAAGATATAGAGTACTGCTGCCACATCTGGGTATATACTGCTTACAACAGCGTTTTTTGTCTTGACAACGACCATAATAGACTTTACAATCTTATAGGGATTATGTTTTCTGTTCTTTAAAACCTCCTTCTCGCAGTCTTTTTATACGTTATCGTTATTTCCAGCGAATGTGCCCGACCGAGCTCCAACCTTTAGTTTATACTTGCAAAGCATTTACAAGAAAAACCTGTCTTCTACCACAACTGAACAAAACATTTTCTTCTTCGTCCGCGAAAACTTTCAATCTGTGGAACACATTACCACGGGACTGCTTCCCTGAAAATTAAAACATCGTCGTTTTTAAATCCAATGTCAACAAGTAATTGTCTTTAACCGTCCCTTATCAGTAATGACATAATTTTCAATCTTCTTGTAATATTCTACATCATTCACCTTACAATAAATCGATCTAATTATTCCTTATAATTGGGTGGCTTTTGGCCTTGATAAGTTGTGACTTATCAGTATGAAAAAAAAGCAAGTAAAATGTGTGTTACAAACAACACGGACCAATGTGTGCCCTATCCAACGAATGAAATAGAGCTTTTGTTCAGATAGTTATTGAGTACTAATTAAGGGAAACACTGTCATCACTCGCCGTTTTGGAGTATTAATCTGTTGGTATTATAAATACATTTTATGAGTGATAGAATTTAATCTTTATGTGGAATTTTTTTAATAGTTTGAGTTTATAGCGGATCAACAGACAAATAGACAACTCCACATTTTATAAATTTGTATCTCCAATTTGTTAACAAAGTCTTAGGCTGGTTTCTTTTCTTACTACGATTGTAGGAGTATTTATTTACCTCCTCTCCAGGAGGTTAGGCCCAAGGCCAGTTTTATCTTACTCCTACAAATAAGATGTGACCCAAGGTCGGGTTGGGAAAGTGGGGCTTAAAAAGCCAGCGCCCGAGAGGTGAGCACTCTGCCATTAAAAATTGTCTGCGCAGCCCCGTCGGAATTCCCCGGTCGGGGTGCCTCAGGCAGTAAGCAATACACTTACTCCTCCCTAAAGAGGGGAGGCAAATCCTGTGAGGGTGGACCTCCTAGAACTGCACAGGACAGACCCATAGATCGGCGTAAATCAAGCCCCGAAGACCAAGACAATACCAGTCTGTGGGGTGCAGTATCCATCGGAACAGATACTACACTTTGATCTTGACCAAAAGGCCAAGAAACAAAATTGTAGGAGTAGCGTAGATGCTCCCGATGCGAACTATGAAATCGGTTAAATCGTATTCAAATCTAAATGGATCCATTACGTCACTCGCTTACACTCTAACATTAGCAAAGGTATTAACCCATAATTCTACCCCGACAATGAGAAGAATCTTTACCTGTGTTCAATAAGTTGTGTACAAACACACCCGTCACAATAAATACAGTTGTTCAGTATTAAAAAATCAAGAAATGGTTGATACGCCGAAAAACAGACGGCGCTTTGATAAATACATGTTGTTTACAAGATGCACTCTGCTTGTTAATAACATCCAAAGGTTGACCTTATTTGAGAGCAACTCAAAGGCTCCCTTTTCATTAGCTACCACACCGAGATGTAGGAGACAACGCCACTTATTTCTCATGATTACTTCATGGATTTTCTCATTACAATACTAAACGTTTAGCAAGGGTAGTAGATACCATTTTTAAATATTTGCCATGACTTGACCAGGGATTGAACTCCAGTCTTCCGGCCCATTAGCGAACAGAGAGAATCAATCCAACTACTCAACGGTGTATAACAAGTATTGTTTTGCGTTGTTAAATAATACATACAATTGTTGATATGCCGTAAAACTGACAACATTAAATTAATATGTATGAGATTTAATAATGTTTCGAAATATTTGAAATGAGGATTAATAATTTGCATTATTGTAATTATTCGGACAACTGTTCTCATCTGGGATATTATTCTCATAACGTTTCGGACAATGTAATCTCTGACCTTCTTCAGGTGCTTCTTGTCGAACTAGGAAAGTTTTATTCTGAATTCTAGAATTTATACGGAATTTCGAACTGAACCCGTTATTTGATCCGGGGGGGATAGATTGATCTCGTTCTGTCAGCAACGACCAAGTGGAACTCTTAATTATATAATTTTCATTTTATTCTTGCCTGTAGGGAGGATTGAACCCTTGACCTTCAGAAGAACGCCACTTAGAAATGGACTCGTAGCGCAACGTTTAGTAAAAATCAGTTCTAAGTAACGGTCGTCTGTATGTTAAAGGTTTAATCCTCACTATAGGCGATTCTGACTAAGGAAAAATACTTAAGACTGTACTTGATTGGAGATGCACCTGAAGAAGGTCTGAGAGTAAATCGACCAAAACGTTGCGAGAATAACTTCCAAGATTGGCACCGTAGTTCGAATAACCGAAATAATCAAAAATGTTTCAATAGGTATTGTATTCTAACATTACATAACCCACACGTCGGTATGTCGTAAAACAGACAGCACCCTGCAAACCAATGAATCGTTTCCGGAAGAGGATGATGTTTTGGCATAACATAACCAAAAAAGGGTTGACATGCCGTAAGAGAAGCAAGCGAATGATATTGTGTATATGCCTTTTATTAATATTTTGACAGATGTATTTAACAAGCCATTTTTTCTGTCATTCAAGGAGGAGAGAGAAAACACATCTGTTTAAAACGCATATCTGCCTGCAAGGCGATTGGAGGACATTTTTTTTGCTGAAGTCGACGTTTTAAAAGATTTTATTTCTTTTTCATCTCAGCAACATATGAACAATTATGTCACAAGAGTTGTTTATAATCTCTCCACGCGTCATAAACCCAAAGATATAAATTGCTATCAGGATAAGAGAGAGAAAGAGAGAGAGAGAAAGAGAGAGAGAGAGAGAAAGAGAGAGAGAGAGAGAAAGAGAGAGAGAGAGGCCTCTGTTCAGTTTGTAGATACAATATATACCGCCTGTACGAATGCTTGCGCGAGGAGTCTATTGTGAAGCAGTGATTGCGCAATCCGAACCACACATCCCCTTAACCGGCATTGCTTGAGTCCAGTGGTAACAGGAAATCTAAGACGAGTGCAAACAATGCTTGTATAAGCAGAGAGTACTCCCATCTACAGCACCCGTTATTCCCAAATAATAACCCATTTAGTACTCACCAGGCCCAACAACGTGTATCAACGTGCTTATACCGTATGAGATCGTATAAGAAATAAGTAACGTTTATAGTTTATACATGTGATCCTAAACACAATTTTAGTTTACATTTTACGATATTTCGGAGAATAGGTATTCTTTGTTTACCAGATGGGGCGATGTCTGTGTCTTGATGTCTTCCTCTCGTAGAAGTAGCTAGGACGTTTATGCAGAAGGACAAAGAAAATAGTTCAAACATTTAAAAAACAACATATTGACTTAACTCTGGATTCATTTTCTTAATTATTAATTTTTCATGGCTAAATCATCCTCAGCATTATCTGTAGTTTACATATCTTTCCTCAGTAACCTTCAAATTGTAATTTTTGTATATTATGTGGAGTATTCCGCGTCATCATTAGGACTTATTAATTATCATCTTGATCTCTATTTATTTCACAACGTTTCAGCCGATGTAACATCCGACATTCTTAATCTGCATCTTTTCGAATTCGGAAATCTTTATGTCGAACATATACAGTATTTTAAACGGAACCTTTTATTTAATCCACGTGAGGTGTATATTTCATCAGCCATGATCGGGTGAAAGTGTTAAGTATTTTTAAAAAAAAGATACATTTTTTAGTTGTCATGGCCAGTAGTGAGGATTGAACTTTCAACTTCCAGACGAATATCACGTAGAAGTGATTGTTACTGAACGACATTTTTCTGCTGCGCCACTGGAGCATGCAATTGTTTTCAAAAATTGACTTGAGTGAAGCCTATCTGCAAATACCTGTAGAGGAAGATAGCTCTAAGCTTCTATGTATTTCGACACACAGGGGACTACTAAAGTTCAATCGTCTCCCTTTTGGAATTAAAGTGGCCCCGTCGATTTTTCAGCAGGTAATCGACACGATGTTGAGCGGGCTCGATTTTTCGATCGGCTACCTTGACGATATCTTAATGAAAAGTACGAACGTCGGGGAGCACCGTGAGCACGTACACAAAGTATTCGAAAGGATAAGCGATTTTGGTTTTACACTCAAGGAGTCAAAGTGTGAATTCTTTCTAGAAGAGATCAAATACTTGGGACATGTCATTGATAAGAGTGGAAGACGTCCCGACCCAGAAAGATCTATAGCCATCAAGAATATGCCCGAACCGAACAACGTTACCCAACTACAAAGCTTCCTGTGTCTCGCAAACTATTACGAAAAATTCATTCCCAGTATGCACAAATTGCGAGCCCCCTTAAATGAGTTACTTAAGAAAGATAGTAAATGGGAATTGTCCGCCGACTGTCAATCTGCATTTGACAACCTAAAAACGAAGTTAACTTCAGAATTATTTCTTACTCATTTTAATCCAGAGCTAAAAACTATTGTTGCAAGTGACGCCAGCTCCTACGGAATTGGGGCGTGCATTTTGCATAAAATGCCGGATGGCTGGATGAAACCCATCGAGCACGCTTCAAGAACTTTACTTCCTGCAGAGAAAAATTACTCTCAGATTGAAAAAGAAGCGTTGGGTATTGTGTTCGCAATGACCAAATTTCACAGGTATCTACACGGCCGTCATTTTATCCTACAAACAGACCATAAGCCACTTTGGATCAAAAAAAGGCTTGCCAACCTACACAGCAAACCGCCTACAGAGATGGGGTATAATTTTGTTAAATTATGACTTTGAGATGGAATTTTTACCGTCACAAAGTCTAGGGCATGCAGATGGTTTATCGCGGCAAATCCCAAAGTACACGGAACCACTCGAGGATACAGTTCTAGCATCTCTTCGGTCTGAATATGACTATAGTAAAGTACTGTTTAACACCATAAAAGAGCTGCCAGTCATACTTGGCGATATGCAAAAAGAGGCAAGAGAAGATAATTTTATTATCGAAATTAAAAATAAATTACAGACAGATGATGAGCAAACGGCAGAAGCTTTTTCAGTCTGTTGCGACACATTATTATACCGGGAGCGAGTAGTAATCCCAGCTACGCTAAAAAAAAATCCTGATGGATTTCCATAAGGGGCACTCCGGAGCGACACGCATGAAG
>OY744523.1:55671948-55674448 GCA_963556195.1 Sepiola atlantica | reverse complement strand
ATTGAGGTCACTCCTGACCCCTAGGTGTCGTTCAGACTTTTCATTTCAAATAATGACTTTCATATAGTAACAGTTACAGTGACGTATTACCACAATAACTTAAACAGTGCTTGTTATGGTTGTTCCGCATAATGACAAAAAATATCGGCTCACTGCTCAGTACGATAGCCTCAAAATTACTTCGAAAATGTAGAATAGTGTTCGAAAGTTTTGTTCGCTCTACTCAAAATGAACACAAATGGAGGAACAAGCATCAAAGCACAGCTTCGTAAGATATAACACTGATCATTTAAGTTTAATAATTCATCGCTTTAAATGTTAGTGTGACGCTGACTATGTCGGCAAGACTACCCAGCGATTGTCGGTTAGAATTGCCCAACATGTACCAGGGTATGTTCGCCGAAATGAACCCATCCCACCATTCGCGCATCTGCAAGCACACGAGTCAGCTATAGGTGAACATTTGCTTAGTAAAAAGAGTTGCCGTGATCTCTATTCAGACGACAACTTCTCCGTTTTATATAGAGGACGTCACACATTTCATCTGGATATTATCGAGGCCATTTTCATGAATACTCAACGACCATCTCTATGCCGACAGAGAGACTTAAAACACAGACTGTTGATCTTCGGCGACTCCTTTGCTTCTGATGGGTGATCATTTTATCTGTGCTTGGCTATGTATATATATATATATATATATATATATATATATATATATATATATATATATATATGTTTATACATATATATGCATGCACTAATATACCTAATTTTTTCTTTTTTTTTTTTACAATTAAAAAAAAACACATTTTTTATATATAATTATTTTTCTCCCTCCCGCCACCTGCTGAACATCTTCATTATACCATTTATTGGTTTTAAATTCGTGTTTTCTTTAAACAAATACCGACGCTTTCCCTTGAAAAGTAGTCGGTCGAAAAGCGCCTCGAGGTTACATCTATTTTACTATGTTTCATTAAATCGTGTTTTCTTTTTTTAAATTCTAAAATCACCCCCCCCTCGAACAAAACGAATATATATATATATATATATATATATATATATATATGCTAGCTGGATCATTTAATCCTTTTCTCACCCTCAACTTCCCCTTCCTCTGTCGGAAAGAATAACCTTTACTCTCAACCGGATACAAAACATATACTAGACTATGATTTTAGCCCTCGAGCCAAGAAAAATGTATTTTAATTTTGATTAACTATTTGATAGCTCAGCGAGAACAGATAATATTTTTGCATTGCATCTTGGCCGATCGGGTGATCCATATCTTAAAAAAGGTGTCATTGTTGATACCGTGCTTTTGAACATTAGATTGACTTAGAGTTTTATATAAATATACACACACATATACATGAGGAGAAAGGTGTATAACTTATGTAAAAAGAACATATTTAAAATACCTTCAAACATATCTCATTAAGAGCTATCTATACGAATTTTTCCCAACTTGCAGAGTAAAATATAAAGCTGAATAATTTTCATACGATAAAATAGAGCTTAACATATAGTTATATTTGGATTTAAAATGGTACTTAAGAGTCTCAAAAGTAAAGGGCTGTTTCGAAGTATACTTTCTTATAAAACAGACTGGCACAACGCAAAATATTAAATGAAACTAATCAGTTTTTGTTCAATCCGTTTAAAAAAAAGTTGCTTCTTTTACGAAAATTATTTAAATCAAGCAATGAAACATATATAGCCAATAGAGACAAACACATGAAAACATTGTTTATAACCTTTTAAAAAGGAATCCTTGCGTAAGACAGTTTTATATTAGAATGTATTATGGACACAGCCACATAGTTATTGAATCCAAAAATGTCCGAGATATAATGGAGAGAGAGGGTTATATATATATATATATATATATATATATATATATATATATATATATATATATATATATATTACTCTTTAAACGTGTCTTGTCATATCTCTCTCCCACTCTCTTTCTCCCACTATATATATATATATATATATATATATATATATATATATATATATATATATATATATATATATATATATATATAAGAGAGATATAGTAGATAGATATGACAAGACACGTTCAAAGAGTAATACACTTAAATAATTTAATAGCTGTATATAGACAAGCGTGTTTGCGCATGAATTGGTGATTTTTTTAAAGTTTGCAAAAGAAAGAAAATATAAAAAAGGATTAAAAAAAACAACAGTTAGAAAAACGAAAAGAAGAAGAATGGAAATATTTTTAAAATAAGAAAAATATTAAAAGAGCACAATAAAACAAAGTAAGAATGAATGAAGAATAAAAAAAGAGAAATGAAAAAGTGATGATAAAATAACCGCAAAGAATGAATCAAATAAGAAGTAAGAAATGGAAAGCAATAAAAGAAATTGGAAAAAAGGG
This sequence comes from Sepiola atlantica, assembly GCA_963556195.1. Lineage (NCBI taxonomy): Eukaryota > Metazoa > Mollusca > Cephalopoda > Sepiida > Sepiolidae > Sepiola > Sepiola atlantica. The sequence continues at coordinate 55,672,035 of OY744523.1, read as the reverse complement.
GGATATTTTTTAAGTGAAGGAAATGAAAGAATGCAAGGTACTTGTATTAATCCTCGTGATGGCTGCCAATATTTTTCTTTGTATTGA
>OY744523.1:55629448-55666948 GCA_963556195.1 Sepiola atlantica | reverse complement strand
TATGATTATAAAACACGGACAAAATTATCAGATTTGTCCATTCAAGGCCGTATTCGCCAGTCAAAATTCATGTGGGTAATTTCAATTTTACGAGGCATTTTTATAGTTATTCTTTGTCTCTCGTATATATATAAGTATATATTTTTTTATTCCTTCTCTCTCTGTTTCTATTTCTCTTTTTCACTCTTTCACTCGTTTTATTCTCAGTATTCTGTTTATTATTATGGAAGAAAGTTAGACACACGGTTGTTTTCTAAAGTTGGGGAAACTCAGTTCCATAAAATAGAGGCATTATGAATTGGTCAAAAATAATAATTACCTAATCTTTCAAAGAAACAGAAAAAACCTGTTCATATCTATCTATCTATCTATCTATCTATCTATCTATCTATCCCTGTATGTCTCTCTGTCGCTGTCTCTGTGTGTCTGTCTGTCTCCATCTCTCTCACTGTCTCTGTATATATATATATATATATATATATATATATATTGTAGCAAGCGCTACAAATGGGCCAAACGGACATCAACAAGCAAATGGTGTTTATTTAAACTCCTTTTCTTTCTCGGCGTTAGTTGATACCCTTTCTTTGTCTACAGAAAGTAAGGTTCTCGTGGGAAACACGCTGGTTGAACACTTCGGCCAATCATGAAACGACACATAAGTGACCACCGCGAGATTTTAGACCCTAATAAATGCGCAACAAGGGTCATCTTTTTCTTTTCTTCTCTTCTGCATTCCAGCCGACAACACACAGAGAAGTAATCGTTCCCCCCAGCTCGATCAAGGAGGGGAGAGGCAAAAGTAAACAGGTATGTAACCATTTTAATTTACCCTCACGAACAAAGAACTCACATCCAAACACACACACACCCCTTACACATTGCCACAAATAGATATACGAGAATTTCCAACATTCGCACGTATTTCGTACAACAATTTATCGCTAACGATCTCTACAAAACAAAGGGCACTATAGTAACGAATTATTCAGATGAACAATTAATTCTTACTAACACCGTTAACATTAGATAAACACGTTGTTGATCGTGAAATGTTTGTTAGTTTATTAATAATATTTCCCTTCTTTTTCTATGTAATACTAATAATGTTTTTTTTCGTTCCTTTGTTTGTTTCCAAAAGTTCAATCTTCGCTATTTTCGGTGTCATACGTGGTCGATTGACCTTCCCAATATTATATATTACAAAGTAAACCAAAAACATAAATTTGTCATTGCATTCCCCTTAAAATAAGTGTAACCCTAATAGTAATATTTATCTCAATTATATAAGGATTCAAAACCTTTAGTTAATCCAGGCCTGTCTATTATAAATGAACGAGACCACGTGGGACCCCCAAATAAATATGGTCCACGAGCGTTGGCATTAGCATTCTTCTCCCAATATCTCTCACAGAACCCATTATTGGTGAACACCGAACGTTTCATACAGACTTTCCGATAGAAATAAACAAAAAAGTCTAACGTAAGCCAATAAACAAACAAAGAATACATAGTGAGATGAGCGAAGGAAACTTAAAACAAATAAAAAAAATAGGTTCAAATGTATGTCTTAAGCGTGCGTAGAAACAACCACCCTAAAAAGAAGTTATATACACATAAATATACATATTTAACTAAGAGGTGAGAGACTCCCTAAGAAATGAGACGTTTCTACTAAATCAAATGTGATTTGTGCACTTATAAATTATTACTTCTTTAAAACAGGGGTTCATGTTGAGAGGTCGAATTTTTAAAAGTCCCTGAAAAAGTAATGTTCCTTCAGATACGAAGTTCCATGCTGGGGGTATGACCGGCTTGAGGTTTTCCGAAATTAATGTTCATACTAGATGCTTGGCTTCTTGGTCAGTAATTTTTATGTTAATATATTGGCAGCTTATAATAACAATTTAGACCTTCTGATGTGGTCCAAGTGATATCTATATATATTCAAGCATAGGGACAGGGGTGGTTATCATGATTTCGGTGTGTCTCACGGAAAGATGGGCGTTTGAGTCCTAAGCTGGAAGACTGTTTTCAGTTGGGCGTGTGTTTTAATTCAGTCGGGATAAGAGTTTTGATTTGCAGGGCTGTTGTTCAGTAGTAGAAAATGAGTATCATTGTAACCTCAAAAGAATAACACTGTGTTTCCTGCTTAAAACTGGAATTGCTTTTTTGTTTAGAGGATACTTTTTCTGCGGCAGAACTAGCAGAGACCACGCCACTGGCACTGCGACCGGTGTCGAAATCGATTATCGCTTTCAAACGAGTACAACGTGTGGACGATCATGGCCTGTGCAGTAAACACACATAGACGCACGTTTATATCGGTATAGAAAGCAGAGAAGAGTAAAAAAAAAAAAAGAGAAAACGTTATGGAAATAGATCTGTGTTTTCCCTTCCTTCTTTTGGTGAACAGTTTCGTACTCGTTAACTTTCTGACGGGGCATATATATATATATATATATATATATATATATATATATATATATATATATATACTAGACCACCCGTGACCCGTTGGGTCAGTTTGTTATATTAGCTATGGAATTCATGTATGTGCGTGACACTTGTGGATGTTATGATTTTTAGATCTCGTTTTGATTTGACGACGCTTGTCATGCCAGCTGGAGTGTTGTTGTCATGGCGACCGCCACCTCGATGTGTCTTGTTTGGGCGATTCCCGACTGCTCAAAAGTGGAATCCCAGGCACTGGGAGGCGTTCTGTGATCGCCACAGTGGCACAAAAGTCGGTAAACATAATCATGTTTACTACCACGAAATTACGGGCTGACTGATCATGTATCGGGATTATTGTGGCGAAAATAGAAATTCAAACAAACACAGTTTGTTGACGCCGGCCGTCAGATTTTCATCTCCGTGTTATCGGTCGTATGTCTACACCTACGTCCGCAGGCTTTTCCATAAAACCAGCTGGCCCAAGCAGACGACAGGAAAGAAATCTGGAATCAGCCAAGAACACAAGAATAGCGACGTTCGGTCCTCCTCAAACAACGACAAAAAAAACCAGCAACTTCAAGTACAAAAATTAAACAATTCAACAACGTATCACGACAATTTCGTCGGCCAAACGCCATTGAATCAGCGACGCTGAACAACAACAACACAACTATTGGCGCTACTGCTACACCGCGTCATCCGACGCCGACATCGTATAACGCAACTATTACTGCTTCTACCACTGCTCGCCTACAGGACATTGTCAACAATTTACTACTACCCACCAAGGCTTCTCGACTGTTGCGACATCCACTCCAATTCCGAAATCCCTTATCGGAAATTTCTTCCCGTTGAATTGTTCTGGAAAATAAACCATAATATTTTCCCAATTTTAATCCTGTGTTGTTCGTTCATTTTTGCTTGTCACCATACGCTTACAGTAATATAACATGGAGAAAACAAAAAAACTATTTGATGAAATTAAATGTAATTGTTGAAAAAAGAATAGATAGATTTCTATGCGTCGTTCTGTTTATTATAATTGTTTTTTTTTTAAATTATAGTTACTGAATTATAAGTGGTTGGCCATACTTATAGGTAAATATGCACTGAACAGGTACCATAATACTTATTATAGTTAAATTCAAATTTTTATATATAATCTTTTAAATGAAATTGTTAGTTTCAACTAACAATTTCATTTAAAAGATTATAAAAATAAAGGCGATTTGAGAAAGGAAGGGGGTACAACCGGCTGTCTCGCGTACGTAACGAAAACAGAGGGAGTAGGAGTGGTGAAATCTGTGAGAGGAAAAGTGGGAGGTGGTTTCGTCACCGCCGCTATTGATATTAATAATGATTGTTGTTGTTTTGTTTGTTTGTTTTTGTTTTTTAAAAGGGTGGAGCTTTTTTGAAACTGCGACAGACTTTACAAAGTCCTGCCGTTGAATGTTTTTAGCCGTGGAGAAAACAAAAAAACTATTTGATGAAATTAAATGTAATTGTTTTATATTTAAAGCGATATAAACATTTCCAGAATGAAAAATTTCATGCGTTCGTTAATAATAAGAGTTCAACGGAATTGGATTAACAGATTGAAAGACGATGCTATTTACGCATGCGCAACCGGATATTGAAAACCGGAAAGCTGAAAGCTGATTGCAAACATACAAGACCCATAGACTTTTAGTAGTATATAGATATATATATATATATATTTACTTGCGTGTTTACACATTGGTCTTTGTTATAGTGTGAATGATACTGCTGGCTGCGAAAATCGAACAAACACACACACACACACACACACACACACACACACATATATATATATATATATATATATATATATATATATATATATATATATATATATATATCAGAAGTACTCGCGAAAAAGGAAGGAAAATGGAACAAGAAACCCACGGAACTTACATACACCAATTTGAGCTAAACACTAAATGCAACTTTCGGAAAATTGAAAACATAAAAAAAATTATCTCAAGCAAACACACTCCGTGTTATTTAATAATGTGTACCTAAATGAAAATATGCTACCTAAATACACACACGCACACTAATATATATATATATATATATATATATATATATATATATATATATATATATATATATATATGTATATATATATATAATACGTCGGGGTATGTTGAAAAGAAATCAACAAACTCCTCGATCACAAGAATGTGAGAGCTAAAATACAAATTGTTTATTCAAACACTATACGTAACATAATACAAAGACGTACCATGCTTTCATTGACATGGATTGACCGTTACGGTTTAGAAAAGTTCGTTTGGAATGGACTGTTACGGCCTTATCTCAGCAGTAAGGATCGATCCATGTCAATGAAACCATGGTACGTCTCTGGAATATGAACAATATAGGTTTTAAATAAATAGTTTATATATATATATATATATATATATATATATATATATATAAACTATTTATTTAAATATATATATATATATATATATATATATATATATATATATATATAGTCTCAGAAGTATCTCAACCATTAAAACTATATAAGGAAAAAAAAAACAACAAAAAAAACCAAAAAAAAAACCTGAAGTCCGAAATCGTTCAGTGGAAAATCACTCATGTAAGTCAATTTAATTTTCACAGTTATTATATTAGTTTGCTTCTAAGATTATTTAAGGGATCATCAGTTGTTTACCATGAAAAACTGTCCCGGGAATTTATATATATATATATATATATATATATATATATATATATATATATATATATATATATTGAAAAACTCGATCCACGATATCAGTTATAGGTAATACTTTATTTCATCTGTTGTTCATCATAATCGTCCGACATAACGTATCATTTTATTTAAAATTCAAACCCATGTTTCGTAAACATTTCTCGTCTTGCCTTGGAGAGAGGTGGAGGAGTCTCTTCACTTATTCATTTTTCATGGAGAAATTCAGTGGTCCTTGAAGTTATGTCCGTGATGATCGCCAGTTGCGTTACAACTTAAAAACTTCGCTCGCAGGTATGAACTCTCTAGAGTCTATCCATAATGATCAGCTTCGCGCCCACATTTTCACACCCGGTTGTATCCACGCACGCAAACATACTTTAACCACTATCGATGATGTATGCGCTAATGTTTAAGGAAAACGCATATTCATCCACACACACACATGCACTTACATACAGATACATAAACTTCAAAGTCTGCTTTACATCTTTGGATATGTATTAAAAAAAAAGCAGCCTCTACTAATACTTTAAATTTACTATGATAATATCCAAATAACCTTGAGTTAGCAATATCATTCTGTTGTTTATTGTTACAGGGTAGAAGAAGAAAAAACGATTTCTCATAATGTTACAATATATAAATATTAGAGTGTTGTGGTAAATATATACTTATATATATAAGACGTGAGTTAACATGAAGCCTAACATATAAACACATATAAACAAACTTGTGACGAAGTAACAAGTAGGTTTAATCGTATATCATATGTAGGATTTGACAACATTTACGTTTAAATAAATGTATCATTATGATATGTATTGTTCTAATATCTGATGTAAAAGTTATTAGAGTGCCGATATGTCATCTTGAATTATTTCCAGTGTCGACATCGTGAAATTAACTTCTCCTTAGGTTTAATAGATGTAGGATAGACTAAGAGACTCTAGGTCTACAATTACTTTCCCTCGATGGCCTATAGTATTTCGACAGAGCTTACTCAGTTTACAATTCGGGTTTTTAAAAAGAAGATATATGGCTATTGTAAAATGGTTTCATCTGGTAACTGGATACAACGTTACTATAAGTAGGTGTGGGACGTAATAGGGGGAAAATTTCAGATTCATGCGAGTAGTATTTTTTGTGTTCATTTATACATAAATAACACTAAACAATCAAACATTTTGAAAATTTTGCAAAATTCAGAAGGTGCAGGCCAATAGTTTTTGGCTATTTTACATTCATGAAAACCCTTTCACAGCCTTAAAATAGTCCTAAATTAAAGTACTATATCAGATGTAACAATCTATATCCATGCATAGCTTTTCAGGATGTTTTAGGACCTGCAATGTCGCATGAAACCACTTTTTCACCGAAAAGTGATGGATTTTGAGTCCCGTGGAGCCCTAACGGCTATTTTTGGCCCGCGCCTTCTGAATGTTGCTAAATTTTCAAAATGTTTGATTGTTTAGTGTTATTTATGTATACATGAACACAAACAATACTACTCGCATGAATCTGAAATGTTCACCTATTACGTCCCACCCCTACTATAAGCGGAAACATTCGGAATAGCTGTTTATGGATTACTATATGTATAAAACAACGGAAAGAAAGGAAGGGAGATAAAAGCAGACAGACACTTTATATATTTCTATGTCTGCTAATTTTTCCTATCTATCTATCTATCTATCTATCTATCTATCTATCTATCTATCTCTCTCTCTCTCTATATATATATATATATATATATATATATATATATATATATATATATATATATATATATATATATATATATGCCTGCTCTAACATTATTACAGTCATAAATATATACGTTTAAATCCACCCTGTTTATTTTAAATACGACATAATAACCTTATCAGTTGTTATCTCTTTCTCCATTGCCACCCATCAACTTATAATAATAAACCTACTCGACCTACTTTTACTCTTTTATTTAAATGTAATCGACAATACCCCTACTACATGCTTGTTCTTATTACTCTTATTTACCGTCAATATCGAACTTTCTCTCGAACTTTATTCGATATCTTCAAACTTATACTCAAGTTCGTCTACAATCACCACCCATGTAATACCTGCTGTGTACTTGACTCGGTCTTGTTAACGAAGATCAATGAATAACACGCTTATGAATAAGATGAACAACAAAATGTATTTTACACATCAAATTATTACAGAAAATAGCAAAGCTAAAACAGCAGCAAATGCGTTTAACAAATTGCTTATAATTAATGTTATTCGCTATACATTTACTTTCCTATTTATTTGACTCTAAACAAAGGCCTATTGGCTAAGATCAAAATGTACTGTATGTTCTGATACTGCACTTCATATTTTTTCTGTTCTTAGTCAATAAAGGAGAAATACTTATAGACTGAAGTAATTTAAATTTTTGTCCCAATCCAGAGTATCCCTTTGGATTTTCCCTCCACATTAAAACATACCTTCTATCTAACTCTGCCTTTGAGAGGAGGCAAGTAAATAGGGACTCCCAACTAAGGACAAAGTTCTGCAGAATGTCGGGTTTTAATATGGAAAATCGAGTTACTCCCAAATAGGCACTGACGACTGGGAACAACATTTTTATAAATGCCTGATCTAAGAGGGTATTTATTTTTCGGACTGAAAAAAGAAGAATTACTATATTTTTAAAAATGGCATTTTGTTTATTTGCATGTGTGTTTGCTACACGTTTTGACAAAAAGTTTTAAATAGTAGTGTATATGACGTTGGTTTTAACTATGATGTCGACGAGGATCAATGCGTTTACAACGCACATCTGTAGCGTTAGTAATTAGTGAATCAAAATGTATGTATCTTACTAAAACATTATCCCGATGCAATGGGTGCTGGTCGTAGTACGTGTTAATCAAAGGGCGAAACCTCCGCTAACTTTCTCTTATTAAAACGGACATTATACCCTGAAATAATTGTTTTCATGACACAGACAAAATGACATGAGCGAAATAAATAATTCATAAACAAAGCTACATAATGTATATATATATATATATATATATATATATATATATATATATATTCGTATCAGGGTTCGAACAATGTGACCGCATGGATTGTCTCCGCCCATACTGATGATTGCAAGTTTGGCATGAGACACATGTGTATATGCTTTTATTTTGAAAATAATATTTATTTATGAAGTATTATTTAAAGCTTATGCAAGATAGAGCACTTTAAGTAAAGTTGACAAGAAGCCGTCATTCTGCGTAATGTATAACTATAGACCCAACTTGCTGGATCGCCGCCGTGTTAACTATTTAGATGTTAATTTACTTCTCATTTCTTGACAATACGTTGGGAGCGGCTACTGAGCCAAACATGATTTTATTATCCGGTTTCGAACCGTGTGACGAGCAGGGATTGTCTCCTCTCATACTGATGATTGCAGGTTTGACATGAAACGCATGTGTATATGGGTTTATTTTGAAAATAATATTTATTTATTAATAATTATATATATATATAGAGAGAGAGAGAAAGAGAGTTTATCAACATACAGCTGTTACGCTAGATCACGGTTCCTTAGTGTGACAAGAAATGGCGTTTCCAACTTGGAGTTGAAACCCGATTGCATTTGAGGGGCTCGATAATCAAATGGTTATTATTAGAGGTGCTGTAATTTTAAGTTGTTTGGATTACATCAGCATGTGAAGATTTCACCCCGAATAGGATATTTAGAGTCAAATGATGTAGACTCAGGAAAGTCCATTTATACTTGATTCAATCTCTAAATTTTTGTTTTTATTTTGTAACTATTTAAAAGTGAAAATAAATGTGTACATTGAATATTATAGAACACCCACATACTGTATATTCACACAGAGACTCGAAACTCGGACGCCGAATCACCTTTATATTTTATCAGTAGTGAAATGATTTATCCACTGCACCGACAAATTCGTCACTAATAGTAGACTAAATATAGCGCTATATGTAATTTCATTGTTTATATATTTGTTTATAAAGCTACCAGTAATCAAGAGGAATCTATTATATAAAAAAAGCTAATTACTTTTACACTTAAAGGAATCTTTATTTCCTCTACAAGATCATATATAAATAAATAAATAAATAAATAAATAAATATATATATATATATATACATATATATATATATATATATATATATATATATATATATATATATATATATATATATATATATATAGAGAGAGAGAGAGAGAGAGAGAGAGAGTGTCAGGTTGTATATGAAAAGAAATCAAATAAAGTGCTCGATCATATGAGAGAGCTAATATAATTTATTTAGATACGGTATATTACATATTTCAGCAATGTACCGCGGTTTCATATAAAAGGGCAGATTTAGACATCTTTAGCAATGTATATTACATATATTACATTACTAAAACTTACTAAAGATATCTAAATCTGCCCTTTTAGATGAAACCACGGTACATTGCTGAAATATGTAATATACCGTATCTAAATAAATTATATATATATATATATATATATATATATATATATATATATATATATATATATATATATATTCATCCACATACAAACTGTTTCGCTGTATCACAGCTCTTCGGTGCGGCTACCAGTTTCGGTCGCATATTTTTGCTAGCCTAGAAGGATGATATCATAGCGAACGAATAGATATCATACTGACCCCCAAAGGAGGAGATAATGACTGAGAGGATGGTATCATAACGAACGGCCCCACCCATCAAAAAAGAAGGACTTAATGCCTGTGAGCATGATTTAATGACAACAAAACAGATAGTAACTATCTCGCTCCTCTAACGGAGAAGATAATCATGTAAGGACTGTATTATTAGGGACGAATATATACTATAATGCTACAAAAGAGAAGCTAATACCTGGGAGGATCGCTTAATGAACGTAGAAGGAGACTATGACTGTGAGTATGGTATCATGGCAACAGAACACATAACATTACTCCCATTACTAACAAAAAGAAGGTTCATTCCTGGGAATATGATCTCAAAACAACAGAACAGGGACTACATTATCTCCTCCCACAAAGAACTATATAATACCTTGGAATAGTACCCCCCCCACTCACACATTTAAAAACGACGGTCTTATGACAACAGAACCGATACTACACTAGCCACCCTATTAAAAGATAGTACAATAATAGATTAAATCATCTGTTTTATTTATTTAAAAATGCCTAACCATAAAAATATGATTTTATTTTCCTTAGCCTTTATCAGTAATCCTCTACGATGCCCACTTCCCACTTTCAAGTTTTTTGCCCTAGGCTTCTTCCAAATTGCATTCATCTTGGAAGTACACCACCCACTCTCAAAACTTTATCGCCCGTTTTCTTTTTTCTCCTACTTAGATCGCACTCCTCTTTAGAGATTGAGCTGCTTGTTTTCGGTTCAGAACAAACCAGAAAACACTGGGCGGCCTATTATTTAGAAGGGGTGAGGGCGAGGGCTTACTAACCATTGTTTTGCTTTTTGTACTTTCCACACTGCCCGTTTTATTCCGATGAAATCTTTGTATAGATGTATATTTATGAATAATAACATTTGAAATCAATTTGAGGACATCTTAAGTAAAACGAGCACTAGCGTAAATGTAGTATTGTGATGAGTGAGATGATTCTAGTTAAGAGTAGGATAAACATTGTTATCATTATCGACCAAGGATGCCCAATGACACACATTCTTCCTACACTTTTTATTACCTACTGCCTAATTTGTTTAAAATGTAATTTTTGTAAATATTTTCTGAAAATAAATAATTCAATGTGGAGTATCTGTTCTCAGAATATAAGCGATATAAGACTTTTTAATATCAACAAATTATTGCGTATACAATAAGAAAATATGAAAATGCAAAATACAAATGTATATTACAGAATATTAATTTATTAAAATCTGTTTAAAAAAAAATATGCAAATTATGAATACACAAAGCTGATTGAGTGTTTGCAGATTACTTGATCTACAGTATTTAAAAAGGGTACATGTGTAACCTGTTTTGATGTTAATATAATAAGTGTATGTGAAAAATATTTCGCATTTATTCATTTATATATGTATATATATATATATATATATATATATATATATATTTATATTACATAGTAAATATAGGTGTACGTAATATACTATATATATATATATATATATATATATATATATATATATATATATATATATATATATATATATATATATATATGGTTGTTATTGTTTATACTGGCGATTTTTTTTTAGTATTTTTTTAACTTCCTAAGCCTAAGCATAATATATTTATTATTTAATTTACGTAGCAATGCTGATGACGGCTTATATCCAAGACACGGACCCATGGATTTTTTTTATGTACGTAAATTTATATATATATATATATATATATATATATATATATATATATATATATATATATATATATATATATATACGTGTGTGTGTTTAACAAAGTGCACACCAAACAAGGCATGTTGCCACTGTAGACGTAAGGGGCTACTGAGAATAAAGGTGAAAGTTTTGGGGTCATCTTAAGTTAGGAGCTGTTCAGCGAGATGCTTGTTCACATTAGTTTTAAATTCTTGCATGTCGGTACAGTCTGGGAAGCAGGGAGATAATTCCAGAGGCCGACAGCACGAGGAAAGAAGCTATTGGAGTAGAAGGTTCTCCGATGTCTGGGGACCTCTCCATGAATGGAGGGGATTTAGCTGATTGTCGAGTTGTCGAGCGTACTAACATCAGGGGGGCACATGCGCAGCTAGTTCATCGGAGTACATTCCATTAAAGTAGTTCTAAACAACGACAAGGTTGCAACATTACGGCAATGGGACAGGGGCTTGAACTTATTGGATAGTGAGGGACTTATAAGATTAGGACCTATTTTTTGTCTAATAGGAAGAGACTAGTGTATGGTGCACCAGCCAAGAGGTGACAACACTCTTCCATGCATGGGCGGATAGTGGCTTTGTATAGATATAGGATACTGTCAGGTGTAAACAGTTTTCTGGTATGGTAGAGGAAACCTACTTCCTTTGCAGCAGTCTTGGCAATGTCTTCTCTATATTTGTTCACACTCATGTTACATGTGAATGTTAGGCCGAGGAGTTTAAACGTTGGACTCTCAGGTAGGATGTTATTTTCCATGGAAATCGGTAGTTGAAGAGTTTTATTGTAGTTGTTGAAGGAAAAAAAGCTTTGTCTTAGCAGCATTAAATGTTACCAACCATGTATGACCCCATTTCACTACAGACTGGAGGTCCTTTTCTAAGGATTCTGCCATTTCCTCGGATATGTGTTTGTCCGTTTTGCCCACATGACAGGAGTAGAACGTTGTGTCGTCAGTAAATTTTCCTATCTATAATATCATCAGGGAGGTCGTTTATTAAAATCAGGGACAATAATGGTCCCAGATCGATCTTTGGGGTACACTTGCAGTAATGTTGTGTCGACTAACGGCCCTCAAGGACAACCTAGATCTTTTAATTGGTTAGGAAGGATCTAATTATATCAAATATTCGTACAGTAATACCATATCAGTTGATTTTCATGACTCTAACCCTAACCAGACCCTGTCAAAGGATTTAGATATATCAAGCGCCACCGCACTAGCTTAACCTGCTTTGTCCAGTATACGCGTTCAAAGATGACTGTTTGGATATCCGCAGTAGACCGTGCTTGCCTAAATCCATATTGAAAGAAAGATGTGTAGTATTAACGAAGTAACGGACTATCGCTAGATTGATTAAAGATTCAAAGATTTTTTGCGAGAGTAGATAGATGGAGCGATAATTCTGAGGGTCAGTTCAATCCATGGAATTCTTGAAGACTGGTACCACATATGCAATTTTTCAGCTACCAACGAAGCAAAGTGCAACCAGGCATTTGTTGTAGAGTTTAGAAAGGAGAGGGGCCAATTTAGCAGATCATTTCTTAATTTATATTACTGGTATAAGATCAAGGCGCAATGCTTTGGAGGTGTGAAGGTTTTTTTTAATGTCACTGATATGAGATACAGTGATTACCAGGTCATCAAGTGTGGCTTCAGTCCGCAATGAGAATTTTAGGAGAGAGTGTTTTTTCGAAGCGAAGCGCTGGGCAAGTAGTTCAGCCTTATCGATTGCCGTGCAGACGGCATCATCGTAACTTGAAGAGGGGAATTGTTGACTGTCCATAGTTCACCACACTATTGTAAATTTTCCAGAAATTCTGAGTACCTAATTTCTGCGACTGAATGCGTTATCTGGTCATCTCTGTATACTTTAATTCTAATTCACCTATCACAGTCTTACAATTTTTCTAGAGGCTATAAATTTCTGTCTATTCGCAGTTGATTTATGGCGGCTGAATTTGCGGAATGCGTGATGTCTCTGCGCAATCTAATCTGCACATTCTGAAGTAAACTATTGAGAACAGTGGGGTTTTCTGCAGAATTAACGCATGGGAACATGTACATCAATGACTTCTTTAACTGATTCGGTTAACTTATTTGCGTACTGATCAATAGTGACGGAAACAGTTTCACTCCATTGTAGTATCTCGTCGTTTTGAGCAACAGCTTGTCAGCTTCATGACAGGATTTTAGAGTGATATCAATTATTACCACAAGGTGATCAGCGTTCCCGAGCGGAATATAAGTATTCATCACACAAGCCCCAGGCAGTAGGGTCAAAAACAGGTTGAGAAGCTAGACTTGCTGGTTTACACGATCAGAGAGAGGGGTCGAAAAACGACAGTCTGAGAGAGGAAGTGTGCAATGGAGAAACTATATGTGGAGTTACCAGCTGATGTTTAGTATACTGATTTGTAGATAAGCATAGCAACAGACTAGTAGAGATAATAACATAAACACATATGTAATGCAGTAAAAGCTCACCCGATATTACATTGATTCAAACGATTAAGGTCGTTGGACTCACCCGAAATATAGGTTCTGCTTTATAAATGTGTTTGTGTTCATATCTCTGCTAGTCTGTATCTACTATCCACTTTATCACATGATAAACGTTTTATTTTGTCTGAAATTTTATTTCATATCTTAAACTCACTCAACCATCAATATATATATTTATATATATATGTATATGTATATATATATATATATATATATATGTATATATATATATATATATATATAGAGAGAGAGAGAGAGAGAGAGCGAGAATCATCGTAGGTTCTATTTTAAAGATATACATTATATATTTATCTTCTTGTTCTTTATATATATATATATATATATATATATACGATTAAAAGTAGTGTGCTTTGGTACGCACGTGTACGTTATGAATATATATATATATATATATATATATATATATATATATATATATATATATATATATTAGAAAAAAAATAACTCAAGCCAAACAATCCAGTCATTTTCGTTATAATTTATTTTCTCTCTCGAGGACAATAGTCACCAAACATGTTTGTAAAGTTAGTGATTTCTGAATGTGTCTTACAAGCACGTACTTATTCTCGTCCTGACGAGAAGAAATAAATTATACCGATAAATGACTGGATTGTTGGTATCAGTTATTTCTTTTTAACGTCTATGATTTCTCTGTTTTTACATTGAGCTCTTCGACTGTAGAATTCATAGACAAATTATTATCGCTCTCTCTCTCTCTCTCTCTCTCTCTCTATATATATATATATATATATATATATATATATATATATATATATATGTGTGTGTGTGTGTGTGTGGGTAGACATATACTGATTCTAATAATAAATATTTTATTATTATCTACATTATATATAAGGCAGTGGCATAGGATAATATATATATATATATATATATATATATATATATATATATATCATATGCGATTATGTTTATTTTATTACAATTTTAATTGTGTCATATCAAGGCTTTCTAAAATATATTTAATGTCTTATTTGGTGGGTTGTTTGATGTGCACATTCGTGTCCGTGTATCTACCTCTCTTTCCAAAAGGAAAATATGAGAGTGACATAGTGTGTATTAAAACAGATACAAATGAACGCATCCAGGCTTAATGGCAACAGGTCAGTCCAGGGAGAGGGGAATCTTTTCATCCATTGACCCTGAGATAAACGATTACACGTAAAACGTTAAAGTTCAGAAAAAAGTAGCAGGGTTAATGTCATTATCGTCTGACCCCAGTTAGCTTGTCGACGACCTTAAACGATCACACACACACACACACACACACACACACACACATATATATATATATATATATAGAGAGAGAGAGAGAGAGAGAGAGAGAGAGAGAGGGAGAGAGAGAGATCCTTCATTCTATAATAAAGACCACTGTGTATTGATTCATATACTAGTGTAAACTCTCTATCAAAGATGATGGGAAAATGTGTGCTTCGTCAGTGTTCAACCTAATATTCATATACAGTCATACAACTACGTCAGTACTTTAATTTTTCATATATAAATTATTATTATCATCATTTCTGATCACCTAGAGAAGAAACCCCCAAGCATTGACTTTTCATTAAGAGTGGTGGATTTTTTCCGCATTCATTTCAGGCCGCGGTGATTGTCTGACTTTATTTCTCGCTTCCTCTAACCACTTCAAGCTGTTTCGTTTGGAGGTTAGGAAAAGGTACATTTTTGAATCCCTAAATTTCGTGTGACGGGAAGAATTTATATTTATTCATGTACAAATAATACACATTTGTCTTTCTCTATAGACTTGAG
Source organism: Sepiola atlantica (assembly GCA_963556195.1). Classification (NCBI taxonomy): domain Eukaryota; kingdom Metazoa; phylum Mollusca; class Cephalopoda; order Sepiida; family Sepiolidae; genus Sepiola; species Sepiola atlantica. Next base: position 55,651,017 of record OY744523.1, on the reverse strand, counting down.
GATAAACAAATAAAATCCGCCCGTCACACATAAGTTAGCGAGTAAAACCCGTATCTTTCTCTAGCTTTTGGACGGAATCATCGCAAGTTATAAGGGGAAGCGACAAAGCAAATAGCAAGTCAGGCAAACCCGTTCGCCTGAAATCAAATAAGAAGGAAATCTTCAGCTTTAAATCAAAAGGTCAACGGCAGTTTATATATTTTATATAATGTGAAGATTTTCTTTTCTATTGGCTTGTGATTTTAGTGCCGTGGATAGAAGCTCCGATCCTCGATAAAATCCTCGATATTTAATCTCATCTTAGAGCACTTGTCTACTTAGACACATCAAAAAGCTGTGATACAACGACACAGTCTGTATGTTGATAACTATATACATATCTGTGTGTGATAATATAAAACAATTCTTTATATAGTTCAGATCGATTCATATAAGAATTAATTTCCAAATTTAAATAAAGCTCAATATTCAATATTTAAACCCTTTAAAAGTTATTTCAGAAATTGCAACAGAACTATAAATAAATAAAAGGGCATATCAGAGTTATATTATCCTGTGATTTAATGTCAATTTCGGAGCAAATTTTAGAAAATTTCAGAGAATACTTAAACAAATTCTTGTTACTAAATAAGCATCCGCGTCTTCAGAATCTCTTGACAGATTGAAGACGGTAATTTACAGAAAAAAGCAAAAGGAACACCGTTTCATATTATAGGAGTTATTAAATACCCTTTTTCAAATAAAACCGTTGTCAATCGCAGACATAACTAATCAGCAACAAATAAATCTTCAAATTCAGGGGAGATAATCACTTATAAAAATCTGTGCTAGTATGAACTAAGCGAGGTGGCCAACTGAGTCTTAGAATCTATTCAGTTAATGGGAAGTAACTTACATATATCATATTTTACACAAAGAAACCCAACCCCAAAACACGGATTATTATCTCCTCTTCTTCTGTTTTTTTCTTATTGCTATTTTATCTTTTTCGCTTTCTTCTTCATATCGTTTACTTATTTATTCCTCTTATCTCCTCGCCTTATCTTATCTTCTTTCCCTTACACGTAACTAAAACGATTATGCAAAGCGGGACGGTGATAAATGAACAAAAACTTATGTTGGCTACTCACGGTTTCCGATGGATACTGCACCCCATAGACCGGTATTGTCTTGGCCTTCGGGGCTTGATTTAGGTCGGTATATGGGTCTGTCCTGTGCAGTTCTAGGAGGTCTACCCTTCCAGGCTTCGTTTCCACTCTTTGCGGAGGAGTAAGTTTATTGCTTACTGCCTGAGGCGCCCTTACCGGAGAATGCCGACGGGGCTGCCCAGGCAATTTTTAATGGTCAGAGTGCTCACCTCTTGGGCGCTGGCTTTTCAAACCCCACTTTCCCGACTCGACCTTGGGTCACATCTTACTTGTGGGAGTAAGATAAAACTGGCTTTGTGCCTAACTCAGAGTAAATAAATACTCACGGTTTGGTGTTATTTCTCGCAGGCTTGACTATTTAACGAACTTGAATGACATCGAAGGTAATTAAGATATGTATAGGAATAAAATATATATTCAAATATTGTATGTATAAACCAATAACCTGAATGCAAAGAAATAAGACACGCCCCCCCCCCCAAATTCGACCATGATCACATTTTGTACAAGTAGTGGCTAAAAAAATAATAATAAGTATCATGCCGTTATCCAAACAAGTCCCGCAAAGTTGACCTGAGATTAACCAAAGAAAGGAGATTACCAATATGTGTTATGTTAGGTATGTGTATAGGTTTATATGATTGTATGTACAGAATTCAGTACGAAACTAATTAACCGATCATTATGAATTTTAGGACACAGCTGCTAGGCATAAGATATCGTAATGTTGGCTGAATTTATTTGAATTTATTTTTATGCAAATAGGTGAAAAGGAAGTGGAAGCTTGTCGTCAACATTCAGATACTTCCTAGTTTTGTACAATTTTAACAATATGTATTAGCCATCAATTAATAAATATTCCCAACATTACAATTTCTTTGTTGTATTTTAAAGGGGTTTCACGTAGCATAATATGGGCACAACCTCCCATTTAAAAATGCAAATATACCAAATTGTCATTGAATTTGATCTGTACTCAACACCAATAAAGCAACATTCACGGAATTTAAATTTATTTTTAAGACTCCTTATATCCTAGATATTTCTAGAATGAAAATAATGTAACGGATTTTGATCACACTTGGAATAAGAATCCTAGACATAAGGTTTAGTATCATTATATATTGATTTTAATCTTCATAATTGGAAATAAAAGTGAAGCAAAACTGTTAAATTCTGAGAATATATTTTACCCGTCCTGTAACGGATATTCTTCTAGGTCATTATAAAAAGAACTAGTGGTTCTGTGATCTCTAATTTATGTAGGTTAGATTACAAAAAGAACTACATTAATAAAGAAGATATTGCAACACGACAAAAAGGGAAGTGGGTGGGATTGACGGTCGAGAGTCGTTCGTTTGGTCTATTCACTAAACTATTTGCAATCACCACATTCAATCTATGGGCTAACTTACTTAAAATATCCCAGATGGTTTCGATGAATTTTATTTGCTAATAAAATCTACTCAAACTATATCAACCACATTATCTCAGTAAAATTATGAGGGCCTAATTTTTCCAAATTGAAGGCCACAACAGGGAAATCATTGCAACTCTATTTTTACCAACAAACCAAAACACAAAAGATGAGTAGTTTATTCTTTTTTCTTTATTTTTTATCGTCGTTCGGTGTAGGAGTATTTTTTTCCGTTGATCTACGTCATAGCTTACCACTTGTGGCGATCTTGTGATTACCAATTGTCGCCATACTTCGAAATGAACCGTATTCATAGAAACAAACGACTTATGACCGAACCTCAAACTATCCTTATATCCCTAATAAAGCGTTGTTGAATACCATAAACTTGGCAGGAAAAATCGGTGTTGGTAGACAAAGGAAATACAGAATATATAAGTCAGATATCTCTACTATGCTTATTTAAAGATAATTGCCATTCTTGTCTTTATATTTTCCCTTGCCGAAAGAAACTTAATCTCAATTTGAACGTGTGCTATAGTTTTTGCCAGATCTCTTTTATTTCATCTACGTATAAATATGATTAAACTTAACATCAAGTGTCCCACTTTTGACGGTCATATGAAAACTCTTAAGTTTACACTCAGGGATTTTCCCACAAAATTTCAGTTCTGTACTGGAGGAGTATCAATCAACAGAGAAAGTAAAATGTGACTAGCGGAACGTGCCAGTAAATTAACGACGTGATCAACGATGAATAACATGTTGAAGTGGGTATTAATATTCTTATTAGCAGTCAATATGTTGAATTACATTGTAATGTCAAAATCTCTGGCGTGTCGGACTGCTATCTGTCTTCTTTCGGCCACATTGTCCGTGGTCACAATCTCCATCGTCTACTGTCCCTGGCTGTTTCCTCGCAAGCTGAAATCAAGTCTTTTACACACAAAATATAACAAATCTTCTAATTAGTATGAGCCATTTATTGGTATTAGCTTGTCGACACTGAATCAGTTACGTCGTAATGGAGAAAGAAGCTTACGCTAGTTAATTTCCTAATTACTTCTAAAGGAAGGAAGAGGGGGACATCGCCTGGCTATCAGTTTTGGGGATCCGAAATCCCCTAGCTTATGTAATCGCTACATGGCTAAAGCGTGTTGATTCGTCTGCTTCCAAGTCCAAACTGAAAATCTCACTGCCGTTTTCCCACCTGGAAAACTGTGACGTCACGAAATTTCGTGATCGACGCAAAGGTGTGACCTAACCCCTCGAGCTCGAGGTCTCGTCAACTGTCCCCGCGAATCGTGAGAACACATCGCACCAACATTGCACGAGATTACTCCGTTACAAATCGCGCAAGTTAAGCGATCTCACTGTACGTCCATCACCCATACGTCCCATTATATAATATATACACAAGTCTATAACATATACTGCATTACAGCAGTAAGATCATCGATGCAATAATCAAGAAAAACAATTTATATCTCATATGATTTACCCCACTGCATAGGTTAATTAGAAGAATCAACACCACTGGGATATCCTAGTGTTATAGATTTTCCGACTCATGTCGCTAATCAATATAGTGCCCGTTCTGCCATAAGGAAGGTTACACTACCTTTGACAATTTTTGAAGAGTGGGTAGACATATGTTGAAATTTAAAATTATCTGAGACATGCAAACTGAACGGTCGCTACACTAAGGATTACCAAGAAAACCAGAGTATTTAATACCCTTGCAACTTCAATGGATCTCAGAAACATCGACTAGCGGTACGCCATCATATGCCGAAGAAGTAGGCACAAGGGTCGTGAGAGTGGAGCAACTCATGTTGTCCATAGTACGAGTTAACATCTTTTGGAGTTCCTTGATTATTAACTGCTTAATCTGCACAAGTAATAAATATCCCACTTTTTTTCAATTAAGATTCTAAATTATCTGTAATTTGGATCCGAATTTGTCTGGGATATATCTAAGAAAATGGTGACTCTTATGGAATTGACGCGAGACGATTTGATACACGTAACAGTAAAGGTGACCTCCTTACCTCGAGTATCATATCAGTCAAGTATTACTATTAAGGAGGGGTTAAATCTGTGTCACAGGGTTTCAGACTTTCACATAGTTGTAAGTAAATTGACTGAGTTAAAATATGAACTTTTGGCAGACCTTCGAGAGAATTGTCCCGACAAACTTTGAGGTCTGCTATGGGTTCGATTAGATATTCCCGTTTCCTTTGCCAGTGAACACCATTATAAACGCGACTGCTTTATTTTCATATATTTTTAGAAAAGTTTGATTGATCCTTAATCCAACGAATTCTCTTACTAAATGTCCGTATTGTTCTGAACGACAGCTCACATCGGATTATGACAAATTAAAATAAAACAATTAATGGATGCGTAGAAATCGACACTACTTCATCTATCTTTCCAAATACAAGGACACATTGAAAGTGGTTTTGTCCAACTACAACAATGACTTTAAGGATTTGATTAGTGTGGTGAGATATTTACAGAAAATAAATCTGTATGATGATTACATCCGAATATTTAAAGCACAAGAAAGAGAGGGCATACTTGAGGGCATAGAATTTTGACCTGAAAAGTATAAGAATAATATCTTGATCCTCCATAGGCAAGTTATTTAAACTTCGTTTTGTTTGAAATTGTTCTTTTCTATTAATTATTTCCCTTACTCTGGTGTTAAATTCGCAGGTAGCATGATTAAATTGGCGTTTCTCTTCAAGATTAACTTATATATTCTTCTGGCTCATATCAGAAAAACATTACTGATTACCCGCCTGGAGGAAGAATACGATAAATATAAGTTATACTATACCATGGCGATCTTTGTATGTTATGCTAAATTGTATCCTAAAATCTAGCGTTGTAAGGTTTCCACTCGATTTTACCAATATGTTATTGTATCAAACTAACCTAGCAAGTTGGCGAGTTTTTACTCACAAGTATCACAGATGATTATGGACAAGCGAATTGTCTCTATAGTGTGGCAACTTTACTTGTAACAGAGAAAGATAAAACCTTACTCAATTAGAAATTAATATGATGCGGGTAAAATAGAGTAACATACCCCTTGAATATCGCCTACTACAACTGTAGTCCTAAGTTGACCACCAAGAGAAGTACCCTGCCAGATCATTCTAGCATTGTCATTCCAATTCAATGTGTTTACCTGTAACAATCTAAATTCGTCTCTTTGTACAGCAGTTGGGGGAGTTTAGAATGAACTGGGATGATGTGGTCTCAAAGGAACTAGAGAAACTATGCGTAACTCTTTCTAAAGAACTATCACAACTTGACTCTCTTAGTTTTCCCAGGCAATGGCTTAATAAAGGTACACCTACTGTTATCATTCTGTTTTGTAATCTGTCTAGTAAGGCATGTGGGCTTGCAGTATACGCTATTCAAGAACGTACATCGTGTCTTGTATTTGTTAAGCAAAATGTAAGCGAAAACCCTGCCAACACTAGACGTGATTTCAACGTGTTAGCCATTAACTGCCTTTGAGTGTGACTAGAGACATATGGTGATGTAACCATTGAAAATGCCTACGTGGCAGTTGACACAGAAATTATATTGTCATTACTACTTGCAAATAACTGCGGTCAGATTTATAGGCATTTTTCGAATGGAAGCTAAGAACTTTACACAACCTGGCCGTAAATTACCGATATATCCCCACTGATCAAAATCTAACTTAAAGCTTTTCAAATTGATAAATATGACTGACTGTTACTTAATTTATTACTAAACTTTAAAAGACTAATTCTGTCTTTTATAATAATAATTCTGTCTTTTATAATAAAAATAGGCAACGACATTTCTCCTTGGGAGAATCGACTTATTAAGTAGACTTGTTGATAAAGTGGTATCGCTGATGGTGGGAAGTTTAAGCAGATGGTACCTGTAAATGTAGGGTGCCTAATTGTCTCCAAGAAAAGTGCCGCCCTAAACGAATATACAGTTTAGTACACTATAAAATTTCAGATTTGGGCGAACATTTGTCTATTCCATTTCAGCTTGACACAAAACCGCTAAAGACAATTCCTTTAACAACTTTCTTCCATATTTTCCACTTTACTACCAACCAGTTTGTGTGTATATCAAACTTTTCTGTTGTATTTTATTTGTCTGTCTGTTGCTTTAGACGACTAATCGGGTGGTCGTAAAAATCCTGACATTTTGCCAAATACATTTTCTTTAGCGATTTTGTTTCAAAAAGGCGCTAATATTTACATAAATAACAGCACTCATCCAGCAGTCGAATCACTTTTTAAAATTCCTTTTAAATCCGACTCCAGTTAAGTAAATTATTTAGAGCGAAATAGGTATCACTCCCAAACAACAGGTTTGAGATAAATCACTAACGGTTACAATTGATACAGCCTCGGTAGATGAGTATCTTTATTACAAAAGGCTATTGACTAACAAGCCTCATAGTTTTGGAATTCCACGGACAAGGCAGCCATCATGGTGTAATAACTGCATTGAAGAAAGTACGGCTGTCAATATATTGAATGCCCCAAGACGGACAAGTCGTGAAGCGGGTCTTATCTGAATGTGGCTTGTGCAAAGAATACAGTGTTTCTATGTTTTAAATACTCACACATGACCAATCTACCTAAACAACCGGCGAAAATAAGGAAAGCCTTTTATAACATCATGCTTTTTTATTTTATCAACCGGTGTTCATCTAAAATAACGTATTTAACAAAGTTTGGGGGAAATATAAACTCCAAGGATGGTAAATGTACATTGAACTTGCATAGTAAACTAAACATTTGAGGTTTATTTTTACTATTGAGTTACCACGTATAAAAGAACATTCGAGAATACGAAACAATGAGATAATAGGATTGACAGGTGGATGATGATGAATACTATAAAAGCATTGACAATCTCTGTATGCACCCCACTCAAAACAGCGGCCGACTCAGAAAACACCATTTTTCTTCCTTTGTAAGAAATATCGGTCATAGCATGTGAGAATTAAAAGACAAATAAGGAGGAAGCAAGAAGTAAGAGGCTGCGGAAAGTCAGACCCAAATCCCCTTCCTACCTTCCAAAGTTTGTTAAATGTTCGGAAATTCATAAACTTCTACATTCTAATCATATTCCATGAAAAATGCCAGTATACTGAAATCATGCCCTTAATAGGGTTAAGATAAAAATTCATATACACTAAATGTACAAAAGCAAGGAAATTCCCAAATTTTTACACTTTTATTGTCATTAAGAGTATACAATATAAATCTCTATGCATGAGTGGATGAAGTGTGTGAGTGCGCTGAAGAAAAATGCCTACCAGTAAAATACATACCCTGTTGTGTTCGCATACCCTTAATGACAATAAAAGTGTAAATATTTGGGGATTTCCTTGCTTTTGTACATTTAGTGTATATGAATTTTCATCTTAACCCTAATAAGGGCATACGATTTCAGTATACTGGCATTTCTCATGGAATGTCACTACTTTTGTAAAGGCTATGCCTGGTCATTTTAAAGGTTTTTTGGAATTTTCTTGAGAACTAAGGTATATGGTAAACTGAAATTAAAATGCCATCAACTAGACCCTAGAACCTCTATCTCTGCCAAAAATCAGCTGAATCCACCAAATAGTTGATGAGATACAGGGTGACACATACGTACGTACGTGCGCATGTACACACGGATAACACAAAATCATGCCTAACCTTTCTGGATCTCTGGGTTGCCTTGACTAATGATCCTGAAATTCTACACACTTATAGAACCTATCTAATAAATATTTTGTTCCAAGTTTTTAACTAATTTGGTTTATTGGTTTTTGAGTTATGATTGATCAAAGAAATGAGATTTCCAGCATAGGCCATTTTTGAAGTCTTTAAGGGATATAGCGCTATCGCGCCTCCCTTGATTTACTAACACTCCAGCTTCAGTCGCCACCAGGACAATTATTTATATCAGTTCATGCTATTTACAATAAATATTCATAAGAATTTTGTGTGTCCATCCTAAACAGTCGGGTTTGTATTAAATACTAGTGGCGCCAACTTGTTAATGATAAAGGCATTATCATAAGATAAAGTCTATCCATACTAAATAATTGAGTATGCATGTTCATTTCGGCTATCGCCGTATGCGTTTGCATGTATGTGAACGGGATAGATCTGAATATGTTTGCATATGTATAAGTGTACTTGTTTTGCCAGTGAGTTAGTGCCTGCATGAACTGTGTATATGTTTTCGGTGAGCGGTGTGTGTGGGTGTGTTTCGCTAGGCGTACAAAAGTCCGTGAATGTCTCTCATCATACTTGCGTCCTTGCCGAGAGCCTTTTCGTCCCAAAGGGGCTAAGCAAGATTATGTCGTTCGCACATGTGTGGTCTTGGAAGAAAATAGGAAAAAAGAATAAAAACACGCGAGATTTGGAAGTGAATATCTTCTCTGTTTTGATTGGCTGAAAGAAACTGCTGATTATAGGTTTTGTCCAATTGAGAGTTTATACGTAAAACAACCCTAACTGCCGCTGCTGCCTCCAACAAACTATCCACAATAAATATCGTTCGTTTTTTATTTATGCTTCAGCGTTCTTCGGATATTTGAGCAATATTTTCAACATATTAATAACATTTGCTTAGATCTACATATATTTAAAACATGTTATAATGTATACAACATTAGTAACCGATATGTGACTGAAGATCTTACATGCCCGCACCTATATACAAGCTTTGTTAGCGACGAAGCGTCTACAGTGAACAAAGACAACTTTAAATGTCAACAAACAAGATAATTTATATCAGAAAACACAAATTAAAGAATAATATGTGTGAATGGTAAAGTGCAGTGGATTTCTGCGGATTGATCGGTAACTGCGTGTGTGACATTTTGATTGTAATATGAAAAATCGATAGTCATTGCTGCTAGGTGTGTATGACATTTCGGTATAATACTGTCTGTGTGTGTAGATATTTGATTTTCCGCCTTCCTAAGAGTGCTGCATTTGACAAAAGTTGGGCTTATTGTGGGATGTAGCCATTATTACACACCACATAGACGACCTGGGTCGGTAAAGACTATCTCTAAAGAAAAATATGCCCTCGTAGTACTGATGGCATAACCTTTATTAAAACATAAGGATCTTGTGTAGAACAGCCTTGCCACTAATATCAACAAGTGTATTGCAAAAAGAATCGCCTGGCCAGCCATGCGCATTGCGCGCACACGCTTTTGACCGACTTTTGTAAGTCCTATCAAGACATGCATCGGATTGGGATAGTATTGGGTTAGGGTTTGTTAGTCCATTCTAAACATATATCAGATTGGGTTTAGGCTTTGTCTCCACGTTGCTATCAACGAAATCCTCATTTCTCGCCGTTCAAAATGCAGAATAAACGCCAGTGTAGAACACGTTGTAGAATGGTGGGCAGCTATCCATGTGAGTTTATGTGGAGGCAGACATATAAAAGAAAACTATCTTTTCATGCAAATACTCATACATGAATGGATTTTTTTCTCTTAAGTAAGTTTTAAAATGTGTTTAACTACAACGCCTATTGCGTCTTTTTTTTTGACGCGACTCATTTACAGGGACATCCAAAGTTAATTGGGTAGATAGACTCAACTGTTCATTTCATTAGCTGTTTATTGAATACTAGCGGAACCCGTTGCCCGGCGTTGCACGGGAGAAAGTACTACCTATTGCATGACGTCGAATTGAAAAAAAACGGCCTATAGTTATCGTGTTGGCGAATGTTTGGAATTTAAAAAAAAAGAAAAAAGTGGCCGCGTAGAATGGGATCGAACGCTGTAACAGTCGATCATGAAACCTGCCTTCTTAACCACTGCGCTACAGTTTCGACTTAAACATATATGTAAAAATAGGCCAAATTATAGGTAGAATGAGAAAGAACGTAATCTGATATTCGCGGAAAATCATCGGAGTGAACGGGAGCGGTCATTAATTCTTTGCGTATTTCTTTATATTATGTAGTAAATTAATACCAGGCAAATAATAAATAAGGACGGACTGTTTTGTGAAAAGTAAACTGTGTTTATTAGTTCGCGGTGTCGATGAGTGTAGTGACAGTACATAATTGTTAGGGAGAAAAGATTTTGCTACCACCTATATGGAGTTGGTTTTTTTGGAGAGTTGTAGATGGCGGGCCAAATGTAATATTTAGTATTAGCTGGGGAAAAAGAATAACAAATGTACTAAAACACGCTCGAGTGAATGAGTGTAATGTAATGGTGAGTTTAGTAGCCTGTGATGCATGTTGTTATTTTCCTATTCTCCGAGAAGGTACAGGGGAAAAATCGTCTCTACTTTATATATTAGATAGAAGACATTTAAATGTAACGGGAAACATTGTGGCTGGTAAAATTACGTTTTATGGAATTATTTTTGTAAAAGCCAACTGCGCGAAGCAAACATGGGACAAACATATTTTCAATAAATAACTGCTATCATTGGAAACTGATTTCCGAGTAGTTGCTACCAACCAAATAATTTGTTATACTTTTACAGTATTTTTAGCATAGGATAGAATGGGGTCATCGCTTATTTGCTCTTAATTATTTGCCGCCCTATGAGGGCAGAGTTAGACAAAAGGTGGGGTTTTAACGTGCCGAAAATGTAGCTCCTTCAACAGGGGCACTCTGGACTGGGGGGGGGGCAAAGAAAAAATGCGGATCAATATGTCATTCACATGTAGCATTATTAAAATAAATGAATAGAGATTAAAATAATATCGACTATGAAAGAGTTTGAAATATCTGGTACGAATGAGTGCTCTGGTGATGTTAACATTGGGTACAAAATGCACTTAACATCAGTAAGAGATGACTATACAAAACAGCTTAACTGAGAGGACATTGCTATAGTCAAGAAAGTTAAAAAGCACCGTATAAATGACAATGGGTTGCAACAAAATGTGCGGGAATATTGTAACTTCTTGATTCTTTTATACGACGGTAAGGCGCGAGGAAAAGAAGAAATAACTTTACTTTTTCCAACAAACCCTGGACATGTAGCAGCGTCAGCAGAAAGCCGCAAGCGGTCAAAATATGCCGATCGTCGACGGATTTGTATTTCACCTGATCGCTGTTGAGATGAGGTGACTGATAGGCTCTGCCACGCGCGACTCACTCGGCAGTCTTGGTCTATTAATGACGCGCAACACCGGATACACTCGTCAATTATCTTGGCTTTACAAGCGCCTCTCTATCGCAATTATTCGTGGAAACGCTTTGAGTCTGCTCTCGGCCTGCCAAGCCAGCCAGATATTCGGAGAAGACTATGGACTGTAATACGATTATATATAAGGAATCGGAATCGTTTGCTACTGAACTTAACAATGTCCAAGTGACAAAAATAGATTTATTAATTAATATTTTAAAATAAATTTTATTTTTTGTTAATAATTTTTGCCATTAAAATTTGATTAAAGCCAGCAATTACTTTGAGTGGTTTGAGGGTTTCATAATTACAAAAAAAGTGTCATCCACATCTAAAGAAGAGAGCCTTGGTGTAGAATCATAATGAAAATAGGCAGATGAGAACGGACAGAACGTACCATTTCTTGAAAGTATTCAATGAGAAAAGAAAGCTAGACATTTTAGTAGGATCTAACCATGGATGTGAGAATACGATAACCCCCTTCCTATTTGCCAAACTAGTATCGTAGATATATGCAGACCCCTTCTCCAAAATCTTTCGGGAAATCAATATGTACTGACATTTATAGTCTGATTTCTGAGTGTGTTCCGATTCTGAATACAAAAGCAGAGATCGTCAGCTACTAATTCCTATTTACTTGCCTCCCTACAAAGGCATAGTTAGACACAAGGCCGGGTTTTAATGTGGAGAAGATCCAGATCACCTCAACACGGGCACTCTTGATTGGAACAAAATTAAACACTGCCTAAGTCAAGAAGGATTTCTCATTCATTTACTGATAATAGAAAATATGAAGTGTAGTATTAGAAAAGACACTACACATTGTATTTAGTCAAAAGACACACTCGAATACTCATCCGTTAGTTTTCATTAATTCTAGACCCACCATTGCCCGGAATTTTAGTACCTGTCAGGGTACCCCTTATGGTTAAATAAAATCTATCGATTACGAACTATTTATTTACAGAATATACTACTAGAAAACATAAGCGTGGTTGCTTCATAAAATAATCTAACAAACGATGACATGCCGTCATATGCAATAACAAATTAACCCAAAAATCAAATAGTTTCATTGTGTCTTCTATTCTAGCATAATTAGGGCGTTCTTAAGTCGCCACTGTGCGTCAACTTCGTAGACATGAATCAGCTGGTCGTATTTCTGTAGTCACAATGGTGAGGTGGAAGCCAAAGTTGCGATCTTCTATTCTTTATGTCGTTGTCTTTTTATTCTCAATAACAGTTTTCATAACATACGTGATGTGGCTTGCCTTAGTCTCTTGTATAAGTAGTGTTATAGCATGTCTTCTTCAGAATTTATTCCCGGCTTCCTTTGTTCATGCTGTTTGACTCGTTGGTCTTGTGGGCTTTATCAATTCGCTGTTCAGATACCTCGTTACAGCCTTCTGTACTAGTAGTTTTTTTCAAGAAATGTAGGTTTGTGTAACTCTCTTACTGCTTACTGGTTTCCATCTTACCTATACCTTTGGTCTTTTCAATACTAAGGTCAATAGGCAACTCCTGTATTTACGATAATCATCTTACGTTTTATTTGTCCCCTTCCATCAAGCAGTTTCATGCTTTATTAGGGGCGACTTCCATAAAAATATATAAATAAACATTATTAAATTAACATCACAAATAATTTAGGCTTTAAAAATCTCTTTGGGTATTTATTCTTTTTTCAGAGTATACATGCACACACAAAAACACCCTCTCTCACTTATAGGGAGGAGGAAACAGCAATACAAAAGCCCAAACGCCCCCTCTCTTTCTCTCTTTCTATCTCGTTGTTCAGTCGAAGAAGAACAACTCATTCGGCACGTCAGACCGGTGGCTTCTTGTCTATGTGGAGTCACTGCCAGAACACGTTGCCTTATTCGAATTCTAATAAGAAAATGCCACTCTACCTTACCTGAGTTTTTTTTTTAACTAATTAGAAATTTATCATGTTAATACTATTTTGACACACCCGCTCTAATCGTGCTACAATAATTCTTGTTAAAGTAATGTTTTATGATGCGTATTCAGTAATGAGTGTTCAAAATTTCATTAACATTGGGTGATTGCTCTTTCATAATTTTCGAGCTTGTTAGTAATCAGGACATTGCACTACACACAATAAAGGGCTTTTATTCCGTACATAGACTTTAAAACGCTATGCAGTCATTAACACAAGTTTCAAGTGGTACTTATGCAGATTAGGGAAACGCTGTTATCCTGAATCTTGTAGTGTCATCGAGTATTTCCGAGGATTCACGAAAAACAGTACTTAAAGTAAAAGTACTTGAAGATTAATTAATGCAGCGCACATGAGGGGGGCATAGAAAAAGCTGACTCAGCAAGTAGTGGTATAAATTCACGATTTTCAAAATGTCGGCAAAAAGGCTCATGTTACTATTTATGTTTATTTATGCCTTGAGACATGAACAGATACGTAGAGGAACGAGTTTATCGAACTAGCGTTGGCAGAGTTTTGTTTTTCTGCGGTTTTATAAGTCCGAAATAAGCAAACTGTTATTAAAGACGTACGAGTATTATCGGTTTCTTAATTGTTCTTATACAAAAGCGATAAACAAAAAATAACTGAAAACTGTACTTATAAATATATAACAGGATTTATTAACGCTTAAAAGTAATACACAGAACTATGCACAGATATCAAACTTTCCTAATACTTGAATATATAAAAGACAGTTTAATCAATATTTGTAGAGGCGTACGTAAACAAAACTGGTATGTACGTAGTAATGCCTGGACGCATATTGTCTGACATGCATCTCTACAGAAGTTATCTGGTAGTGTAGAGACCCTTGGCTCGATTTGATTGCTTCTCACTGCAGTAAAATGTGGCACAAGGCTAAAATATGGGGTAAACGAGTTTGCTCGAGTGGGAACTTTTGTCGGGTACAACAAATAGCCGAGAGCGTTAGCATTCCCCAGTATGAGCGCTACAACCGACTGGAAATAACCTTACCTTCGAAGGAGAAAGTTGTTGTGGGTTTACAGGTCCGAACAGAAATAAGATAACAAGGAGGTAGAATTAACAAGAGTATGTATTTAAAGAAAATGCAGAAATAATGTGTTGTCAGAAACGGCTTTTGAATTCGGCATAGAGAGTATCTATGTAACCACTAATAATAGTGTTGAGAAGAGCCCAGGAAGTGACAGAATAGGGTAGATCATCATAACAGAAGTTATCCTTGGGAAGGTGCATCTCCTAGGATGAGCAGGATCATACCTAATCCCAACAAAGAAGGGGTTGGTCGATCAAGCCAGACCATAGGTGCCAGTTTGTTTGCAAGGTGAACCTAGGCTGCTATGATCACTAGAGAACAACACCTGACTGCATGTCATAGACCTGACTTGGCCGAAGTGGAGCAATGGGCAAAAAGAAATGTTGTCAATTTTATGATTAAAGCGAAAAAAGGAAAATAGATTTGGCAAGCATTTCGCAACCTCAATATTTAGACCAAAAAGGGAGACAATGCAAGTTGACTTTTGAGTCAAGCCTTAACAAATGGTTGACAACCTCGACGTCACGTGATCTGGCAGTCAATGTATTAGGTAACAACAGCCCTTACCGACGTATTAGATCATTGTCATAATCAAGATCAACCATTATTTGTTATTTACGTACGTAAACTTCATGTTCTTTTTTTATTTAATTTTTTCCCTCCTTCTTTGAAGCATCTGTCTTAAGTAATAAACAATTCTGTTAAATAGTAAATGCGTGCATACCCTAGTAGTCAAAAGCTCTTAGACTTCCCTTTCATTTCAATAACAAAAAAAATAATTTAGATTTGTTGGATTATTCTGATTACTGTTATTATCTCATATGTTATTCTCACAAGGTTTCGGTCGATGGAACTACTGACCTGCTTCGAATGCGCCTTGCCGAACTCGGAAATCTATACGGAATTTCGAACTGAACCCTTTATTTAATCCATGAGGGGTAGATTGTTCTCGTTCCGTAAGTAACGATCCGGCGGAAGTCTTTAGTAATTTTAAAATGTTATTCTAAGATAGTATCGTGTGTAGTAAACATTGATGCTTCTACCCCCAAAAGACTGTCACTTATAATTGATTATTACTTTAAAACTTTATCCGTTGAACCACGTGTCCATGTGGATAAAACGCATCTAAAGACGGTCGAATGTTACATCGGCCGAAACGTTGTGAGAATGACATCCAATATGAGAACAGGAGTCTGAGTAATACAAATAATACAAATTATAAATCTTTATCTCAAAATTTCCCAAACATAAAACAATAAATTATTTTATTTTCATTTGAATTTTAAAGTTTACTTGATACTTTCTAATTATTAGTTTAGGTATTAACCCCTCTGTTATAAACGACACCAGCACAAAAACTAATTATTTTAGTACTTATGTGCATATGTTAATGCTGTGTTCATATGTAAGGATATACTTATACACGCGTGGTTTTGGTCTTGTAAATATTTTTACTAAATGAATCACAATTAATCAAGACCAAAACCACGCGTTGATAACAATTAATGAAGTGGATAGATTGGCAGTTGAATGCTGACGAATATTATGAGACGATTTAAAATTATGAATGGAATCAACAAAATTTGATTACTTATGTAGGAGGGTTTATGACAAGTGTTTGTTGCCTTTCGATGTGAAGGCGATCACGTTGTAGTCTGAAGGAGATTAGTTCTGTGGTAATGTGTTCGACAAACGGGAAGTTCTTTGAAAGAAACTCTACTCATGGACATTTTGCCTGACGCGAGGCACACGGATAAAAAAATATATTTATTTTCAGTTGTAGTAGTACGGTGAGTGCTTGTTTTACATTTTCTTACAAAGAGGAACCAGAGGTTGCAGCTCAGTCGAACACCATCCAAAGATGTAACTGCTATTAATAGTCACTATAAAAATGTGCACCGGGGTTGTACTCATGTGCATATGTTAATGATGTGTTAATATGTAAGGATATACCTCCGGGCTTTTGAAATCCTTCGAAAAATGCCACACAGAAGCAACTACCCGTTCTTTTTTGAAATGGTAAGGTCTACTTCAAATAGCTGCTCCTCACTGGAATATATTGAATCTCTACAATGTAGTCAAATGCGGAGGTTATAGCCTTTTCTCCATGCCTTTAATGTGAGCTGGAATTTCCAGAGATCTTTTGATAAAAGTTGCAAAACTTTAGGGAAAGGAGGAAATATAGCTGGCCATGGAAAGAGAGGACAAAACATCTAGTCTGGACAGAGAGTAGCGTTTTGAAAGACAGTCATTGTTATTAGAAAATTATATTATTTATATAAAGGTAAAATATAGAAGACAATACAATTCAGATGCGCAACGGATAAACACAAACTGAAGCAAATTAAGACATGTAACGGTGAAATGACTTTTGCAGTAGTATCTACCAAAAAGGTGAGATTCTAATTGTTTACGAACATTGGGGTATCCATCCAAATAATTAAATTATTTATCCTTTTCATGAAATGTGCCCTTTTCTCTGACGGTGTACTGGCTTAGAGGCACAAGTATCCGACTTATGCACTGACATTTATGACACTGGAGTCCCCTTAATTTTACAACTGCACAAATAGTTCTACTGCGCCTATTTTCAACCAATTAGTTTGTGCCGTCGCTACGGGTTTATAATTCGGTTTCAATCTTCCATTCGACGACTATATTAAAACACGGCTTGTGGAGTAGGAACAGAGTCTCTCCCACTTTAAGTCGACTCTCTTATTTCCGGTTAGAAACAACCAGAAAGAAAATTGGCGGTGTATTTTTTTAAAGATTTGCTAAGGTTTTACTAACTTGTTTTTTTCTTTTTTTGTTGTTTGTTTTTGTTTTCCCACTGCTAAGTTTTATTCCAAGTTAAATTGTATATATATACTCATGTATGCATATATGTTTATAAACAACATTAAATTCAAATGAAAGGCAATATTTTAAGTAGGATAGCTCATAGAGTAGATATAGTAGAGTTGTGAGTGCTGAAGTGATGAAGTGTGAAAGAATGACAGAAACAGGGCTTGAAGGTATGCGTCAAAATGTATCTATCTAAGAATATTTAAGAAAAAAGTATAGCCAGCGAACGCCCACTCAATCTCCGCACTTTTGAAGGTAAGTGAAATATAAAAACTTTAAAGTGTAGTATCTGTTCTTTTCTCAGCCAGAAGAGGAGAAATCCTTCTAGATTAACACTTCGTAATCCAAAGTGCCCGTTTTAGGGCAGCTGGATTTTCCGCACATTCAAAATCGATATTGAACCTAATCGGAAGGGGATATCAATCAGTTAACTTATTATTTTGTATTTATTTATTTATTTATATTTAATCTATCAAAATTTAGATCGTCTAAGTGTAATAAAATTTCCACATTTATTTAATAAATTATTTTATTTTATTATTTAAACATGTCTAATATTACCAGTCCCCCGCAAGAAAATACTTCCTTTTCAGAATAAAGAGTATCGAAGTACATTATTTTATTGAAAATAACATTGTACAACAATAAAAGTAAAAATCGGTATGCATAATAAAATTGTATTTGTCAGCTGAAATATATTTACATCCAACTTCTAAAATCCGACTGACTAGATTTTATATATTTTATGATAAAAAATGGAAATAATATTCCAACGTAATGGAAAATTAAAAAAAAAAACGAAAAATAGTTATGTATACTAGACACAGCTTAGACGTAATATCTTTATATACTAATGCCCCATATTTAAATTTACTCCATATGCACCTAAGAAAGATCAACATTAACTAAACGTTTGCTCCCAGGACTCTAATAGAGATAATTAGACTTATCACTGACATGACGTAGTTTACATTTCGCAATAATATCTACAAGCAAAAGTTTGGACTCCCTGTGGGCAACCCTCTGAGTGGAGGCCTAGCATATCTATTCCTAACATCTCTAAAATCTGGCCCATTCAAATTTAGATTACTTCCAAATAATGAATACTTTTGATATATTGACGACATCTTAATTTTTCTCGCTTAATACACACAAATTGAACATTTCCAAAACAAATTAAACAAATTCGAACTCTCCATAAAGTTTACCTATAAAACAGAGAAAAATAATTCGATATCATTTCTAAACACACGTATAATAAAAGGTAACAATACTTTAACCATTTAAATTACATCGCAAATCCACACACATACTACACATTTTTATTCGCACTATAATAACAAAATAAAAACAGACATGATAATGTTGTTTTCCAACGTTCTTTCATAATCTGTATTCCGCAATATCTACCCGCAGAAGTCAAATACATCACACATTCACTGAAAACATTGCAATACCCAACATGTTTTATATTAAACTAGCGGGGCTACCCGGCGTTGCTCGGGGTCATAAAAACATATATTTGAAGAAAGATCGTGTGTGTAACATCTTTATATTCAAACTTCTATATCCGCCCCCTCTCTCTATAGCCGTCTCTTTATCTGCTACCTTTCTCTTTCCTGGTCGCCCCATTTCGCCGCTACTTTCTAATTTTGCCTTTTGCAAAAGCTGTTTCTTCCCCACCATTTCTCCTATTGCCCAGGGTAATAGTATGACATATTTCTATAAAAAGTAACACCTCTATCTGCGCCTTCTATATAGCTACTTATCTCCACCCCGGTGTTCATACTATATACGTATCTATCATCACCCCGGTGCGCATACTATATACGTACCTATCGCCGCCCGAGTGCACATACTATATACGTACCTATCTCCGCCCCAGTGCACATACTATATACGTACCTATCGCCGCCCCGGTGCAGATACTATTTAAGTACCTATCGCCGCCTTGTTGCGAATGCTAAATAGTACCTATGGAATAGATAGATAGATAGATATACATAGATAGATGAACGGGCTTAGCAATATATACAGATCAATAGATAGACATGCATAGATAGATGACAGACTTAGAAATATATACAGATAGACATAGACTTAGATAGATTGATAGATAAATAGATAGATAGATAGATAGATAGATAGATGTACAGACATAGAAATATAGACATATATACAGAGATGTAAATAGATAGAGAGATATATTGATAGATACATGTACAGACGTAGAAATATAGACAGATATACAGAAACTTGGCCTTTTGGCAAAGATCAAAGTGTAGTATATGTTCCGATGGATACTGCACCCAATAGACTAGTATTGTCTTGGCCTTCGGGGCTTGATTTACGCCGGTCTATGGGTCTGTCCTGTGCAGTACTAGGAGGTCCACCCTCCCAGGCTTCGCCTCCCCTCTTTGGAGAGGAGTACGTTTATTGCTTACTGCCTGAGTCGCCTCTACCGGGGAATGCCGATGGGGCTGCCCAGGCAATTTTTAAACCCCACTTTCCCGACCCGACCTTGGGTCACATCTTACTTGTGGGAGTAAGATAAAAACTGGCCTTGTGCCTAACTCCTGGAGAGGAGTAAATCAATACAGAAGTTTAGCTAGCTAGATAGATAGCTAGACAGATAGACAGAGGACAGAATCGAAATATGTAATGTACGGTAACTCATTTTTTCAATTTCTTGCTGGCAACTACAGTACAAAGTGTAATGTAGCTGTCAGCAACAAATTGACGTTATGGGTTACCGTAATTCACATGTAAACAAAGGAATCAAAATACCCTACATCCGATAGGGTCGAACGTTATGTGTTCTATGTTTATGGTGTAACTTCGAATGTGTATTGAATGTAATTTGTGGATATAACATGCAAGTTTTGTGGATATAAACTATGAAAGTTTAAAATATGAATTATAAGTAGTACAGAAATAATAATGTTAAGGAATATTACGTATACTCTTCGAATAGTGGTCGCCATGTTGATTAGGTTTTGCTTGAAAGTGAAAGCGTTTGTTTATTGATTCTGTAATCATTGAAGAGTATTTCTGCTTAAAGTCGGGATTCCATTATTTGTTAAATCTGAATTAGGGAACGGTTCGTGATTAGATTATGTTTAGAATGTTATAAGAAGAAGATTGTGTGCTTTATAAAAGAAATAATAAGCTGCGTAAAATGTAATATTACCGCGTGAAATACGTTTTGGGGAGAGTAAAACTTGCGGGTCTCAAAGTAGTTTTTAATGTATGATAATTGAATTTATTGAAAGTTTCTGTAAACATGCTCGAGTGAAGTTTAGGAAGGAAGGTGTGAGTTTCTTAGCATACGGTGTATTATTTTTTCCTGGCTACCCTAGGAGAAAATAGACGGGAGAAATCAAGTCTACTTTATACATATATATATATATATATATATATATATATATTCCTAACACAGAGGGAGAAAGGAAAACTGTTTACAGTGGTTGTAGGTAGAAGAGTTTTTGCTGTGAATGTTTTACAGATGGAGCTCAGTCGAGTACCTTCTATGAAAATAACGATGAAGCATAGAAATACCAGCAACGTCTCTTCTTTGTGAAAGGGGTTGTAGGGAAGAGAACTGTGAGTTGCTTTTGAAAGTATCATCCCTAAAGTTGGTTTAAGGACCTCTATTTCTCTAGAATTTACAGGACCTCTTTCATCATCCAACCACAAATCATTCCTCTGTCACATGATTACACAAACCGACCATTTTAGTGTATAAATGTTCATTCATTCGAATAAGTATTCTTCTATGAGATGGATGCCAGTTGAGGCTTTTATGCCGGTAAGTGTTAGTTTAATTCTATATCTCCTCCCTCCCCTCAGTATGCGAACGCAATGGTCTTTGGGGAAGAATGAATTCCTTCTGGCCTGATTGATTGTGGGGGAGTAACCTGGACAATGCCCGGGCAGATTTCACTGGCATTGATTTAGC